>JASXTE010000469.1:0-43573 GCA_030280995.1 Hemileia vastatrix | reverse complement strand
TATCATTCAACATCATTCAACATCATCTATACCTTGACATTTTACTACAGTATTGACAAATAATTCCGTAGTATGACACCGGTTGAAAGTTTTTCATTTTGATGAAAACTCATTGATGGCATTTGATCCTTCCGGCAGTTCCTGATACATTTTAATCTTCCTCTTCAAAAGCTATCGCAAGGACAAGACAATTATTCGATCATTTAATCAGTATCATTGGTATTCGTACTTACTTGTGCAAACTGACATTGATCGCAACAACATCAATAACATAAATAATAACAACAACAATAGCAACAACTTGATTGATAAGTAAAAGGACAAATCAATTGAAATAGTTCTCTCTTAAGATTGACAAGAAAGTTGTTACAGTAAAGAAATGAAAATAAAAGAAAAAAGGGTTTTCTTCACTTGATCATGCTCAGCCTTTCACTTACATGTTAAACAAATGTTATCAAAGAAGAACATTTATACTTTAGCGTAAATATGTTTTTCTTTCATCTTTTATTCCATCAAATTTTATTTGTCTGGCATTGATGAATGATGAAAAATTCATTTACCTAACGACATTGAACGACATTGACAATTGACAATTGCACCAGAATGTAGAAACATCAATGAACCATACAACCAGGACGAAATGACAAACACTTTTATCCATCTTATTCCTTTCTTCTTTCTTCATTCTTATAATTACAGAACTTTTTGATTTATTTGAAACTTTCACCAACAGAGGAAAAGCAACAAACTCAATTATACTCAATCTGTAAATAGAATCGATTTATTTTGATGAGAAAGAGAGAGAAAAAAAATACATACATACAAACAAACAGAAATACTTTTCATGTCACTCTAGGTCCAATCATATTGAATGCAATAATGCAATAAATGACGAGTAAATAAATCTAAAGAAACAAAAAATTCCTTCTCATCATTTGCTCTTTTACTTTACGTACACTTTTACCTGTTTGTTATCGATGGATAATTTGATTTTGAGTGAGTATTTACCAATCAATTTGTATCAACAAAATCATCAGTCTGTTCCTTCATCATTACGCAATTATTGTTTTGGTAAGAACATTGACACTTTCGCAAGAACAATTTCGCGCATCATTCAATCATAAACAGAACAAGTGTAGAACTGTAGTAGTGTTTATATTATTTCATTTAGTTTGGTACATTCAGTGAGTAACATTAAATTATTGATCAATGATAAGTACAATGGCATCAGTGAAATTATGAAAATTATGGAAATTATGGCAATTTGAGTCAACACAAACATCTCCGTCTACTGAGAGGACTTTGATCGTGGACTGAGTTATTCTTGTCCAATTGTTTTGTTCTAATTTTTCTATTCGTTTGTTTGATTATTTGATTATTTGATTATTTGATTATTTGTTTGATCTGATGACAAATTCTATGTTTGAAGGTAGAAAAAGAATGCAAAATTCAACTTAACGTTTTGTTTGAAAATCACTTTCAGATATTTGATAAAGTAACAATTCAAGAGAAAAATTTAGAAATCTTCCATAATCTCGAAGAATCAAGTATATTCGACGATTTCTTTCAGATCTACTTGAAATTTCATTTAATTTGTGTTCCATCAATTTTTGAATGTACTTTTGATCAACTGGATCCTGTGAAAATGATTAAATGACAAAACACAAATTATTGAATTAAAATCAAATTAAAATTAAATTAAAAAATTTACTTACATCAATCAAATGATTAATTTTACAAAGGATCAAATTGTTACGATTTTTCAATTTTTTTATTCGATGTTCGAATGATGGTTCATGTAAAATAATATCTTGATGAACTTGTTGAAGTGCAATGGCATAGGAGGATAAATTTTTTGCCAAAGACTCCAAAGCATTAGGACCAAGCTAAAAGATGTCGGTGAAAGATGAGTAGGTTAGAACAACAGTTTAACATTTTAAACATTTAAAACATTTTAAACAGTTTAACGATTGAAAGTCAAAAGCAGTGAAAAATAAGCAACAAGTATTGACCAGACAAGAGGCAACAAGTAAAAGGTAAAACAGCCAACAGCCAACAGGCAGGATGAGAATAGGACACAAGAGACCAAAAAGAGGGAAAAAGAAAGAGCAAAGAGAAAAGAGCAAAGAAAAAGAGAGTGAGAAAGTGAAATTAGTGGCGACGAAAATTCGTTACGGGTTTTAACTCACCGATTGGAATGCAGTAATGGATGCAATTGGAACCTCTGGAAGCCAAGATTCACGCCACTCTTCGAGTCCTGCTTCAAGGGAATCAGCTACTGCCCTCATTACATTCTTGATCTGTCCGTGTAAAAGAACAATTGATTAATTTCGAACAAATTTCAATTATTAATTGTCAAATCAAAAGATAATCAACAACTTGTTAACTTACGAATGAATACTTCAACTTTTCAGCTTCCATCATAGAATGATTGATTGAACTGGCCAAATATTCAAGAAGAACTTTACGATTAACTTTTTCTTCCGACAAATGAATCGAATCCTCAGGACATTGGGTAAACCATGATAAAGTTCCTTCATATTTGACAAAATGTCTTACATCAAGCGAAGGTGATGAAGGTGATGAAGGTGATGATGATGATGATGATGATGATGATGATGCAATGGAAAACAATGGTGACGCATCGGTCATTTGATTGAACAAACTTGTTACAAGTAGACAAAAAGTTACTACAAGGAACACAAGGAATAAAGATAAGAAGAATAAATAAGATGAAAATTAGTCATAATTGATATGATTAACAAACGTGCGATGAAAAAAATGATGGTGAAAATGATGAAGGCAGAAGGAAAAGGAGAAGATGAAGATGCTTACATAAAATAAAGTTAAGAGTATGCCTGTCATTAGCAGTTGTAAAGTGTTTCAAAGTTTTCGTCTCCATCGAACACGGATACACTAATGTTGTTGGTGCAATTGATGCACTTGCACACTGATCAAACTGAACAAACAATTGTGACAACAGCAACAATGATACTGATGGTACAGATGATACAGATGATGTGGATGATACTGATGGATGAACTGATTGTCAGTTATTCAAGTAGCAGAGTGACAATACTTTGCCTTATATACCGGAGGTGGGAAAAAGTTGTGTTTGTCTTTGCAGTTGCCGTTGCCTCCTTTTCTTCTTGCGAGTCTTGCGAGTCTTACAAGTGAGAGAAGGAGGTGCCAAGTAAAAGAGTATCAGTTTACCTTTTGAGGAAGAAAGGGAAAAAAAGATGCAGGCGGTCCTTTGCCATTTCTGCCAAAGGATGACCGACGATGGACGTATGAACACTATGACCAGTATGACCAGTATGACCAGCTTGTCTATCACGGCATCCTGGCCACCGGAAGAGAGGACATACTCACTCACTTACTCACTCGGGCAAACTGACCAGCCGACAATTCGGAATTCAACTCGGAATTCGCAATTTAACTAGCTAAGCAAAGAAGGAAGAATGACAATTGCCATTCACTCAAAGCGATCCGAGCAAAGAGAACGAGAAGAGAATGAAAGATGGACTCACGCGGCGAAAGTAGCTGCACTATACAAACCGTCTTACTGACCGTTTGTCTCTCAACCTTGTTTCACTTTTAACTTTCAACTTTTCACTGTACCTTTGTGTATTTGTGTACCTCTGGTTCCTTGTTTATTCTTTTTTTTCTTCTTCTTTTTCTTACTCTCTCTCTCTCTTTTCACAAAGGATTATAGCGACGTCGTGTCTTAATTACAGACTAAACCAGCCTAATTTGCCGCCTTAACTTGGCCCCTCGTTAGCGTTCTTTACATATTTTACCCTCTTTCTCAACTGTCACCAAGTATTTACAACTATTTGGCCCATTGATGAAAACAACAAAAACAAAAATAACAAGAAAAACAAACGGATATTTCACTCCATAGCAGCAATCTTTTACATCTGAACTCTCTTTCACTTTTTCAAATGTCCCGCTTGTGTGAACCCGAATAATTCGGTGACATCCACATCTGCGCACATTAAGCAATAACATCTGATTTAGCTCATCACATCACCGCATCTTTGATCAGTTTGTATCCATCAGATATATCATTTAATTGTACTTCATTAGTATTAACAGTTAAATATCAATTGGCCAACTTTCTATTCTTTCTCATGTCAAGTGTCAAAAATCACTCGAGTTCATCTGTTGTTGCATATTCGAGTGAAATAACTGTTGCTGAAGATGTTGAAGATGTTGAAGATTCATCTCATCATCCTAGTAATACAAATGGTACCAATAATACCAATGATACCATAAATGATATAAATGATATAAATGATATAAATGATATAAATGATAATAACCCACGCAGTGTAATCATTGTTGGAGCTGGAATTTGTGGACTGGTCATCGCATCCATTTTAACCCGGAAGGGATTTAAGGTTACATTGGTTGAAGCTGAAGATCGAGTGGGTGGAAGAATTAATACAATCTATCAGGGTATGTTTGCTTCATATACTGTCCACAATCGTCACAGTTGATTGTTTATCATTTTCCTTTCTAAATAAGTAGTCGATATCCTCTGATGTCCATCATCGGTTTCCATTTCTACCCACATGTTGTTATCGATCATTAAATTTATTTGCAATCATTTCATTCGATCAACATTGACTGATTCAATTGATACTTGAAATTGATTGTGTTAATTGTGTTGATTATTTTTCTTTGACAGATGATGGATTTGCCGAATTGGGTGCCCAATGGATTCATGGACAAGGAGATAATCCAGTTTATCAATTTGCCAAAGAACACAATTTAATTACTTTGAAACAAGATGAACAAATACTAGAAAGTGAAAAAATTGGTCTTTATTGCACAAATACTGGTGAACAAATTGATGAAAATTTAGTTAAAATAACTCTGGAACATTTGGATTCAATCAAAAATTATTGTTGTCATTTAACTGATTCAAATAATTATACAAATGTAGAAGATATTTTTCGTTGTAAATTTGAACAATTTACATTTTCCAATGAATTAATTAAAGAAAAATGGCAATCAATTGATCATTTAAAAATATTAAATGGATTACTTGAATGGTATTTAACATTTGAAAAAATTGACAACGCATGTGATGAATTAAATAATTTATCGGTTAAAGGATACAGTGAATATATTGATTGTCCTGGTTTACCATTGATTAATTTAACCAAAGGTTACGGTTCAATCATTGACGCCATAAGTAAATTTATTCCTTCACAATGTATTAAACTTAATCATCAAGTTGATACGATTGATTATTCATCAGATCGGGGCAAAGTAAGCGTCACTGCTTATCATCGGATTGAAGAAAGTATTAATAATGTTACATTACATGCTGATCATTGCATCTTAACAGTATCTGTAAGTATTTGAGTATTATTTTCATTTTATCATTTTCTTTTTCAATGCTTGTCATGATGTTGTTGATGATGATGATGATGGTGATGGTGATGAATCTACGTAAATTTTTTTCTGCATCATGTTGTTCTATTGTCAATTTGAAGGGACAGTGGTGAGTTTGTCATCCTCTTTGTCAACATCAGGACCTTACAGTCCCATTGTATAAGTTGTGTGGTCGTACAAGTGTATAAGTAAGTGTATTTGTACACCAAGTGCATCATTGCTTAGTCCCAAGTATGAGCATAACCCTTAAGTGACAAGGACAGAACAGGATTAACTATTCGATTAATGCATCAGACCATCAGACCATCAGACTACACTCAAATACACAAAATAAAATAGATAAAAATCATCTTCAGCACGTGCAGGACAGACATGTGATAAAGTTACATTTTCGAAACCATCTGACGAACTAAAATGAATGAAATTTTATTGTTATAACTTTATTGACCAAGATGATAATTCATTTTAGTCGAATGAATGATCATTTACGCCCACAATTATTAATGACAGATTTCCTTCGCTCGAGGCAACAATTTCTATTGACAAAGTTTGACAAAGTTCAACAAATAAGGTATATTTATAATTGAATAGGTTGTCTTAATCATTTTTTTCTTCTTTCCTTTGATTCTCACGTGCTTTGCAGCTGGGTGTTCTAAAGAATGAATCGATCACATTGAATCCACCACTTGCAATTGAAAAGCGTCAATTGATTCATTCCATTGGATACGGAACAATAAATAAGATATTTCTAGAATTTGATTCACCCTTTTGGTCCAAAAATTGTAAAAATGGTTCTTTTGCTCTCAAGTTGATTTGGGTTGATCGAAATGATGAAGATGTCCAATGTCCAAAGTATCCACAGTGGGTTTATCATATGACTGGTTTTGATGCATCCACCAGTCATCCGTCTACACTTATTGGGTGGATTGGAGGTGAAGGTGCTCGAACCGTTGAAAGTGAATCTGATGATGTAATCAGTCGAGTTTGCCATTCTTTGTTACAACAGTTCTTACCATCATATCATATAAGTCAACCAAGGAAAGTTTTTTCCTCCAAATGGTTTACAAATACTCACTTTAGAGGTTCTTACTCACATCCAACTCGACAAAGTGAACTGCTCAACATGTCCAACAGTATATTAGGTGAACCAATATTAATTGAAATGCCAAATGGTCAATCAATTCCTCGATTGATAATTGCTGGTGAAGCTACTGATCCTGGTGAGTTTATACTGTATATTAAATTGATTTATTTTTCATTTTTAATCATAATTATTTTACTAATTTGTCCTTTCTCTTTAATATGAATCATCTTGAACAAATGTATCATCAAAGAATACTTCTCTACAACTCATGGTGCTTTCCGATCAGGTGAGTATACATGTATGACATAATGATAGAAAGACAAAATGATAGAATGACAAAATGACGGAGGAAACCGGAAGGAACCGAGTGAAACAAATGACTGCACTTGCAATTACTTGAGTGAGAGGAATGAATGAAACAAAAGTCACATTCGGGAGTGATGACTTGTTCATTCGAGTGGAAAGATTTTTCTTCTTACTTGTATCATCTTTCTTTTCCTTCTTACCTATCCGAGTGTCCATTTCCGTCCACTTGTGTAATATTAATCTTTTTTGCCATTTTTCTTCTCTTTTTTTGATCATTGTCATCATCTAATTTCCCATTTGTCTCCAACGCATTACTCAACATATACATGTTCACCCAATCAAGGAGAAAGAGCAGCACTGCAATTGATCGAATTTACATATAAATCGCAAGGAAAACAAGATAAAAAACAATAAACTAACCAACTATTCAACTATTTAACAGTTCAACCAGATAAATCAATTGATGAAGATGCAAACAACAACAAAAATGTACAAATAATTACTTTGTGAAAATTAGTCAACGGTTTACTCAATATTTTGTATGCTTCTCTCAACAGTGTTTGTTGCAACAGTAAATCAAGAGCAAAATATCACAATGAGAGTTGTACAGTAATATATGGAAGCAACTACCAAAAAGATAAATGAAAGAAGAAATAAGAGGGAAAGAATAAAGGAGGAAAAGACAAATTCAATTATTAAAAGATGATTGAAAAGATGAAGAAAGGAAGGAAAAAAGAAAGAGAGAACAATGAATGAACCGAAAGAACGATGAACAAATGAAATTGGGTGAAATCAGTTTGTCTTAGTGTTTGTGTGTGTATTTTGTTGCGATGTGTGATGTGATGTGTGTGTGTGTGTGTGTGTGTGTGTGGAAATGGTTTAAAAGATGTCGAGTGTTTGAGTGAAGCAGGTTGTCCCGGTAGTGATGTGGCACGGGAAGCAGCAAGTATTTGAGCCACCAGACTTTAAAACATGGCATTTGATATGGCACCATTAGCCCTACGATAGTTTGAGAGTTTGAGAGTTTGAGAGTTTGAAAGATTTAAAGATAGAAGGATAGAGAAAGAGAAAGAGAAATGGAAGACTTTTACTCGTATCAACGGGTAAAAGAGCACTGAGGAGAGACAAAGACATTAACAGTAAGAAAGAGAGGCAAAGAAAAGGCGATGCACTCGAGCTCGACTATGACGACTGGAGTATCCATAAGTCCTGGTAGCTTGTGTTACTTGAAACTTCATTTGTCTGTTTCTCCTTTGCTAGCTTTGTATTTTCACTGGACGGTTAATGGCTACAAACTGTCTTTTCGATGTCTGTATTGCAAGTAGTATATATATATATTACGAGTTATACCTTCGTCCAAGTAACTATAAAACCATCTAAAAGACTTGGTTAAGTAGTTTCACTGCAGGTTCGAAGTTATCTCTGGACTGCTGAAAGTTCTAAGTTGTGCTTGGTATGATATTCCTATTAGCTCCATCCTAGAACCCAGTTGCCTTTGGCACTTTGGGTTTTCATTGGAGATCCAAAACCCACTTGTAAGAAAGAATAAACAAGATGAACGATGAACGATGAACGATGAACCAACGATACAGCGTAGTTTAAAACATGTCAAGCAGGTGAAAATGATACGAAAAGATCCATCGTTGTTGACTCGATACTACGGATGTAGTTGAAGTAAGGGGGTTATTTATTGGAAATTTTTTTCCACCATTTGACTATGCATCAAGAAATTAACCGATTGATTCTGTTTCCCTCATCAGCCATCTCAAGGCTCGTTTTCGTCCTTGCTTTTCAAGCATTTCGCCGATGACTTGACGACACCTTTCGTGGTATGAGTTGATCCAGTCGATCTACAAACCATTTTGATAGAAAACCGTCACATGATCGTCACATCAAACAGCAAAAGTAAGGTCAAGGGTAGACAAGTTATTGAGACATGAAAAAGAAGAAAAACAACAAATTAGTCAAATAATATTTCTTTTTTTTGCATGTTAAAGTTAAGTTAATTTTACCTCATCACTTGTCAGGATAGATTGATCCAACAACTTAGTTTGAATTGGCACTAGTGTAATTGTTTCAAATTCAAGGTATCCTTGATTGTTGAAATTATGCTGAGGAATAGGATGAAAGAATCAAATTAGATTATCTTGTCAACAATTAAACAAAAGAATAGGAAAGAAAGACTCGTTGAAAGTAAATTGTTAAAAACGACTTACCTTGGTGTTGGCTTTTTTAACACAGATGGTACTTTCAATTCGAATACCAAATTTTCCATCCTCATAATATCCAGGTTCATTTGAAAGGATCATCCCTTCTTGTAATCCTGGATCATCGGAAATTTCTGTGCATTTAATTCCTTGTGGTCCTTCATGAACATTCAAGTAGAAACCAATGCCGTGGCCTGTTCCATGGAGGTAGTCAAGTCCCACTTCCCACTGTGTAACCAAGAAAGAAAAAAAAAATAAGGATAAATTGAGTTATGAACAAATAGACGATGAGTATTTGACAGAGTAAAACTTACCAGTGGTTTTCTCGCTAGACAATCAATCAAAGTACCCTTACACTTATTGGGAAATATAAGGCTTGCAAGGGCAATGTGTCCTTTGACAACTCGAGTAAAACATTCTTTTTGGTGCTGAGAAGGCACGCCAAAGTGGACTGTTCGAGTTATATCAGTTGTTCCATCGAGGTAATGAGCACCAGAATCAATTAAGTACAATTCATTTTTAGAAAGAGGTCGATTACTTTCGCTAGTTGCCTCATAATGTATGATGGCACCATGTGGACCAGAGGCAGATATTTCCTTAAAACTGGGAGCGACGAATCCTTCTTGTGATCTGAGTTTGAGAAAAAGAAGAACAAGAACAAGATTTGAACCCGTGACAATTTGCTCAACATTACAAATATGATGATGATGAAAAAAAAGGAAAAAAGGTTAATTACCTTCTGAATTCTTCTAATTTTTCACCAGCCGAAATTTCAGTAACATCTTCAGATGCATTTAATGCTTCTTCCAACCATGACAAGAAATCACACAGAGCAACAGAGTCCTTCACCTAAGGGTTAAATTGAATCACCGAAAATCCAAAATACAAAAATACATCAAGAAAAGAAGACAAGAATACATGTTAGACAAGTTTTTTTTCTTTCAACCACTTGTAATCAGTTAAAATGATACGAGTGAAAAATAAATAAATGAAAAAGGACAAATAAAATCATTGAAAACAAGTGCAAGTTTAACTCAGTTTAAATCCAATACTCACGTGAGATCTTTTCATACATTCTATTTCAACTGAATTCTTGATTGCCTTGGCTAAACAAATGGGATTTAGTTCTAAAATGCGACGTTTTTCGGGTATCATTGAGATTAAAGCATAACTTGAATTTTTATCAATCCAAATTTTGCCTGATTCTTGAGTGAGCAACCATTTGCAAAAATCTTTGATCATCTTGTAGGGTCGAAGTTCAACACTGATTACACCATCAGAATCAATATTTAAATATTTTCTACTTGCAGGTGTTAATTTTGTCTCATCAACAAATAAATACACCGATTCAAAGGTAATAACAACATAAGCAAAAAAAACTGGATTATATGGAATATCCGAACCACGTAGATTGAGTAGGTATGCTATTTCATCCAATTTACTGATGATCAAAGCAACAGCTTTTTTATCAATCATTTTACTTCGAACATCATTTACTTTGTCTACCCATGAACGACCAGTGTATTTTTCACTCAATGGATTTATCGGCTCATGAGGTGAAGGTGGCCGATCTTCCCATACTAAATCAATTAGATTGTCAGGCACTGCAATCAATCCATGACCAGAATCTTTGAGTGCTGATGAAAGTGAGCACCATGAAGCGTAGGAAATGAGAAGAGGATCAACACCAACCCGACTATTTGGAGGTAATACTTTAGATAACCATTCAACTTTACTCAGTGAACCTGGTATATTTGATTTCATTAATCTCCAATTAGAATCTAGTTGACTTTCTGCTTGAAGAAAATAACGTCCATCAGTCCAAAGAGCAGCATCGTCTAAGGTGACAATTGCTTCACCAAACGAACCGGTAAATCCGGATATGAAAGATCGCCTTTGGTCACATTCAGCAATGTATTCAGATTGATGACAATCTTCACTTGGAATGATGTAGGCTTGCAAAGGTTCCGGAACAAATGTTGAATTTTTCATTAGAGAACGTAATTTTTTTAAATATTGTCCACCCGATTTGATGGCCATGTTAAGAGGTTGATCACTGTCCGAAGAATTATCCGAATAGAATTCACCGTCTGTTTAACAAGTAAATAGAATAAATTATAAATTATAGACGATGACGATAGATATGGATCAATTAGAGTAGAAGTTAAAGTGTAAAAATTACGAAATTCCTAAATGTGTACGAAGAGTAATGATATACAAGACGATAGACATATGAACATGTCACTCACACGGTCACACGGTCACACCAACGCCTCCTACAAAGGCGCCAAGTGCAAAATAATTTAACTAAACATCTAACAAGTATCTAACAAGCATCTAAGTATTCATCATGATGAAAAATAGTTAAAATGATGAAAAATGCTAATAAGACTGATAAGAAGGATAAGAATGAATTAATGAATTAATGAATTAAAAAAAATGAAAATGAAAATAATAATAATAATAATCCGACCTTCAGGAATGAATGGTGCGATTGAGATAGAAGAAGAAGAAGTCCTGCCAGGGTTGGTGAAATTTTTGAGGGAAGGATTGAGGGATGCCATGGATGAAGCAAAGGCTGCGGCCATATGAGGATTGCCACTGGCACATGATGCCAAGTATTTGGCCACTTCGGTCATAAAATTGGCAGGGAAAGAAGCAGCTGCTGCTGTGTGAGCATCGAAAACATCTTGAATGGACAAATGGCTGGAGGGCAGTCGAAGAGGCGCTTCAGTATGAGCAATTGGAGTTGCAACACCCATCAATGATGCAGCTGACACACCGGCCAGTGAAGGCGAGTTATTCAATGTGTTGTGACTGTTAACACTGTTGTTGTTAATGTTGCTGATGTTGTTGTTGTTGTTGTTATTATTATTACTATTATTATTGTTGTTGTTGGTACTACTGGTGTTGTTGTTGTTGTTGTTGTTGTTGTTTATGCTGAGGTTGGTGGTTGTTGATGTTGATGTTGTTGTTGAATGACTACTAGTACTTCCATTGCGTAAAGTCGATTCAGGTGCATGATTGTGTTTGTTATTAGCTTTTTTGACTCGGTGATTTACAGTTACAGCTCGACCAGGGCATTGACGATCACGAGAACATCGCCAGTAAACAGTTCCATCTTTGCCATCACGAACTTTGTTGTACCTGTGCCCTTCAAAGACTAGTGCCACACCGCCACGTTGAGTGGCAACATATTGACAATCCATTTGATTGCGATCAATTGCTATTCATTTAGTATACCAAATGGGTAAGAATGATGATGATGTGGAAAAGAATATGAAAAGTAAAACAAAAAGGAGAAAAAAAAGTAAATTTATCAGAATCATCGAGCATAATGTTTGCATCAATGAAAAAACAAAACAAAAAATGGATGATGATGACAAGGATAATCAAGACAAAGGAAAAGGAAACAAAATGAATTGGCTTGATAATAAAAGAAAATATATATATAAAGAAAAACAGGCGGTGATAAGTTTTTAGGTGTAACTTTAGTAGACGACGATCGGATGAATGCAGGAATAAAAGTATAAATTTAGACTTTAATTGTACATGTAATTGTACTTAGGTGAGGCAGGCCACGAGCACAATAGCAACTAACAAAAGCAATTGACTCTTGTAAAAACATTCACAGTCACCTGGTCATCTTGACATTTTATCCAAATGGACCAGACAGCTCATGCATTGGTGCATTTGAAAGACATTACACATTTCTTATGTCACAGACACATGGTAAACACATTTGTTTCATTGATACAATTGTACAATTGACATTACACTTGATGCAAAGTTTACACAGTTTAACTCATGCAGTTGAGGATAAAAGACACAAATTCATATCACATGCAATGACTGATGATGTTTAGACAAGATGCAGATGATTGAAGCAAATTGGTAATGATAATTGGTTTTAGTTTAGGTGAAGACATTGAAGAAAGATGATTATTGGATGAATGAACTATTTGTTCGTTCGTTTGGTTGGGAAGAAGGATGATGAACAAGCAGGTGAGGAAATTAGTTGAGGATCACTTTGAAAGTTGCAAATTGGAAGAGCAGTTGACTTGTTGTTGTCAATGGATTTGAGGTGATGTCGGGTGATGTAAATGGATTTGAGGTGATGAGGTGATGAGGATGTCGGTTAAACAAGACAATTTAAAACTACAGAACTGGTACTTACTGATTCTACTGGTGAGTGCCAGTCCTCTAAGTTAGCATTGCCACTCTACGAAGTTCTACCATTCATTTCCAAAGTCTACGATTTACTTTTTTTTTGTTTTTGTTTTTTGTAAATTTTGTTTTGTTTTTGTAAATTTTGTATTGTTTGTCTTTTGTGGCACAAAAATTTTTGATTTCAATCTTTTTGATTTGTATACTTTGCACAACAATATTACAATATTATAAGAAATATAATTATTTCTTTTTCGTTTGATCGAGAAAAATTCAATTGAGAATTTTTTTCTTTCGGATAAATTTTGTTTGTTTGTTCTGTTTTGTTTTTGTTTTCTCTTCACAACATTTGTGTTAATTGGTGATCTTTCCAATGATTTACAAAGAATTATTTCATTTGAACTTTATCAAAGGCTGCTACCACTAACATGACACTAGTGATAACATAACACTAGACACAAGTTGGCAATTTGACACTAAACACTATTAAAGTATGAAAGTATTAAAGTATGACACTATGATATCAATGAATCAATTGATCAACCAATCGATTGAATCAAATGGAATATCAAGTAACTTCGATCGACTACTGATCGGTTATCGGTTGACTATTATTGGCACTTATTACAATAACAATTAGACAATTTAGAGGCACTGAAAAAAATCAAATGAAGCACTGAATCAAAGTAAAATTGTGAAATATTTAAATTTTGATAATTTTGACAAATTTTGACAAATTTTGGCACTTGGTTGGCACTGAGTAGACCACAGAAGTAGAATATTTGTTTAAACTGCAGACTGTGTGAAGGGAATTGACAACAATTTTCAATGAAGTAGAATATTTAAAGTACAAGTAGAAAAAAAGGATAAAATAAACGACAACAACCGAAGAAGATAATCTTGCATCAATTGGAAGCGGTTGACATGAGGAGGCAAGAGTTACCACGGTGGATTAACAATTGCATCACAGGTATCCACCGGGACAACTGATGCAATAGATTCAACCGATCCAGTGTTGTAATAAGTAGCAAATGGTTATTTGATAAAAAAAGACGAATTTGGTCAACGTGTTGTGAAGTGCAGCATGGACTAAAGCAGCAAATCGACTAAAGCAGATTTGACTGGACTCAGAGGAGATGCTGACTTTAATGAAGCCGATCATTGGCTGAAGGAGGTAAGGAGGCGACGTCTTGTCTCTCTCTCTTCTCTCCTTCTTTCTCCTTGTTTCTCCTTTTCTCCTTTTTTCTCTCTTTCTCCTGCATCCTTGTATCCTTTTCTCTCTTTTTCTCTCTATAAAATTTCGTGGGAGATAAACGCGGAGCCAGGAATGTAGAAGCGCTTGTGATATCTCTACTACTGGACTGAACCTCGAGGCAGATTCGTGCGTGGATGGCTGGTTGGTTTGTTGGTTGGTTTGAGGATGCAAAGAGAGTAAGAGAGAGAGAGAAAAAGAGAGAGAGAGAAAAAGAGAGAGAGAAAAAAAGAGAGAGAGAAAAGAGAGAGAGAGAGAAAAGAGAAAGAGAGAAGGAAAAAGAGAGAGGGAGAGACGGGATGCAGGCAGCAATGATGCAGCATTTGCAGCGAAGGCAAGAGGTAAGAGAAACGAAAGAGAAAAAGAAGAGACAAGAAGAGAAAAAGAGAGAAAGAGAGAGACCGGCTCTCGTAGGCTGACCGGATTAACGAGAGTAGAAGTGGTAAGTCTACAGTCCGGTCAGGCCATCGAACCCAACCCTTGCCGAACAGGTCGGTTGTGTCAGTAAGACACATTGTATCGTTCATATCACATACACTATCATGGTTGATACATCATCACAGGAGGCACAGTCAAAATGAAAGAAGGATGTATTTGATCTACGTATTTTTACTACTCATACCATTCAAGTACAAAGGTACTCAAGTATTAGGTATTTATTTTATTTTATTCCTTACCGTGCCACTCAGGAATTTGAGAGGAACTATTCTATTTTTTTAATTGGCGATCATTTTTTCATCTAAATACTGCTTTGATCTTTCAAAGCACTCATCTACAATGTCAACCTTACCCAAAATAGCAGAAGAAACAGCACAAAGTAGGAGGCCGAAGTCGACTCATCGAGAGCGAAGCCAGTGCAGCACTGGTAGAACCGTCCTAGAACTGGTGAAAAGAGCAACTCGACTCTCGATCGAATCGTGCATCCTTTCTTCACGTGACGTCACTTGACTCATTTAGACCTACTCTCTTTTCTGCTACGATCTCTACTCGAGGCAAAGAGGAAGAGAGGCAAAGAGAGGCGAAGAGAGAAAGAGTGAGAGAATCAGGAACCAGGCTGACTCTCGTCGAACTGTCAGCGACGCAGACTCCATCCTCGTTCGCGAATAATCAATTTGGAGACCCGAACCCAGCCCGTCTGGAAATACTTACACAACTACTGTCTATTGCCCAAACTCAAAATCACTGGCATTAATCACGCTCTCACTGCAAGGCTCTCTTGTCCTTACTGCGCATTTGGTCTCCTCAATCGGCCTGAGGGAGGACAGGAGAACAGGAGAACAAGACAGGTGCAGCAATTCAACACTCACAAACACTAACAAACTTACAAACTTATAAACTTACCTTAGATTAAACACACTCACAAACATTAAACTTCAACAATAACCAACCTGACCGACCTACAGGACATTTGCATTCTAGAACATGCTTGACGAGTAGTACTTGTTGTACTTGTGCTAATACTTGTTGTCTATTGCAGGAAAAATAAAAAAGATTTTTCTTTTTTCCCCGTTAAAATGTTTCTTTTCCTCTTCCCTCCTGAATATTTTCTCCTTTTTTTTCTTCTTCTTCTTGTCTCTTTTAACTTACTTACTTTGCTCTCTATTCGCATCAACTGGGCGATTTTTTTCTTTCATCCGGTTGAGAGGGAAGACATTTCAACTTGAGCAAAAGTGCAACAAAAATAGGTCTTAAAGTAAAGTGAATTTTCACATCTACATCTGCATCTTTCCGAGTAGCTATTAAGCTCCTCCTGCATCTGATACATTGCTCAACCTGGCCCAAACTGACTGAACTGACTAAACTGACTAAACTGACTGATTAAGTGGTCGGGTTATACACGAAAATAAGCTCAGTTAAAGCTTAGTAGAAGTAAGTTAGTTTGAAGATTTTGAACAAGTTGCCCCCGAGCATCCTACTCTTATGGGACAAGTTAGTGAATGTTCAACATGTTGCATCTTTCAATCGCATCCATTGCATCCAACGCATCAAACATCAAAAGTATCAAAAGCATCAAGATGCGGAATGAGAAATGTATAAGATGCATGAGATGTTCTACCTGTTTACAATGGCTTAATGTTCATTCATTGAACAACCGAAAAAAAATAAGAAGAAAAAATAAGAAGAAACAACAAACAACAAACAACAAACAACAAACAACAAGTAACAAGGCCAATGACAAAAATTGATGCATGTTCATATGGCAAACATTGTCCATGGATTCAATTGCCTTTGATGGCGTGAGGTGGCAGTCGACAACATTCAACAACATACAACATTTAACCATTTGCCACTATCCATTCATTCTATTCATTGTTGACTATTCACCATTTAATGGGAAAAAAGAGGTTTTACCTTGTCGTGAGGAAAACACGACTGACGCAAGTCTCTTAATCACATGATACTAGACGTTGACTGGTTCAGCCTTTTATTTTACTTTTATTTTACTTTTTCTTCTTCTTGTTGTATTTACTGTCGAGGCCTTCCGCTTGTGGACCAACGGAACAACTACTGCCACCCAAAACAACATTGAATAACGGCAGAGTGTTTAACAGGTAGGCCCAGGTAACTGTAATTCAGGTTGACTTGCAAACTTGGTGAGTACATCGACTTTGTTTTTTTCCTCCAAATTTGACCCAAATCTCATCTCGCCTCTCTCTTTCTCTCTTTCTCTCTTTCTCTCTCTATCTCACAAACTTGTAGTCTTTGAGTGTTTATGTTTGAATATGTTCAAATGAGTGTGTTTGAGAGTGCACCAGCAACATTTGATTATGATTTTTTCTTTTTCTCTCTTTCTTACTTCATTCCTTATGCTCTTTCTCTCTTTCTCTCTTTCTCTCTCTTTTTATTTTTTTTCCTTTCTCTCTTTCCCTTTCTTGCTGACTCTTTTTACCGTTTTATCTCCTCCCACTTTTCATTAGTGAAAGTGAAAGTGAAAGTGCACCCCAAAACAGGTACACCTTGACTATGGTTAAAACCACTGCTTGCCTCCTCCCGTCCAGTGATTTGCAACTTCATAGGCCTATTCTGATTAACAGTGGACAATTGCCTCCTTCCAATGGTAGATCAACTCATTGGCCAGATGACGATACTTGCATCAACCATCTTGTCACTGGCAATATGAATTCCTCCATCTGTACTAACAACACCATCAACACCATCAACACCAACAACAACAACATTATCAGCAGTAACTGCAACATCAACAATAATGTTTACTTGAACCATCATTATTATGACAACAATAATAACAATAACTCAATAATTCATCATCAAGTGACGCAAGATGCTATGGAAATTTCACATTCCCCGTCCACTTTATCACCAATGACCAATCAACAGTCTGTACATCCATTTTCAATGAGTGATCTGTCTAAATATTCATCAACAAATATAACTAATATAAATAATATAACCCTTCCCTGTGACTTGTCCAACAGTAAGGATACTCGAGTTAAAAGTTCCTGTTTACCCTACGGTCTGTACTTTGATTATGATGATACGGACAAATGCATCAGTAGTGATTCTTCTTATGATACACTCAAGTCATTTGATGACGATGAATGGATCATGGATGAATTGAATGATGTTGGTAAATATTTGAAAAAAGGTTTGGAAAATGATCCAACTCTTGCTCAGTTGAATTTAGTGACAGACTGTATGGATTCAGATGAATTGGTGCCTCATACATCATCTTCATCTTCATCTTCTTCATCTTCATCTTCATCTTCATCTTCATCTTCTTCTTCTTCTTCCTCATCTCCATCATCTAATTCAACGGCCTTTAAAGCACAATCTATTAATTACTCTTCTAATTTGAGTAATACTTATGAATCTGAATGCAAATTGTCTAAATTGTCCTGTCAATCATGGAAAAAGGATGAAATTGTTGTGAATAATCATTCCGTCGAAAAGAAGACATCAGTAAAACTTCATCCTGTGACAAGTGGACCCAGTGAATTGAAAGATCGCATGACTCATAAAAATGTGTCTATCAACAGTCAACAAGATAATCATTTCTATACTGAAAGAATAACTGATGAATTAAATGGATCAAATGGATTGAATGAATCAACCTGTAGCTGTAAAGTGGGCACAATTGAACACACTGACAAATACAAGAAAACTGATATTCATCGCCATTTAAAAAGTGAATCATCATCTAAAATGTCAATGACTTTGAATCTAACCACAACCACTAACACAACCACCAGCAATACTAAAATTGAAACCACCAGCAATAACAGCGGTCTAACCAATGGTTGGACTAACAAAAAAGTTCACACTAATTGGACATCATCAACCAAAGGAACAAATGATAATGAAGGCCATTCATCTAATGAATCGCCTAAATTGGTACAAAATCAACCTCAGTCAACATTGACATCACCTGATCTGTCACGTATTCGAAATAGTTCTATGAGCACTGAAGGAAGTGTATCTTCTCATGATGAAGGTTTTGCCAGTCAACCAGAAGATTCAGATGATGATGATAACGATACATCAGATGATGAATCTTTTTACGGTGATTACAAACCTCAAGACCTACTGGGAGCAACTACTTCTGATGAGCCTAACAACAAATGGTCACTTAACATTGGTCGATCTCGTAAAGGTGGTCAACAGCGATACTTTTGGCAATACAATGTACAAGCTAAAGGACCTAAAGGAAGTAAAGTAACCACCTTGTCACCGGAAGGGTCAAATGATCCTCATATACTGACGGAAGTATCTGATCCAGTATTTTCACCTGAATGTTCAGTCAAAGGTGTCAAACATGCTGGAAAAGCACGTCGTGGTGATGGAAATGATTTAACACCCAACCCACGAAAATTATTGATGATTGGTTTAGAACTGAAAAAGCTCAGTCATACAATAAATGAATTGACACCAGTAGCTGAAGTTCCTGTTAATGCAAGGATGAAAAGTCGTAAAGAAAAGAACAAACTCGCATCTCGTGCTTGTCGATTGAAGAAAAAAGCTCAACATGAAGCTAATAAGATAAAATTGTTTGGTTTGCAACAAGAACACAAAAAAACTTTGGACATATTGTCCAAGATAAAATCATATATGAAAAAATATAAAAAACAATGTCAACCATCATATGCACCTGGTTCTCATCATCTTGTCGCTCCTGTTGGCATGTGCAGTCCATCTTCGGTCACTGAAGAAATTATTAGCAAGAAACATTCAATACCCAAGGTCGCTGGACAAACTGCTGAGTTCGTTAACATGGTTTGTAGTCATTTATTACTTTAGTTCATTTTGTTGCCTTCTTCACTTTACAAGGTTTATTCGTTCAACTTGTCTTAACCCTTTTTACCTTAAAGCTTCAAATGATTTGGTTGAACGAATTTTTCTTCCCTCTTTGACTGTTTCTTTCAGTCTTTGAGTATTTGAGTATTTTAGTCTTTGAGTCTTTTCACTTTTCTCGTGTCGGTTCACTTTCTCAGTCTTGGCACTTGACTTGTGTTAATTTTTCTTCTTCTCCTTTTTCTTCTTCTTCTCCTTCTTCTTTCCCTTCTTTACTCGCCCAGATCTTAGACAACGTCGCTTCTGGACAAACTGATGGAGGATTGGCAATGGTCTCCTGAAATTAACCTTTTGCAGAGGAAATGAAATTTACCTGCCCTTGAAAATGGAATCTTGTGCATTTGTTACCAGTTTGTAACCATACTGGTTGTTTGGTTATTTGGTTATTTGATTATCTGGTTATGCGCTTATATGCTTATTACATCTAACAACACACACACATTGACACATCAAGCATAAATTAGAATATCAATGAAAATCAATTATCATGCGAGCAATTGAAAGAAAAAGGAAAGATTGAAATGAAAGTTTACTCATATTAAAGAAGACGAAGAGAGAAAGACGAAAATGAATTTGTCAACAATTCGAATGGCCAAAGTTTTAAAAGTTTTAAAAGTTTTTAATGTTTTTTAGAAAAAAATAATGTTGATGACTTTGAGCAGACTGAGAAAGAACTTTTATTACTGTCTACTGTTTGATGACTGTGATGATCATGTTAACATTTTATTTTATTTTCTCAATTCAAAGCAAATGTAACAGATTCAACGAGGTAATTCATCTTTCGTTTTTTTTTTCTTCTTTTTCTTTATATTTTTTTTTCTATATTCACCAGAATTATATTTTACTGAATCATCTTCTTCTTAATCCAGTGCAATTAACTTCACTGAAAAAAAGATATAAAAATTCAATTTTCTTCTATTTTTCTTCTACGAATAAGGCAAAAGATGATAATTTTTGATGATGATGAAAGAAAAAACAAAATAATTTATATTACTGTTTGTATCTATTTGTACGATTTGTGTGTGAGTGAGACAGATATTTCAAATGAATTTATTATCTTTGGACAAAAATTAGAGAAAAATGAGAAAAAGATGCTTAAACACGTACAAAATTATTTTACTTGTTCTTCTTGTTCTTCATCTTATGTTGACCTTGTTGATTCAATATAGATTATATAAAATTTACTTTAAAACAACAAACACAGCAACATGTTCACCGTGTTTAACCTGATGGTCGTTTTTGATATATTACAAGTATTGCCATGTAATCAGTTGTCCATAACAGATGCAAACATTATTTTCTATTACTCATGGTAACATCAGTCACGGTAACATACTGTTCATCAACTGTTGATGTAACATGTAACGTGTAAATGTAATGCCAATTGCCAACAGTCAATTAGTTGAATTAACTGACTGATCATCTTTTTTCCATCAAATGAACAATTCGTGTAAAACAACTACATTTTTCAAACTTTTTTACAACATCAACAACAACAGAGTTAACAATATTATCACATCATATTGAACTAACACTCTCATGATGTTGTAGATGATGATGATGATGATGATGATGATGAAAGTAAAGAATAAAAAATATCTTCTTCTACTTGTTCATTCTGTGCGGGGTGCAATTTATATACTTAAATTCGTTCAAAGCATTTCAAAGAGAAAGATGATGTTTAATTGAACACTTCGGTAGGAAAAGAAAAACGTCACTTGAGGTGAAAAAGAGGAGAGAAAAAAAGATGAGAAAGAAAGAAAAAAGGAAAAAAAAGAATCAGGATGAATGATGAAAAATGAAATAAAAGACTGAAAAAGAGAAACAACTTGCACCAGTCAGTCTACTTGATCGTCATTTGACTCTATTACTCTTACCTGTCTGTAAGTTGTTCCACTCTTTGGTTACTTTGCTCTTTTTGCCATTTTCTCTCTGTTGCGAAGAAGAGAGAAGAAGAGAAGAAGAAGAAATCCTTGATCGCATCTGGGCAATTTAATGCAACTCTTTTCCTTTTGCTTCTTCGTTCTTTCTTTCTTTCTCTTGCTGATTCAACTTGTCCACCTTTCCTACCTTGTCTACCTTGTCTACCCTTCTCTCATCCTTTCTCATCTTTCTCATCTCTCTTTCTCTTTCTCTCTCTCTCTTGCTCATCTTCTTCTCCGGGTTCCTCATGTGCCTGCAAGCAATAGAAATCTTCTTCACTTCACGTAGCAACCAATTGGATACCCGAAGAATTCTAATGTCACACTCATCTCATTGGGCTTCATAAATAATTGTAATTACACCACTCATGTAACCTCTTGCTTCAAATGGTCTTTTATTATGATAGCCGTGTACGAGTCATTTGCAAAGTGTGTCTAAATTAAAGGATGAAAAGTAAATTTTCTTTCCATCTTCTTTCACTTTACTATTGTATACACATGCTTTAATGTGCTTTTGGATATCATCTATTATATGTATCATGTGTATTATTCTTTATTCCTATTATTTGTATTATATGTTTTTCTTCATTCCTCTTATTTGTTGTGTCTGATGTTTAAGTGTAACTCAACTGCTTTACACACAATTTAGTAAACAGCGTGTGAAAGAAATCATCTTATTGAATGCACGGCAACAATGGTACAATCACAAAATACATTTTCACTTAAATAAATGATCATCTAACTAATGTTCGATGCAGATGCAGAAGCAGCAGGTGCACACACCTGTTTGATGCACTTTTTTCGGTTTCATACTCATTTTGTTGATGCTTCTCTTGTTACTTTTGATTTGGGTCTTTCTTTCTTCTTTCTCCTTAATTTCTTTCTTTCCTTTTTCTCTTCATTTTTTTCCTCTCTTTTACCTGATTGATAGCTGCATTAACCAACTCAAGGTGGAAATGCGAAAGGTCAATCTTAAAAGTGAGTCTGCTTCATCAAATTAGGGATCATCCAATGCATGACATTAATTTCTTTACTCGATGATGACGATGATGATGACGATGATGATGACGATGATGATGATGAAAAGACCAAGTCAATGAGTAAATGAGCAAATGAGTAAATGAGTCAATGAGTTGAGAAAGAAAAGACTAAGTAAAAGAATATTTCATGAAATGTTTGCTCATTGCTTTTATTCTTGTTTGAATTTTACATTTAAAAGTTGATAAATTGAGTTGTATTGAGGTGATGACCCAAAGGTAACAACCTTTATTGACCTTTCAGCTCAATTTATTTATTTATTTCCATTTAATTTTTAGCATGGCGAGTAACTGTAGATGAGCCATCCACAAAGCGAGTCTTGAACAGGACATTTGCGTTATTAAACATGTCATCTTTGAGCGAGACGATGATGAACTGAGAATCGGGAAAATTTTCTTTAATCATCCTGCCGATATTGGTTGTATGATTTTGATCCAGGGCAGCATCGACTTCATCCAAAATATATATAGGAGCTGGACTGTATCTTAAAAGTGCCAGGATCAATGAAAGAGCCACCAATGATCGTTGTCCACCACTTAATTCAGCCAATGATTCTTTCCACACTCCACCAAAAGCTACTTTAACTTCAAGTCCTTCATGAATTGTCATTCCAGCAGGTGGTCGCAATTTCGCATCAGTTCCTGGAAGTAGAGTTTGGAATATTCGGCTGAAATTGTCACAAATAACGATAAAAGCTTTTTCCATTTCTTCCTTTTTCTTGAGGTCCACTTCTTTCATGTATTCAATAAGTTTCTTTTTATCTTCATCTAAAATTTTTCTTCGTTCTCGTACTTCTTCGCATTCTTTTTCTCGATCAACTAACATTGTATTGGCTCTCATATTGACAGTTTTAGCTAGAGAAGCTTTTTTAGCTTGTAGTTCGGCAATTCTTTCCTTTAGTTTGTCAACTGAAAAGTTGGTCTTCTTCAAAGGATATCCAGCAGCTGCATTACCGAAGTCTTTCTTTTCATCTTCAATCCATGGATACTTTTTCATCAATAAATGTAACTCTTTCGTTGAATCTTGGGCTTCTTTTTTCATCTTTTCCATTTCATGTTCTATGCTCTTGACTTCCAATCGGCGAGAATTAATTTCACTAGACATCTTGTCTTTCTTCTTAACCAACTGACCAATTTGATCAGATTTTCCTTTGAGTCGTTTTTTCTCATCGATCAATGCTTTGTTCTTTTGTTCAACTTGAGAATGTATTGAGTCAAATTGTTCCTTGATCGAATCAAGGGATTCCTGTGCACGTTCTAACTCTTTGGTCACTTCGTTAATTGATTCGACATATCCATCGATGGTTTGTTTGATATCAGTTATCAAATGCTTGAGGGTTTGTACACTTTGCTTTTTCTTGACAACAGTTCCACGTGTATTTTCCAATTTCTTTTGAAGTTTTTTCACGAGATCTTGAGCTTCTTTCAATTCGCGATTTCTCACTGACTCTGAATCAGCCATGTTAGCTTCGATCTGTTTAATTTTGGCTTCCAATGACTTTTTAGTTGAATTGAAGTCTGAAAGGCGAGTATCAATCTCAGCAAGTTCTTTCTCCAAATCGGTGACTTCCTGTTGGAGTAGATAAAGATTTGTTCCTTCCTGCCCTTTGCGAAGTAAATCGAGTTCATGTGATTTAAGGTCCAATTGTTGTTTAACTTGATGGAATTTTTGGGCATCTTGTTCGAGTGTTTGAAGTTCATTCTCCACCTGGTGCAATTTGAAACTAATTTCATCACATTTGGATCTTTCGGCATTGAGTTCAGTCAAACCGTGCAGAATGCCTGGACCTTTGTTTCGAGCACCACCAGACAATGTACCAGAAGGATCGAATACCTCACCATCAAGTGTCACAGCACGAACGTTGATGTTTTTGTCAAATACAACTTTTTTAGCAACATCCATATCAGAACAAATGAGAGTATCAGAAAATACATATTTCATAACTTCTTCCAATTCTTCATTGTATTCAACGAGACTGATGGCAGATCGGACGTTTTGAGCTCCAACGAGACGTTGAGCATATTTGAGTTTGTTGGGGTCGAGAGATTTACCTTCGATTCGATCCATTGGAAGGAATGTATGAGGTCGTTGAAGTTCTCCTCTCTGTAGAATAGCTTTGGCAGTCTCCTGGTCATCAACGACGATATTGTAAAGACGCCCACCGACGGCTACTTCAAGAGCTGTGGACACTTCTGGATCTTTCAGCTCGAACAGTTGACACACCATACCACGAACTTTTCGCTTGTCAAAACTACCACCTGGATCTCTGTAGCTAAAACTCACGTTGTTCTTGTGTTCAAGTTGTTCCACCTTGCGATTGATCATTTCTCTGTCCCTTGCTAATTGACTTCGCATTGATTTTTTATCATTGTAAGATGTTTCATCAAAGGACAACTTGGAAATAGATGAGGTAAGTTTACCAACTTCGCCTTCCAGTGATTTTAATTTGTTAGCATCACCGACACCAGCAGACTTGTGTTTTTTAAGTTCTGCACTTTTGGACGTCAATTCACCTTTGATATGTTTTTTCTTCATTTCGTCATTAGACTTTTGTGTCTGAAGGTTGGCCAATTCGGTTTTGGTTCTGAACAGTTGATCAGCCAATGTACCAGCTGCTTGACCACCATCAGCTGCCCTAGAAGCACCGGCACTGATGGCTTCGTAGTCTTTCTGAGCTTGATCGAGAGCAGCTTCATCTTGTTTGAAAGACTCCTCGATTTTTTCAAAGTCTGATTCGATAGTCGAAAGTTCAGTTTCCTTCGAGTGGAGATTTTTATTCTCATCAGTCAAGTTCTTGGTCAATTTGTTCTTCTTACTTTGTATGTCCTTCAAGGTATCTTTAGCATTATTCAATTTGGACTGAATCTTATTTTCTTCCGTTTGTAGGGATTTCAATTCATCCTCGAGAGCACTGATAGAACCACCGAATTCACGATCTTTTTCTTGCTCTAATTTGACAATTTTTTCACCAATTTCAGCAATTTCATTTTCTAATTGTTCAATAATTTTACGACATTCTTCAACTTGTTCTGCTTTTTCGTTAACTTTAGAGTCACTGTTTTCAGATTTTTCTAGGTGACAAATATAATGATAAGCAATGAGGATTTTATTCTTATGATCCAACTCTTCGACAATCTTCTTGAATTCAATTAAACCAGATTGTTCTTTCTTGAGCTTTTCCAGATTTGGATAAATGGTTTCATTGAGCAGCGAGTCAATTTTTCTTAAATCAGATTCTTTCTTTTCAATGCTCATTTGAGAATTTTTCTTTTTCACTTGGAATCTGGATGCACCGGTGGCCTCTTCAACCATGGCAAGAATTTCTTGTGGTTTCATATTTAGAACTTTGGTTATTCTTCCTTGCATGATCAAGAAGTGAGGATTGTTAATATTAAGTTGAATTGAATGAAATAAATCGGTAACTTGTTGAGTTGTAGCTGCATAACCGTTGATGTAATATTTAGAGCGACTTTGCATGTTAACTTCACGGGAAACGGTGATTTCTTTGTACGTTTCATACGATATTGGAGAATTCTTAGCATCTGTATTGTCAAACTTAATGGTAACTGTAGCTTTATCAACACCAGCTTGGCCAGCTTTGAAGATTAATTCTCGTAAATTAGTTACACGAGCCAGAGTCATATTGCTTGAACCAAGAACGAAACAAATGGCATCAAGAATGTTTGATTTGCCAGAACCGTTTAGCCCAGTAATAGCATTGAATTGAGGATCAAATGGACAAAGCTCAGCAGCTTTGCCATATGATTTAAAACCATTAATTGTGATGGATTTGATGAACATGATGAGACAATGAATAAACGTCGGTATTTGCGCCTTTTCTCAGCTGTGCAATGTAGGTGGCGCTCTGGCAAGAAGAGCGCGAATGTTCATCTTACCACCGGGAATGTTTATCAATTGTTCATACTGCACGGTTTGAAGCGTGATGAGGTATACATTTGCAAGTTGCGTGTACAGTTTAAAATTTACGATGCAGAATGTCACATGTTGAGACTAGATTTATATTTCGAATTGAGAAATAGTAACATAAAAGATTTGGTTCAATAATAGAAAAGTGAAAAAAAATATTCAAAGTCGATGAGTCTATTCTAATGTCTTTGGATACTTAGTTTCTGGGTTGGATCAATTTGATCGCTCTTGACATCATCGTTGCATTTGTCGTAAGAATGGATGGGACTTGAACAAGAATCTGTTTCTTTTTAAAGAATTCTCTGATGATTGAAGCCTCGGCGAGTTGATCTTGTTGAATGTTCTGTTTCATTATTGTTCTGATAAATCACCAGGTTACAATTTTCGTTCGATAGGTCTATTTGCACAATTTGGTACGCGTTTAAACTAGTAGATTGAGTCTTTCAGAGTTGAGTCTACTCACTTGAAAAAAATTTTACTTGAAAAAGAATGTTTTACAGCAAAATTTATTCAATGTTTCAACCTTTAGTATTTTCTTATCGAATAAAAAAGACTCGGAGTTTGGTTCAAAGATTACACCACTCAATTGATCATTGGTATAACCGCAACACCGAAATGATTACGTGCATAGCACATTTCTTCAAAAACTTTCAGAGTGAGTTTTTCAGGGTCAAAAAGGCGAACATCTCTAGCAAAGTCTCCTCTTGTCGTCTTTCCACCAAAGAAAAGAAGTTTGCCATAATGAGAAGTCATGTTGAATCCTTCACTCCAAAAATTGGTAATAGGTATTTCTCGAACTCTCTTCTCTTTAGATGCATGAGGATTGAAAATTGTTAAGCCTTTTTTTCCAGCTATGTAAATTTCATTATTGATCACGGTGCATGGAGAGAATGCATCTGCTTTGATTCTGAATAATATGCTCCACTTGTTCGTGCATGGATCATACTGTTCAACATGCTCAAATTCTTTGAATTGATCTGCTCCACCAAAGACGTATATTTTTCCATTCAGAACAGCAACTCCCATTCCAAAACGCCCTGTGTACATCGACTCGACCTTAGATCATTTAGATCCGTCGTAACGCTCCACACTTTTCAAAGATTCATCGCGAAATGCTTTGCCACCTATGACGTACATATGGCCGTCTAAGACAGCCACTCCACAATCGTATCGATAATCCGAAGAACATGACACTCTGGTCCATGAATTTACAGATGGATCATATCGCTCGACTTCTCTAGTAATTGTTGACTCGTGCTGATTAAGTCCGCCAACTACATAAATCAGGCCATTTAACACTCCAAAGCCGAATCTCCTTCTTGGAAAATTCATTTGTGCAATTGGCACCCATCGGCCAATCAAAGGGTTATACTTTTCAGCTTCTTTAAAATCATATGGGTATTTATCGGTATTTGCGCCACCAAAGACAAAAATAACCTCGACAAGTGTGCTTCTAAGTCCCTTACAATTTTTGTTCAAAGAACCACCAATGAGCAGACAATCTTTTGCTTCGACAATCAAGTCATGACAAGTTCTATCAGATTCAAAAATGGCTTCTCGGCTAACCACATCAACCAAAAATTCAGGTGATAAATTCCTCAGTCGGACATTTTTAAGTAGTTCAGGAGCGAATTGTGTCCTCTTATCGAGATCATGTTTAATCCACTTCACGACTGCATTGTAAACTTGCTCCTCTGAGGTCTCATTGAGAACATCAAGTGAAAGGATTTCAACCAACACATTTTTTGGAATTGACATGAAGTCTTCCGTGTCGATGAATTCGACAAACTTGTTACTCATAAAACTAGCCAGAAGTTTAGTTATTTCTGAACATGGATGACAATCAGCGACATTGCAGACCTCCGAGTAGTTAGACAAACTCAAATACTTCTTGATTGACTTGCAACATCCTTCTATGACTTCGTCAATTTGAAGAAAGAAAGAAGCTTGAAGAAGGGAACCAACATTTTCTTGGTTGATTGAAATCTCATTCGAGTACGCAAAGTCTACCAGAATCTTCAATGCCTCTGGCTCAATACCATCGATCTTAACTTCTTTCTGTTGACTTTCCTTTAACTCACTTGTGAACATGGCACGAAAGAAAGGTGAATAAGATGAAAGGACATTTCGATGAGCTGGTATTTTTAATGATCCAGCAACAAGTTCCACATCGCAAAATGTTTCCTCTGATCGTAATAACTTGAGTGTTTCGAAGAATCTCTGAGTGTGATCGATTTCACCTTCGGCCATATTTATTTGACTGAAAACCAATCTGACTGCGTGATTTTCTTTACCTTTTTCAGCTTTTGTTTAATCAGGCGATTTCTTTTTATCAGGCGATTTAGTTTTTGAAGAAGCGACACCGGAAATGGTGTTCTGCCATCTCACGATGTATTTATTGTTTTCGATGAAAAAATTTGATTGGCTCGTGTAGTATGGAATGTGAGGTCCAACTGATGATGCTTTATGAGTACTATCGTACTTATAATATACTAATCTAACAGATGCAAAATTCTTTTTAGTCCACCACTTGTCTGATGTAAGTTCTAATTCAAATGCGAGTCGAAATAGCGAATTTCTCCTTTCTTCTATGTCCTGTCACACCAATCCATCGGTTTCAATGGACTTGTGATCCTGTTTCCTTCTCTCTGGATCGTTTGTTATTTCAAACCTGGTTTCATCGTCAAGAATTTAACCAGAATAGACCACCTGCCACGTTGAGTCCTCAATAGAGTAGAAAAATATCAGTCAAGGGTTGAAGAGACCAAACTTATCAATCGTAACAGATGCGACCGTATTTTCATCAAAATGATCAGTTTGAAATGCCCATTTCATTCGTCTGGTAATTAAAGTTATTAATATTGAATGTATGTTCAATGTATATTATTGTATTGTATGATTCAATTAAATTAAATGGAAAACCCGTTCACGTGAAAGTTGCCACTGAAAGTAAACCTGACTGAACCTGATGTTGAGAAGAAAAAGTAATTGGTGATGGTTGATTATCGCTGTCAGGTAAAAAGAAACAGTCTGAAGTTAAAAGAGCGAAAAAAGTAAGTAAGGAAGAAAGAAGGAAGCAAATGCCACTGCATGCTGACATTCTGGTGAACCAGGGAGTGGAGTTTGGGAGTTTAGGAGTTTAGGGGAAAGGGCAAACCGGACCGGTAAATGAGGAGAAGAATGAGAAGCTGAGAAGAAAAAGAGAGAGAGAGAAAGCACTTGTTGAACTACCAAGCATGACTTGGTTTATGTCTTGTTCAAGTTGTCACCGAAAAGTAGAAGGAGCGAAAGAAAAGAAAGGAAGGGTTGACCAAGTTGTCCAGGTGTCACCGAGTGAATGTCCACCTGAAGGGAGTAGGTTTGTTAGCACAGTACACTGACCATGAATGGGACAGACATCTGTATACACCGAGTGAACTTGTAAAAACTGTTACTTGTATATCTTGTGTTGTATATCTTGTGTTTCTTCTTCTTCTTCTTCTTTTTCTTTCCTCGCCCAGGAAGTGTTCAACAGTTTACGTCTTTTCAAATTCACTGAAGAGTCGTAAAACTGCTTTCTGCAAGACAAGAAGACGAGAAGACTTGAAGACTTGCTTTGGCGCCAGTTGAAAACAACAACCGACAATCATCAACATCACCAACATCCAACATCCAACATCCAACATTTAGCATCCGAGATTCAACATCCAAGTTTTCAACTTGAATTGCATCCGACAAGACAACCTTTTGATACTTCATCATCTTATTTCTTGGTACATTTTGGCCATGACCGCTCCTACTGTTTTAAAGGACTTGATACTTTTACAACTAACTCATGTCAGTGCGAATAATTCATCCAACTTACTGGCAATCCATTGACTTTTAACCAAAGTAACTTCAAATCAATTCAATATCAATATCTTTGGCCATGGTTAACATTGTTAACCTTTTGTCAGGGATCTTTATACTCTCAGTATCTTTTATCATCTTTGTCAAATCAGGTAAGAAGAAAGTTGTTCATTTGAAAGAAACAATTACAAACAAATTATATCTTTTTTTAAATAATTGATAGAAAACTCTTCTTGCACTAATTCGCTTAAAGAGCAAGGACTTTGCCTTTCAACGTGGGATTGTATTCGACAAAATGGACGTCGATTAGGAATTTGCTCAAAAGGATTTTTATTTGGTGTCTGTTGTAGTCTTAATTCTAGTAGTAAAAGTAAATCATCATTTGAATCAATAACAGTTCCAATTAAATCTGTGATCTCATCATCATCATCATCATCATCTAATAATCAATCTCTTGGTAATTCATCTTCATCATCATCACCATCAGTATCAATAGTTCGTCATGTTAAATTATTTTCTAATCGACCGATAATCGATCCATTTTCTGAAATTGTAACAACAGTTAAACCAGCTCGAACAGTTAAAGTATTAACTCGTGACAATGTTATCAAAGAACAACAATTGCCGTCAATTTCAAAATCCAAATATCAACCAATTCAAAGTGAACAAACATCTGATGTTCCATCGTCAACAATTGCAAGTAACTTACTTAATTCACTGTCTGTCACGGAAACAAATGAAATCAATGACAGTGACATACCACTTGATCCACTGGATGATTCTACGACAACAGCACCAACAACAACAACAAGTACAACATCAACGACAAGTACAACCATATTCACCTGTTGCTCTGGTAATTTAGACTCATCATATGATAATAACAATAAAACTAATACGAATGTTACATTGTTGTTAAATGATCAACATGCAAATCTCATGCATAATCACTCAAGCACACAAATGATAATTGAATCAACAGGTGAAACGGTTGACACTGACAATTCTTTGTTAATTACATCTGTTATTCCTCACGCAAGTGAAACAATGGTCACAGTTAATCCTTCTTTTCACATTGACTCAAATTATACAAATGTCAATAATACCGTGAACACAGTGAATAATGTTAATAACGTTAATAACGTTAATACTGTAACTCCTGTTATTTTTTTACCGGAACAAGATGATAAAACAGTCCAGTCAACAATGGAAACAACAATAACTACTTTATCACCTGATTCAAATTCAACTACAGCAACGTCCACAACGATGACAACACCAACAACAACAACAACGACAACAACGACAATTTCATCATCTACTGTTATGACCAAAGTTAAAAATTCCACCAAAAATCGAACAAAAGTTTCCACCGATCGACCTTATGTCAGTCATTTAGGTAAGTGATCAAGTTGACGATTTATGTTGTTGTTTGTTAATTGATTTTCTTGTTACAGATTGTGGAATTAGACCACTTAATCCATACGGACGAGTTGTCGGTGGTCGAAATGCTCAATTCGGTGAATGGCCATGGCAAGTTTTAATAAAAGAAGCTACATGGTTAGGTTTATTTGTTAAAACTAAATGTGGAGGTGTTCTAGTTGATCATAAATGGGTGTTAACTGCTGCACATTGTAAACCTGGATTTCTAGGAAAACTAGTTGTCATCGTTGGTGAATACGATTTAACTGGTGACTTTGAAAAATTAAAACCAGTTGTTAAACAAGTTAAACGTATGGTTGTGCATCGTGATTATAATCCGGAAACATTTGAAAACGATATTGCATTGTTAGAACTTGAATCGAAATTTGAAGTACAACCACATGTTATACCCATATGTTTACCTGATATTAATTCAGATGATGAATACATTGGCAAAATTGGTCATGTCGCTGGTTGGGGTAAATTAAGTTATGGTGGTCCAGTTCCATCGATATTGCAAGTAGTTAAATTACCCGTTATACCTAATTCACAATGTCAACGAATGTTTTTCACTGCTGGACATCATAAGATTATTAGAAATACATTTTTATGTGCTGGTTATAATGATGGTGGTAAAGATTCATGTGAAGGTGATTCAGGTGGTCCTCTAATGATCCAAGAATCAGGTGGACGATGGACACTTATCGGTACTGTTTCACATGGAATCAAATGTGCTGAACCTAATTTACCTGGTGTTTACATGAGAACATCTGCTTATAGACCGTGGATTGATTCAATCATTAAATCTGATTCACAAACTTATAAAAATTATTCAATAACTTATAATTAACACTTTATGAACTTTATACTTGAAGTTGAATAATTTATTCTTTCTCTCCATATTCATCATCATCAACAACAACAACAACAACAACAACAACAACATCATACATTTAGTGACATTCAATTCAACTGCTTTTAACTATTTTACTGCATTAAAATATGTAATTTACATCTTTTATCATCATCAAGGAGTGACTTACTGTATCTTTCATGTTAAACTGTTATTTGTCATTTGTACACATTTTTACTTTGCACCAATCAATGCTACACTCAATCACAATTGTCAAGTTTACTTGTTTGGGTGTGAAAAAAAGTAAGTTCTAACTTGTGATGTTGAACGTTTAATGTTATCTGTTTTGTTGATTCTCAGCTAGGTCAAAGGAGAAAATGAAGAAAAATGGAGAAAAATTAAGAAAATTAAGAAAAAAAGGTGAGAAAGTGGTCAAAAGAATTACATAAAAAAATGGTTGAAAAAATTACAGACTACTTGTGATGGATTAAGTGACAAGGTTGTCGCTTATCCATTGATCAACTGTCCAATCAGCAATTTAATGTAAACAGGGCAAACCACCAAGTGAAAGTGTTTCATCGGTTACACTTTACACTTTATCAGGTTCAAGATGTACTTTAAATTGCTCACGGCTATCAATTTATTGATTCAAGTCAATTAATTGACTAGTTCAATCTGCTCGACACTCAATAGTACTCAACTGATTCTTATCAATTTGTGAAGGATGAAATTGAACAAGTTACCATGTGAAGAAAAAACGTTAAGACATCTTTCACTTTCACAGTTCTGTCGACACTTTTACTTTACTTTGCTCTCTCGTACTTGATGAAAGGATAAAATGGATGACATTACTTTCTCTTTCTAATTCTTCCCTACTGACACATTCATCTGACCAAGTTATCTCATGTGAAATTATTTATGGAGTCACATTTTAGAGTTCGAGGTAAAATACGTGAGATAATTCAAAGTTATCATGAGGATGTTCACATCCAATGATCGTATTACTAATACTTTTGACACGAGAATAAGAAATTTGTGTAAAAATGCCTCAAGTTGATTGAGAAAATTGAAGAAAAATGCTGATATTTTCATGAAATTTATCTCATTATCCTTGTCAATTGATTTAGAATTAATGTTCATTGACAACTTGTAACCGATTGAATGAAAAGTAGAGTCAATTCGAAAGTCAATTCGTTGAACACTTCTCACAGTTCTTTATCATTGGAAGGGAGTTTGAATGTGCAATAATTCAAAATGATATTATTGAGATATTATATTTTTAAAGTTAAACTTTTGTAAACACGTGAATGGAAAAGCAGGAAATGTGTGGAAAGAAAAGAAAAAGTCAAGTCGAGTTTCAAAGTACTGTTGATAAATCTGATAAAAAGTTCGCTAGTTGATGGTACATTTTCACTTGAATGACATTTCGTCAACTTTGTGGACATTGAAGAAAGTGAGGAAAAAGAAAGATCGACTAAGAAAGTTAAATGATGTTGAATCATTCAAATAGATACACATTGAGACTGTAAATGAGCTCACTTTGAACTATTTTTCGCTTGTGATGGCCAAAGTTGATGAAACTTGTGTCAGTTGAAAGTTTAATTTAAATATTTACTCAAAAGAAAAAAATAAATTGATCTTTCAAAGTATTTTTCTTTAATATACATTTGAATAAAGAACATTAGTGATCATGATATTGTGACAAGTGTAAAAAGGACACAAAAAGATTACAACAAGAGAGAAAAAGAAAAAGATGCAGGTGAATAGAAATGAGAAGAGTAAAAGGAAAAAAAAGTTAAAAAGAAAAAAAGAAAAAAAGAAAAAAGAACAGACAATTCAAAAATAAATTGTAATTGCGGTGAAAGTGAGAGTGATCAACAGGTCAAAAGACATAACATCATCTACGACAACGACGACAATGACAAGAACAACAAGAACAACGACCAAGACATATAAGACAATCAATGCGATTCTTTTAAACATCAACAAGTAACAAGTAACAAGATGAATATATTTTGTTGCTGTTGTTGCTCCTTTCATGGAATATTCGGTGTTGAATGAACTCCTCCTTCTTTTTCTGTCTTTTCTGTCTTTTCTGTTTCTTTATATCTTTTCCTTCTGTTGGTTGATTCTCTCTTCTTTACTGTCCCGATTCAAATGGTGTAGCTGTTGCTGTTGCTGTTGCTGTTGCAGGTGATTCTTTCTTTTATTTTTCTCTCATTCTCAGTATGCGAAGAGACAACCAGTACACCAGTTGAAAACAAGCAACCATCAACCATCAACCAGCAACAAGTAATTACAACCTAATCTTACCTTGTGCTCAATCCACCCTCAGACTTTGTGTGTGGTTTTTATGAAGTTTTGTGTGTTGCTTTGACTGGACCTGACTGGACGGATCTTCTACTGGAGGTTGGACACTTGTGAAAACTTGTGCTTCTTGTGCTTTCTTGTCTCTTTCTTCTTTTTCATTTCTTTATTCTTTATTTCTTTCTTTGCTTCATTTCACTCAACACTCTTAGTCCGTTATTCTATCTTCAGCCGGTAACTTCATCGTTTCACAAACTTACATGTTGCATCCTCACTCTTCTTCTTTTTCTTCTTCTTCTTCTATCACAACAGTATGACACCTACACTCATCTTCTTCATCTTCTTCTTTATCTCTTCCACCAACTTGTGACTTGTTTTTTCTCATTTGTTTGACTTACTTTTGCCCCTCATCAACATCATCAACATCATCATCCAACAAAAAGTTAATCTTCACTCTCAAAGTTAACCTGAAACACCTGGTGTATCTTATACCGAGTATACATTGTGTATTGTGTGTCACGAACTTTAACTTCATACCTTCACTTGGTTGGTAACTTCATTTGATTCATCATTGTCTATTCTTCAATCTTCACCATTTTCAATCTCTCATCAAGTTGATGTACAATGTGATCAAAAAATTGAAAGATTTATCATCTTAATGATCACAAGACTTTTCATCATCACCATCATCATCCAAGAAGAAAGATTCATCGATTATCAAAAATATTTTTGACTTATCTTCAACTTTAAATGTAAAAGTTGATTACGAATTGTTACCACTTTTCAATCGATTAAGCGCCTTACTTTTTCTACTTTTATTTTTCTACTTTTATTTTTCTTCTTCTTCTTCTTCTTCTTCTTTTCCTTCTCCTTCATCACTTGAACACGGTGAACTTTCAACAGTCAATTGATTTTGCAATTTTATTACCTGGTTGTTGGATAATTTTCTTCTTCTTCTCCTTCTTTTTCATTTTTTCTCTTGCTTTTTCATTTCATTTTTCGCTTTACAAGTTTTTGAGGTTCCTCTCTTCTTACATCTCCATCTCATTTACATCCAGATGTGAATCAAAGTTGGAAAAAAAATTCAATTGATAAGACATATATTTTCAAGCCAAATCGAATTTCCTTCAAGGCAATTAATTAAAGTTAATTCAAAGTACGAGAATTAACAGGTTAAAGTAAACTTTTTCGTTAATCAGTCAAATACTCATCTGAGTGAATTGATCAAAGTTCAATTCAATCTTTAATCTTGTGCCACATAAATCATCATCCTCATCATCAGCATCATCATCAGCATCATCAATTAACCATGGCCATTGCTCAGACCAATTATGTTGATTGTTGTAACAATCAAAATTGTCAAAGTACTTCATCATCTAAATCAACAATGAAAACTTCATGTCCTTTGATCAAAGTAAATGTTTATCTCATCATCAGTATAAACAATTTAATTGGTCAAAATCATTGTCTATTATGTCATTAATTTTAATTGTATCTATCATCAACAATTGTATCAATATAACATCAGGTGAAGCATTTAATGGTTTATATCTGGACCAATAATGAATTCATCATCAATGTTTACATCATTAGTATTGGGTGATGATTCATTGGATGGTGAATCAATAGTTCCTGATGAATCATTACCGCAACCACAGGCACTTCGATTATCTGATGGAAAAGATGATATCGCTGAATTACCTGAAATATCATTGCCAACAGTAACTGTTCGTGGTTTTCTTAACTTTAGAACAACTGTTGATGGCACAGTTGTTGTATTTACATCATCTGCATCACCCGGACAATCAAGCGTTTCATCTTCAATATTACCAACATCTAAACCACCATCAATTGTGCCAACTAATGTTAATCCATTTACATATTCAACGGCAACGTATTCACCAATTATTGGATCACCTTATTATGCCAAAAGTAATAGTAACATGGATGATCTAATTGTTACTTCAACAATTACACCTACACCATCATCATCAAGTTCATATTCAGCTGTATATCCAACTGGTTTAGTAACTGTTTTGGCTGAAACTGAATTAGGTAACAATGGAATGACTACTGTTCAAGAGACTAAAGTTATCGGTACATATATCGAAGGAAAATATGCCCAAATATTGAGAAGTACTTCATTTATCAATTCAGGACACTCAACAGTATCAACAACAACAACAACGCCAACACCTGCCATGTCAAGTGACATATTTGCTGTTTATCCTCCATCTCAAGATGTTTCTTCACCATCGATTGATGACAAACCTATTAAACGACCAATTTTTAATGGAAATAAATTTAAATCCAGTTCAAATGGAGATAAAGAGCAAACTACAATTGGTAGTGATTTAGTTAGTCGATTTACTCGTGGTGATCGACCACATGGATTATTTTCATCACGATCATCTTATAATTCTAATAATAATCCATTTAAATTGTCATCTAATACTTCACCTGTTTCACCTGTTATTAAATCATCCGGTGAATCAAGTGAATCAAGTGGATCATCAACTTCTACCTCGGATACAACTTCGTCAACACCTTCACGTGTTAAAATTCGTAAACTTTCACGACTTGTACAGGGACAAGGATCCAGTCGATTTACATGGACACCAAGAGCTAGTGAAAAAGTTCGTCTTAATAGATTTAAAGTTAAAGTAAATGGTGAATCAGGTAATAACAATAATAATAATAATCCAACATCACGATTTACTGCACGAGATGAAAATGAAAAAGAAGCTGCTCGAGTTCTTAATGCTCGACTTAATCGTCGACTTGGACCATCACGTACTACCGAAAAGCCTAATAGCAATTTAGAATCACAGGCATCAGTATCAAGTGTACCTTTTACCGAATCACCTGAAGCATTAACTTCATCTAATGACCATTCAATAGGTAACAACAACAACAATAACAACAATAACAATGAACAGTCAGGTAAAAAACAAGCTGCTTATAAGAATGTACCACTTCTTGAAGGTTTACTATCAGAAGGGTCATCACCACCTGGGTCACCTTTTTATTCAGATAACAATAATGGTCAATCAATGGCAGATCAAGCAGCAGCAGCAGCAGCAATCAAAGCATCTAAAGTTATTGTTGAAACAATTACTTATACAAGTGATGTTACACGAGGTTTTGAGGGCGGTGAACCACTGATCGAAAAAGTTACCATGACCAATGTTGTTGAAAAAACTATTCATCACAATGATCAACCTGTATCAGAAGCATTAATTCAACCAACTTTGTCAACTGGTAATTTATTTATCGGCGCCATGGTTACTCCACCAATTGTCTTGTCTCACATATATGAAGTAACTTCATCTAGTTCAAGGACTTCATTGTTACCTCTTGCAGGTGGTGATTCAAGTGTAACTGTGACTGACAATTTTATCATAAAAAAAACTATCACTGGTAAGTGTAACACATTTTTCACTATGTTCAGTTAACTGTTGTAAATTGTTGTCACTACAAACAATAAGGGTAACAAAAGAAATACATGATCAACAAGAAAAGAAAAGAAAAGAAGAAGAAGAAGAACATACACTTCTTGTCTTACGTCTACTTGGTTTACTTGATGAAACAATCAGAATAATAATGATTATCGTTAATGTGATGAAGACGAGTTTACAGTAACAATTTACAATTTGCAGTTTACAGTTAAAAAATTTTCAGGTTGACAAGAGCATCGGTAAAAATTATCCTTAAATTGTAAAGTTACATGAAAAATGTCTCGTCTTGGTTTTCATGGTATTTCTTTTTCGTTAGAGAGAGGAAAAAAGTATTTGTGTCGTTTTTATCTTCTTCCTGTCATTAGTTGAGTAAACCAGAAACAATTACCATTTACGATTTACCTGTTGGCCTATTAACTTGGTTTCTCTTTCATTTTTTTCGTTGTTTTACACTTGATTCAGCCTACAAGACACTGCCTAATTCACTTGGTGAATCAAGTGACTTAGTTTCCAGTTTGATGTCTGAAATGAATAATTCAGCGTATTTAGATGGACTGTTAACTTCATCAGATAATCAAATTGAAGCAACAATGGCACCTGCATCAATTGGTGATATGGTTACAATATCACCTACACATGGATTAACTAATGGACAGAACGATGATAAATTATCAAACTATTCACCTTCTTTGCCATTATTACCAAGTTTAAATAATGCCATCGGCCCACAAATTGATTTAAATAATCCATTGATATTAGGTGCTGCATTACAAAATCCAACATTAGCAGCTATGTATTTTGGTTTGCAACAATTATCACAACAAGTAACACAATATACAACGATACTTAAATCAACCGAAATTCCATCAACAGAAACTATTTTAGCAACCAAAACAGTTAGCTTTTACGATGGAAGACAAACACGAACTCGAACTATCACAGAACCAGCATCGACAACTATTCGAATGATTTCAACTGTTACACCACAAGTTCAACCAATCATCAATCCTCAAATACTTGTTCAACAAGCTCAGTTACAAAGAGCTTTCGCTTCTCAACTGTTGAATTCTCAATCAAATGGTAATAATAATCTTAACAATAATCCATTTGGTAATAATAACAACAACAACAACAATCATAATCTGCTTTCAGGTCTATTGTCCAACTTAAATCAACAACAGCAGCAACATCAACAACAAAATCCACTCGGTAATCAATTTAATGTTAATAATTTACCTTTGCCATCAGTTCCTCAAATTTCACCATCAACAGTGACTGAAACAACTGTCACCCTGATAACTTCTACTTCAACATCATCCAAAGTGTATACTTTGATTTACAATGCATTTTCTACTAAATATCGTACAGTTACATCAACTACTGTATTTCCAACTCAAGTAACAACAACAATTACTAAAACTATCACACCAAGTGCAAGTGGTTATAATTTTTTTGGTTAAATGATGTCATCATTTGAAAATCGTTTAAATTACAACCATCAATCGCCAATTGTCAATTGCCATGAACCAAATGACCAATCATCATTATCATTGATCACGATGATCAATCAAGTGTGAATGATATTATTTTTTTGCTTCTTCTTCAAATTAATATATTTGACACAGATGAAAATGATTGACAATAATTTTCTTTGAACAGGATTACATTTCATGTCATCATTTACCATGACAAGCACTTCATGCACATCATCATCGTCGTGTTCGTCGTGTTTGTCCTGTTCGTTGTCGTGTGCAAGTAAACTTCCACTTTACAAGAGAAAAATGTTTTTTCTTCAAAAGTATACGAACATTTTATTTTCCTTTTTCATCATTAACCAATCACTTACCATTACAACCAACCAACCAACCAACCAATCAACCAATCAACCAGTGAATGATGATGATATTTTGCACAATTCAATCAAATCAAATACATCAAATTGTCACACTCATTTTACCACCAAATAATCATCATTTGATTTTTTTTATTTCTTTCTTTCACTTCTTTTCGTCATCATACCAATTTGAAATTTTTGTACTTGAAACAAATGATAAAAATAAAAATTTCATATTCATACAACAACGACAAACAAATCAAATGAAAAGAAATAAATTTTTTATTCAAAAATATTTTATTTCAATTTTCCTTTATCAGTATCAAGACAAGACAATTTAACACAATTCATATGGCACATATTTTTTCAATTGAATGACAGGTTAGTTTAGAAGTTTGCAAAATTTCGTCGATTCACGAATTTGCAATTTATTTTGTTTGTTATTGTTGTTGTTGTTGTTGTTGCATTGAATTTGTTCTTTCCTTCCTCCTTCTGTATTTGTAACTTACAACTTTGTTTGCATTCAAATAGATTAGTGTAGATGGTTTATTTTCTTCTTCTATTCATTTGACAAGTTTCTATTGTGTTCAAATGTTCCATTGAGTATCTTCCATTGAGTGTAAATAATGTTGCAATGTTCATTGATGCATGTGTCGATGATTGTGTACTTTGAATTCTTTTCATTCGCGATATCTCAATAACTGCAAACCAGATTTATCTAAATTCATTTACCTATGAATGTTCTATTCTGTCAGTTTCTTCACCTCATTTCAAACTTTCTCACTCACAGTTAAACGTCTATGTGAATAAGTTGAAAATTTCCATGTTGAAAGTTGATTCACCATGACGACAGGTTGCTTAAATTGTTCTCAATTCATGTTCCACACTTAAATTCACACCTGATGACTTTGAGTGAGAGAAATAGATGAACTAATTTTCTCGCAAAAACTACAATTATCAAGTCTTCAACTGCGCAAAAGAAGTGTTTTATGTAACATTTGTTTACATTTTCTCATGTTTGCATTGATCGCAATTAAGAAAACAAAAACTTTTGCAAACTTTGGGAAGAATTTTGCACTTTCTTGGTAACTTCTTTGTTCTTGAAAAGAGAAAGAAAAAACAAACAAACAACTCGAATACGTAAATTTATTTTATTTTATCCTGTTGTTTAATACATTTTAAATCACGCAAGTTCAATTGTAATTGAAGACATTTTATTCTCTCAAATAAATTACAATTACAACATCAATGAGTATGACAGTTGTTGTTGTTGTTGTTCTTTTCATTTATTTTAAAATGTAAATTGACTTGTTATTTGGACTTTTTTGTATATTTCAATTGTTTTTTACATGAAACTTCGTGCAAATTGATCAACTGGTTGGCTTTGACTCAACAATTGACTACTCAAGTAACTACTTACACTTGAAGTATCAAGTGAATATGTTCAACATTTGCACCACAATTAACTCGAATGATTCATCTTATTTTTTTTCTTTCTTTCTTATTTCTTCTTCTTCTTGTTCATTGGACTTTGAATGATCTTTTAAACAGTAAAATGTTTGACCGTGAGACTCAGTTTGACTATTCACAAGTCATTTGTAAGAATGTTATCTTTCATCCTGTTTACTGATGACAATTGTGTTGTTGTTCTTGTTGTTGTCGGTGTTTGTTCTACTTAATTTTTCCTTGTCACATTCAAGTACAGAATGAGTGAGACTGATTCATCTTTGACACTTTGGTGTGTCGTATATTCACCGATATATTCAAGTGTAAGGACAGGATGATGAAAGTGATGAAAGTGATGAAGGATTGAAAATGCAAATGATTCCATGATAAACTTACTCATATCTTCATTGTACAAACATTGACCAGTAGTATGATTAACTATTTAAATTGTTTCCTCAATTTCTTTTGTCTAGATGAACAATTGTTTTCGTTTGTTCAACTGATTTGTTGTTTGTGTGTCCTTGTCGAGTGACCAAGTCGATTAAGTGAATCAAGTGAATCAAGTGAATCAAGTCAAATGCGATGACCACTAGTTAAGATAGAAGGTAAACTTTAAAAGAAAGAAAGAGAATAAAAGGTAAAATGTTGTAAAGAAACAAAGAAATGATAAAGCGAGAAAAATAAAATATTAAATGGACATTTGATGTACATTTAATTTGTTTGTATGGTCAAACGTTCAACTCACCGTTCTTCCGGGTTTGTTGCTGACTGTGTTTACTTTTTTTATTATGAACAAATTCAATTTTCTCTTTAAACATCAACGATTAACGGAAGAAAAAAAAATAATAACCATAATAATACTGTAACATTGTGACAAGGATTAACTTTTATATGCATCAAGTAATATTTTATAATAATGAAGAACAGAAGTTACACAAGTTAACTAATTTTTCTTCCATACAATTAACTGTGTTACACTTAATTAATCAATTTGTACAGTTGATCATGTGAGTTGTTTCCACAGCAATGAAAAACTTTGGCAACGAATGCAATGGACTTGATCAAACTTGCACAACAACAACAGCAACAGCAAGAAGTCACTTGAATCCATTTAAATGATGAACCTTGATATGCTGATACCTTGATATGTTAAATTGTTGAATTGTTGAATTGTTAAATTGTTCATTCCTTGATATGTGTAAAAGACAAAACACTTTTACTGTTACTTATCTTTTTCCTTTGACCGTCATGTGGTCATTTGTTTTATTCAAATGCTTCCTGACACACAAACCATTAATTATCACCCTCACATCAAATTCACTGAATTAATGTGTTAAATCAATTCTCGAGTTACACACATTTTCTTTTACTTTGACATTAAGTGTCCTTTTGATCTTGAACTGAAATACACTTATTCTTTTCTTGCTTTAAAGGTAAAAAATATCTTCAACATCTTTACATTGTCACTTGAATGTTCTTTCTTTCCTTCAATTGCAATTTGAATTTGATTTTTTTTTCTCAACATACACATTTATACATTTTTGCATTAACCATTCAACATGATGCAACTACATCAACCATATGAAGAGAATGACACTTAATCATTGATACTTTATAAATGAGCAAAGTGTAAATGGTCAACTTGATGATGATGAAACATCTTGACTCATCAAATGAAGTCATTTAATCTGATGCCATTTCATCAACAAACATCACATAAATTAGGAAGTTTTAATCTGTAATGTTCATCAAATGGACAAAAGTTGTATGTTACTCAAGTCAAGGTGAAAAATTTAAATGAACATT
>JASXTE010000442.1:0-45696 GCA_030280995.1 Hemileia vastatrix | reverse complement strand
TGCAAATTCGACTATTGTAAAAGTTTTAAATTGTTTATCATGAGAAAAAATGGTCGCTCTGACCAGTGAGTGACCAGTAGTTACGAGGTAAACCATTATATCATTGGATAAAAAGGAATAATAAGATGTAAGGTATAAAATAAGATAGATTGACCAGTCACTTGATAACCCTTAATCAGCTACAGGGTAGAAAGTAAATGATTCATCATAACAATCATAACAATCATAACAGTTATGACAATCATAATAGTTATAACAGTTATAATAGTGACATTTACAGTGTACACAGTGTAGATAAATGAATGACCAATGGACACCAGTGGAACATACTTACAATCAAATATGATATATACCAGATGATGATGATAATATACAATATAAATTACTTTCTAGTACAATTTCATGGTTGACATTGTGGTCATCATTAACTTTTAATGATGATGGTAACAATAAAATGATGATATAATTATAGTCAACATTCATTGATACAGTTAGCCAATATATGTACATACATATGATGGATCAGTAATTGAAATAAATGATCTTATTCACATTGACAAATATTTTTTATTCATTATTAAAAACAAACAAATAAACAAACAAGATACTTGATAAATATCATATTCCAATTTTCTCACCTTTTCTCATCAAGTCATTGTATAATTGTGTAATTGAGTAATTGTGTAATTGTGTAATAGTTTTATGGTGCACTTGCACAATCTTATATTTTTATCTGTCAGTACTTTTGTGTTTGTTGCTTGAATGGTCAAATCCAATATTGTATATTCAGGATAATCATCAGTTGACACAACTTTTTTTCATTCAATGTGCAACACTACGCTAGGATGAACAAAGCAATAAGTTTACTTTCATTTCAGGTTTTTCCTCCTTGCTGATGAAAAGTCGACTTCAGTACAGAACATTGTAGCTGTAGTTTTGGTTGTTAGAAGAGAAAATATCGCTGAAAGATCAAAGCTCAAATTAAATTGAGTCAAATTTTCAATCTGTTCTTTCAATCGCTCTCTCTTTTTTCACCTCTCTATTCTTTCCAGTTCTTTTGAGTTCTTTCGAGTTCTTTTTGGTCTTTTTTTATCTATTTTTGGGTTTTCAGTAACTTTATCTTCATATCTCTTTTTCTCGCCTTGTGTCTTTTCCTGTCTTTGTACAACTGATGGTTTATTCTTGGTTTATTCTTGGTTTATTCTTCATTCTTTATTCTTTATTTTATCCATCAAGTCCAATATGTCTCAATTGTGCCAATGATGAATTGAATCGTCTTCATTGTCAACTAGTTCATCTTATACCTCTGATAGGTTGAAGAGTTAAGATTTACATATGCACTGACAAATGAATTGTAGAAGAGGAAAAAGATGAAGAAAAGGAAAAAGGAAAAAAGAAAAAAAAATGAGGTTGAGAAAAAAGCTGAGGTAGTAATGACGGTGAAACCAAATCGATTTTTAGGCAAAAATCAAAGTAGAGACGGTGAAGATCATTTTTCAAGTGTCACTTGGATCGACTGTTTAATTTGACATGGCAAGTTTTTTTACCCTCAATCAGTGTACACAGTATACAGTAGAGTGAATATTGTACACCTTACACTGTAGAGTGATAAATTACACAACATTTTCCAGTGAAGGTGTATAATTTCATTCGAAATAACATTGTCACATAATCATGTGTATAAGTATCTTATTTCTCTTGGTTCTTTTAGGTTCTTTCAGGTTGTTTAGGTTGTTCAGACCTTTTAGGATTCAAGTATGACAACTTGCATCTCTACACACAAGTTGTTTATTATCGGTAAGTATTTACATATAATATATTCATATATTACTATATGAGTATATGACTATATTACAATATTACTACATTACTATATTGCTATATTACTATTCATTTGTATAAATCAACTGGACTGATTGATAGTTCAACCAACACCAGTGGACCATCAAGGTATAATGGTATTTTCATTTGAAGCACTTGCAAGTCGGTGGCTTTTCATCATTATCATCATTCTCATCATTCTCATCATGTTACCAGTGAGATCGATTGATTGAGTAGGCGTTCTTACCATTCAATCTTCCCAAGGTTCAATCTGTATATCATTGCGAATCCACCTTCATCATCACCTTTAAGTCGATTTGTTGTCTGGACAATCAGGAAAATCTAAACACTTCTTACCTTTGGTCAACTAGATTATAGACTCATCTGCTCGTTCACAACATGACTAAAAGTAAAGTAGTCAAGTGAAGACTGTTTTGCTCAATGTTAACACCAGTCTAGTGTAACCTGGTGTTGTTACGTATACAGTTGAGTAAATTGATCAATTGAAATAGTGTAAAAGTAAAAAAAAGGACTCAGCTGGCTCTTGAGACATTTGAAATCTTTAACTTATTTTCCTCGCCTATTTCACTTGTCTTCAATCTGTATTACAATCAGTATTCTTTTGTCAGCAAGATGAAGGAAGAACAATTCAATTGGTTTTCCTTCCGCTGTCTAAGGTTGAGAAAAATAGTTGAGTAAAAAGAGAAAGAGAGAAAAAAATAAAAATAAAAGTAGAATAAAATAAAAATACAACAGATCAAAATAGTGGAAGAAGTATTAACCGGTACAAGATCGAAATTTGATACAATGTATAAAAATGTTCTATCATGCTATGAGGCTATGAGGTATCTACAAATGTTCTATCTCACTATCTGGTCGGTCATCGAATAAAATCGTTCTATCCTTTCATCCTTTCATCCTTGTGTACTTTTACCATTTCATTGATTCATCGTCGATAACATCAAATAAAGACAAGTGACTGCTTGGTCATTGCTCATGTTTGTGCATGTATCTCTTTCCTTTTCTCTCTGTTCTATCATTGTGGGTAAGAAAAAATATAAATTCTGTGCAAATAAAATTTTCCCTCAAGTCGAATGAAATTGAACAACTGTATCATTCACTAAGAACAATTTTCCTCATTTTCAAACCACATATCATCCAATTTCACCACTTTAATATGAAATAAATATCAGATAAACGAAAAACCACCAAAGCACTTGAGGGATAGATGAACATTTCCATCGGAGGATTCTTTGGCGGTTCAACTAATGTTGACTACTGTTGGCAGGGAATAATATAAGTGTATTCCGTACTTTGATGCATCTGGGAACTACGGAAAGTAAAGACACATATATCGGTATATTCTTTGTCAAGCGAATGAGAACTGTACTGAATTTATCAGTATACGTCATTAAAAAGACTCACCAACCTGATTTTTATACGTTTTTTCGATACTTCATGCCAATCAAATTGCTAGTTGATGACAAACTAATCGAATTTATTAAAAGTATTGATGAAATTTGGGTGTAGACACAGACGTTTGAGTAATTTGGTTACATCGGTAGATTGATGCTGAGCCAAAGTAGCTCACTATTGAAAGGAAAAGATAATCACATACAGTATCTTTCATACCATCCTGTAATCATTGGACTGTATTATTGAATGTCTCTTATGATTAGTAATACCAATACGGTGACAGCTGTTCACTTAGCTGCTCGTTCAATTTGCTCTCAAAAGCGTAATTATGTGTGAACAATCGATCAAATGAACACAATATTTCAAAAGTACCCAATGCACATCAATTTAAACCCAAAAAAGTGTTAATATGAAAAAAAGAGGAAAAATCAACAATGATTGATGCCAAAGTAACGCTCAATTAATAAGTTAAAAATATAACAAGTTGTATACAAGTACTGTCATCGGAAACAGTTTGACATTTTTTCTTTGTAAATGGTAACAAAAATTGTGACAGGAAAAACATTGACATATTTCATTTAGCTCATCAAAATTGTGTATAATGCAAATGATCAAAAATCACCGGAGAAAAACTAATTACAACTTTCAACTTGATAAGCTGAGTGAAAAAATCTGATCAATGGCGAAAGAACAAAAAAAAAACATCGGCAACATCGAATAAATTATGTGATTGAAGAGTGTAGCATTTGAAAAAAAAAAATTGGTCAACGAACTTTCACCAATGGAGTACATTTATTGGAACAAGAACATAGTGGAAAAAGAGAATATGTACTTGTTATATAATATTTTCAACCTTACACAACCATCTACCAGGTGAGTTAGTAAGTTTACTGCTCGATTTAAACCCTGCCATGAGAACTGTTTGGCCATCTAGTAGCACATTGTACTACTGCACTCGAACATTCGACAGAACCGATTGGCGTCTAATCATACACATAATTATGGTAATTTCAAAATGGCAACATTTGATCAACCTTTGATGAATTTAATCACCTGAAGGAATTTACAGCCATGGCAAACTGTGGGCACAACAATCACAGCATTAAATCCAACACTTCGGATCGATGACAGCAAATTTTCATCCACCGACGAAAATGAAGATGACGACACTGACGCTCAGATTGAAGTCGACATCCAAAGTATCACTGATGATTCAGGTGCAACTTTAATTAAAGATCAAGAAGAACAGAGTTCAATTCTAGAACAACAAGTTGCTGGTCAACAAATCAAATTAATTAATTTTAGAGGAAAATAACCAAAAAGCGAAGGATTCTGTAGATAACATTTATAATTGGTCTTATCAACTCATATGATTAAAGCACAATACTCGAAGTTTCGGCAATAGAACAGAACATCCAATACAACCACCTGATGCAGCCTTCAATGAGCAATGCATGAAGAACAAGTGCAATGCAAATGGGCTTCATAGTGTTTGTGTCACCCAATCTTTGGACCAAAAGAATGAAAACGTCAACTGTAATCAGAAAACAAAGAATCAAAGTAGCCAGAGACATCATGATTAAGCAATAGCTATTCTATCCCAATTGTTAGCATTTGAGTCGAATAAACACTACTGAAATTTAAAACCTGATCATAGAACGAATGCAATACCAGTCTGTCATGTGTTGCCTTTTAAATTTTGAAGCAACTTAAACAAGTATGCAGCAATCCTGTTGATGAAGCAGTCAATACAATGATTAGTTCTAATGAACTAATGAGCAAAGAACTTGTATACAAAGCACTGTAATAATAAGAACCGAGTGAACACAGCAAGTCACAACTATAGTTAGATCAAGAGAGATAAAATTGTAATTTATTTTGCCATGTTAAGCAATGATATTGATTGGTTGTTACATGAGATGTTGTTATGTAACTTCTACTACGTCTCTCTCTCTTTCTCTCTGTATCACAAGTCAGTGTTCGTGTAACACACATGGTTTGGAAGTAAGATGAACGACTTCTCTTCATCTCCAAGAAACTTCCAGAGTAATCATACCATTTGACCAAGTATTTACAATTGCAGACATTTTGATTGAAACTTATGCCGACAATTGTTTCAACAATCCAGGATGTTTGATTCGTCCTGAAAAAGTGACATGAAATTCCTTAGAATTGATGTACAAACAATCAAAGGAAAAATAAAGAGTTGACAAAGCACAATTCTTGAGAACCATATTCCTAATTCGATAGCTGCAACATGTTCATTAGAGATTTTGAAACAATCAATCCACCAGAAGAAATTGATCCAAATGCTCCATTACGATTTGATCAACTTCCTGGTCCATCTACAACATCAGTAATTGAAAAACCATCTAATTCAATCGGAAAGATGCAAATAGTCCCTCAAGATCAAGATCAAAGTGATCGAGCAAACTTGAACGATGGACAAAATGTAATTGGTGGTGATGAGAGTGAACTTGTGATGATCTTTCTTTTCCGTGTAAACATGATGTGTCTTGTAGACGATTATGCTTGTGAGTGTAAACAAGTTATTTCCCCGAGGACAGTAAAAGTTCTAAGTGAACAAATCCTTCAAGTTGATGATTTTACCTTGAAACAATTATTACATTGTTGTGCAATTCAGTTACAATGGCAATGACCATTACGAAGCAATGCCATATCCAGCAATTAGAACTGATGTCGATACAAGTGCTCGATTCATTTGAATGTTAGTAATCCAGTAGTTGTATTGACATCAGGTCTAATCGCTGGATATGGCATTGTTTCGTAATGGTCGTTACGATTGTATCTGAATTGTAGGAGAATGTTATAATTATTTAAATTGTAAACCAGAAGATAGACCATTGTTTTCGTCATCAGCAATTCGAACTTTATGTCGATGAGAACCAGGAAAAGAGACCAAAATAGTAGAATGAGCATCATTTGCACTTGTATCACCAGAACAACAAGTTTGTCATTCAAAAGCTTAAACGGATTCAATTTGATCACCAATTTTATTTTGTTCATCGTTTAAATTGTCTCAATCAATTTCATCTTGATTTTCACCAACTAATTGTGAATCGTCAGTTGACTTAGATGTTTGTTCTAATAATGGTACTGTCGATGGACCAGAAACTTGATCAGATTGTGATAAATCATTCGGATCAATTTCTTCTCGTGAATTGCTCACTTCAAAATCTCTTTTGGTCATGTCGTAGCTTTCGAATTTGAAACATGGCTCCCAAGAATTGTGTTCTATAAACTCTTCATTTACCCTTCAATTGTTTGTACATAAATTGAAAGGATTTTATTTCTCTCCTTCAGGATGAATCAAACACCCCGGATTGTTGAAGTGTTTGTTGGCAGAAGTTTCAATCAAAATGTCTGCAATTGTAAATACTTGGTCAAATGGTATGATTACTCTGGAAGTTTCTTGGAGAAGAAGAGAAGTCGTTCATCTTACTTCCAAACCATGTGTGTTACACGAACACTGACTTGTGATGAACAGAGTGACAGACAAAGAGTGACTTAGTTTAAAAGAAGAAAGAGCATTCGATACAGCAGCCAATGAAAAGTCTTCAATGTAATTATTAGACAAAGTATTGACTTGAAGAGTCTGGTGCACTTGCTTCAAACTCGAACTGGGAGGTGATTTTGTGAGGAAGAAGATAAAATAACTCATCAAGTTCATGCTCTATTCACAATGTCTCTTATGCTTGCTCAACTCACTTCCTGAGATTTAAAAATTCATCGAGATGTAAACGATAAGGCAATGTGATTTGAACTGTCATCTAATGACCACTTGACTATTGACTGTCCAATGGTTGCTATGCGAAAGAATTTAAGATCATTTTATCCTGTTACGTCGATGACAAGTAACAGTTTGCATTGCTTTCAAAGTTATTTCAAATACTTGAACTCCTTCTTTTAATTAAGTTTGATAAATGCAGTCAATAAAGACGTTAAATACAGTTTAATTTGTCTCGAGTGATGTTGATATCGATTAAATCTGTTTGGCTGTAAAGTAGCCAGTTGTGCGAAAGTGGAATCTTTCAATTTTACAAATTCTTCGCAAATGCCAACTCACTGAAGCGAAGATTCACTTTTAACTTTCTTTTAAATTGAAAAGTTTTCAAACAATTACCAAGTGATGTAAAGAATACCAATTGAAGGCCATTAAGTTCACCGACCACTTAGTTCATATCGACTGATGTAACTGTCCAAGATGAAACTTTTCACCAAGTAAATAAGTTAAAAATAGTTTCAATTTAAATTAAATTTAACTTTCAAATGTTTCCGATCTATATCGATACACATGTAATTCTTTCATCCTTTTTTCCTATAATCATCAAGTATTTAATCAATCAATTGAATTATTTTATATTCCAAGTTAATAATATATTAAATGGCATATTAATAAATGTTATTATTTTACTTGATAAATTATCACCAATATTTTTATTACACATCAATATATATTTTTCCTTTAATGGAATAAAATAAAAATATTTCATTCAAATAAATTCAAATAATATTATTATTTTTTCTTTTAAATTTTGATGAAAATTAAAATATTAATTTTTTGTAATTAAGTCAATTTAAATGAAAATCAATAAATCAATAAATTCACTTTCTATTTAAATGACAATAATAACAATTAATTAGGCTACTTTGTTCAATTTGACCAATGAATGAGTGACCAGTTTAACAATTTTAAGATGAGCAGATTGATTCTTTACACTTGAATCCACATCAACCCACACAATCCTTAACTTCCGGTCTTACACAAAACATGTCCAACATTGAATTATCCTCAACAAAAACACGTCAGTTAAATAAAAACATTTCTCAGTACTAAGTCAATCGGTAATTATTATTATTGTATTTGGTTCCTGAAAGAAAAACACGAACGAGTCATAATATTCACCTTGAGTACTTTCAGTTGATACTCTAAGTTCTACGCGAAAACACATTTGTTTTTTCACCGGACTCTGTCCTTGAGTTTCACTTTCAATTGAATCAGACAGATAACTCATAAGTAAACAAGTGCAGTTCATGAACATTTCCACAGACAAAGAACATCAAGGTGATAATCAAAGAACAAAACTGAGGTCGATTATTGAGGGTAAAAATGAACAAAGGGCCACTTGGACTGAATGTTCCTTTAATTTCATCTGTATTTATGCAATTTGATAAGTAACAGTCCACTTGAATGTAATTCGATGTTTACTTTGGCAAAAGTTTCATCTTCGACAGTTACATCACGACTCAATAAGAAGCTGTTTGAACAACTTACAAGTTGTCAGTGATCTTTCATGGGTAATGTTAACAATTTGAACTTTTAATCATTTAAAAGCTTTTCAATTCGTAAGAAAGTTTCAAGTACATCTTTGTTTCAACAACCGTGCTGTTAAAAAGAATATTTGAGTGGAATCAAATGAATTCACTCTTGTGCAACCGGCTACTCTAAAACCAAACAGATTGTATCAATCTCACCGTCACTCGTGACAAATTAAACTGTAACATCATTATCAACCGACATATCAAAATAAACAAAAGGGATGGAGATTAAGAAATTGAAATATCTGTTCAAAGCACATTGACATGTAAAGTGCAATTTGTCATCGACGCATTGTCCGGTTGAACACAAAGTGAATTTTGATAGTTCAGTAACCAAAAGCGATATAATATGTTAATTTTTGACCATTCGATGACAGTTTAGTTCACATTGTCTGATCATTCGCATCTTAATGAAATTATTTACAACATTTCAACTCACTGCTGACCAAGATGCCTGTGATCATGTCTAATGGTTTCATTGACTGTTCCAATTTGAAGATCAAAGCTGACAAATGGTGGCATTTACCTTGGCTCGTATCAATTGAAGAAGCATCATCGATATTCGTTCATTGCACTCGACATCAGAAAATCCATCACTAATTGTATGTTGTCCGTCATCACAGTAAAAAAACAATAGTTAAGTGTGTTTATCTAAAAGATGACCAGTTTAACATTGCCCTAAAAGCATTGCCGTCCACACCAATGTTGTCCAGTTTGGTACAGTTTCGAGTACAAAAGTACTCGATCGATGACGCCATCAACTCGATGAACTTTGAAATAGTAATTTGAGTAATTTAGTCAAGTATTGTAATCACTCGTCATACACGTCTACAATATGTAAAACACTTTAAAAGCCAATAAAATCTTTATTGATGTTCATTGACAGTTGAAAAAGTTGTTTTTCATTTCATCAGACTATGATATGAGGGAATTTTAAAAAATCTGTAAATCTTACTTTAATGACTGGAAGTGTTGGAACACTGCGTTGATTTCTTCTCAATCACATCATCATAATGTCCTGATCAAAGCACTTGTCGTGGGATAGAAATGAAGAAAGGAAATCATTCTTTTGACAATACGATGATGAACAGTTGATGAGGTTAATGAATGTAAGACTGCAATGTATCGAATTGTTAACATGAAGTTAAACTCATTCATTTCCCTTTTGTTCGAGTTAATTTTAGAGTTAAAGAACCAAAAAGCGTAGGATTGTGTAGATCACATTTTTTTTGATTACGTCTGTGAATAATGAAGTTACAGTTTGATTTGTCACGAGTCATGGTGATATTTATCTACTCTTTTTGGTTCTAAGCTGGCTGGTCGTACGAAGGTGGAAGCGTTTGAAGCTACTCACAAATTCCCTTTAAAAGCCGGATCACTGAAGAAAAGATGCACTTGAGACTTCTCTAAAAATTGAAAAGTTTTTTGGTGAAATTGAATGACTAATGAAAGATCAGTAACAAGTTGTAAGTGGTTGATACATAGACACCGCTTCATGATGTAACTGTCGCTAATGAAGCTCTTTGCAAAGAGAACAAGTACTCTTTGGATCACATTCGAGTGCATTCGGTGCCAGTAGTGTTGAGAGAGTGGTGAATGATGACACATTTGCATTTTTGCAATCATCAACTGTCCAAGTAGAGCAGTGGATTAAGATTCACATTTAATCAAAACACAATGTATGTGGTGATGATGGAAAGTATCAACCAATCACAGATGTCATCTGACCGATTAGTCGCATTTTGATAGAAATTCAGATGATTCATTTGTGAAGTTTTCCATACGTGAATTTTAGTTTGTGAGGTTTTCCATTTTCATCGAACAGTTGAACAAGGAGTGTCACCATGTTCCAACCTATTCCGCGATACATTGTCCGCTTGATCACAACTCGAGTTATTCAAGTCATCTTAGCATGTGTTTTATTTAAAAAAATCATTTCCTATAAGATTCGACTTCATGTTGACAATTTGATTGTTTACGAAACATCATATCCGTTCACTTGGTTCAAATTTCATGCTTCGTGTAGTCCTGGGAACCCAACAGCCGACTTAAAACCTCAAATATGGACAGGTAAGTGAATCAGATGAGCCGAGTAAAATTGAATTTAACAACAATTACCATCATCTTCTAGGAATAGGATCTGCTGTCTACCTTAACACATTTTTGACAGCTTTTGAGGTCATCTATTCAACTCTCGCAATCCTTCTTTACATGTTTGGTCATTCATACTACAAGAAAAAGATACTGATACAGCTATTCGATGCATGGATCAGTCTGATCAGCGCTGTCATCTGGATTATTGACTTTTACATGGCTTATCGCGGTTTTTCTGGTTGGAAGGAATTTACTGAACAAAAAGTCATTTCTGCAATCTCTGTTCGTTCTGGCCAAAACTTGATTGCATTATTGGCGTTGACCTGGATGATTGTATTCCTCTGGCTCTTCTCTCTATGGCTGATTATCAATGGACTCATAACATTTTTTATCCCACTCTATTTACGGAAAGGAAGAAATAAGACACCGAAAACAGCCAAGGAAAAATAAGAAGCATCAAGGCAAGAACTAAAACATTGTTCAACTTCAAATCGAAATCCACCTGTCAAATGACCAACTTTTTAACTGTCAAGTGATTTATTTCTTTGTGCACAACAAGTACATTATTTGCCATCTCTTTATTTTTACCAGTTAAAATACTGTATGAGAATCACGAAAAAACTGTTCTTACAGTCGATTATATTGAAATAAAGAATTGATGTTCATTGTATCTTAGTATGTTCTAAGGTCATGTAACCGTATCAGTTGATTTGTTTGTTCATCCGTGTTCGTGAAATAAACAATAAATATTAGCACTTGAGAACATCTATGAGTGATGGGGAAAAAATCACATCAACTATCATTAGGATCACTTTTTTCTATCAACTTTAAATTTTTCAAGTTTCCGCCCAAACAGTCCTAGTCATTCGCTGGTCACTCCATCGCAGACTCACTGTGGTTTTGTATGATCCAAATGCAACTGCCATTATACAATTTATAAAATTTTGAATCGAGGTAAAAATGGGCAGAAGCTGGGTCACTTGTGGACAAACACTGACATTTTCGAGTGTTGCCGTCAACGAAAAATCAATTCAATCACATGTTGCTCGGTATCAGTGAGTGTGCGGCAAATGTCGAGCCTGTGTAACTTGATTGTGATTCAAACTTGTGTTGTGCGATAAACCGAATCGAGGATGACTAATCGACCAGCTGCATGGACACGCGATTTCTTGATAATGTACTCAAAATGGATGACAATGTATGAAACACATAATGAGGAAAGAAGACTCAGTAAGGACAGCAAAAGTAATGGTATCAAGCCATTGAATTCTTTAGACATTCCTTGTGAACACGATGCGTTAGGTGATGAGCAAACAGGTGTTACTGAGATAACTTTTTTCGGGTCGTAAGTTTCTTTTAAACCAGATAGATTGAACCAAGCTGAGAAATAGTTGATTAGCCAAATGAAACCATTGACCAGACTGATGATGCAATCAAGTGAAGATATCTTGTCCTTGCTGCAGTAGGTGTCAAGATGAAAGAGGTAGAAGAATAAAGCGAAGAGTGAATAAGTGACAGTGAATGCTGTCGACAATGTGTAGAGATAAACTGTGGGTCCCATTCCTGCAGGATGATGATCATGGTTGTTAGATACAATTGCAATTGACTCGTCTAATCTTACCTGTCCATATTCGAGTGGTTGATTTCGATGCGAGATCAGAACAATTGTTGGGAACTTGAAATGTCAACCAATCAAAGGGAAACGATGCCTTGTAATAAACTAAAATTTTGACATCTGAATCACAAAATATTTCGAATTCAAATGATTTTTTAATCGAAATGATCAGGTTGAACAAAACACACACAAAAGCGAGATTGAAGAGTCGATAGATGATCAAATAAATACAATGTCGTGGAATTGACCTTAACCTCATCATAGAAGGTAACTTAACTGCACAATGAATATTTTTACAATTGGACAAATTTTAGTTGAACGAAAAGTTTACTGATTTATCAATTCATCGAAAACTAAATAACTGATGATGAGCGGTAGAATTTTTCTCTTGCGACAACTCAATCTGATCACACTTGTCCTTGATTCACACTATCATGACCTCAATTTGATTTCTATTATGTTTAAATATGTAATTCAAGGTCGAATTTAGTCTACATCTTCTCAAGAAATGCCTTTGTTGTCTGGGTTCAAGTAAATCGAGGAAAGGAATATGTTTAAATTTATCTTATCCTTAATCTTCCACTTGTATTGTGAATAGTTACAGGCATATTAATTAGCGATTTTTCAAAAAAATTCTGTAACAAAGTACTTGAAAGAAAGTTTCAAGTACTTAGTTCCCATTTTACAATTTGCTACTACTAAATCAGACAGAGTGGATTCACATCAGTATCATACGTGACAAATCAAACTGTAGCTTCATTATTACTGCTGATGTTAATTAAACATGCAAAAAGACTGAGATGGACAACTCGAAATATCTTTTCGAAGGACATCGATTGCTGAGTGTAACTTGTAATCGGCCCATTGTCAATCGAATCGACGTAAACTTAAATATACAGAATCGAAATACATATCAATAGAACATTGTACTTTTGACCGCTCGATGGCAGTGTAGTTTCGATTCTTTAATTCATCGATCTATCGATTAGCTTTTATTGTCAACTCGCTCAGGTAACTTTGATGCATTTATCCTATGACCACTGAATTGATGAAGTTTGGTGAATTGTGAAGGTTACCTTGGCCAAGCATTATACAATCAGTTCTACCATACAAAGAAATAAAATGAACAAACTGGTTCTTAGAACAGCAGAACATCGTCTTTGGTGGCTCACTAGACTCACTCATCGAATTCGAAAGAAGAGTCATTGATTCAAAATGGTGAGTAAGATGAATTTTATTGATCAACAATTTATTTTTCAACAGATTAAATGGTTGTCTGTGTAAGTCTCTTCTTTCTTCAACATTAGTGTCAATTGAACTGTTCAGTTTGCCGCTGATAAAACAAGATGACTATCAAATGGTAATCACTTAACATCTGAGTAAATTTCATCTAGATTATTCATCTGCTTATAGAGGTTCGAGTTAATCGCTGATGTTCGATGATTTTTTCTTTCATTATCGAGTGTCATTGAGAACAAGTAAAACATTATGTGCTGCTCACTCCATTCGAATGAAAACATTTCTCAGTACCGAATCAACAGGTGATGAGAAAATGACGAATTTTTCCTTGATTCCTTTTGAATGTCTTTAGCAATTTTACTTGGAAACTCTTAAATGTGCTTTACATCATGTTCCACTCCTAAGAATACCAATGTAAAACATTCAACTTGCTAAAATGTAAAACATTAGATTCGCCACTTAGACATTAGATGGTTGTGAACATACTAATGTGTCATGATTCATCAATTTCACAGAACCCTCAGTACCAGGACTGAATGTACTTGAAGTTGATCCAAAGGGTACTTGTTTACTTTGCGAAAGATTCATCTTCGACAGTAGCATGAATAGACTTGGACCAAGTGGTTCATGGACTCAGTTACCTTTCATCGGTAATCTTTACATTTGTAATCATTAAAAATTATTCAATTTAAAAGAAAGTTTCAAGTGCATCTTCGCCTCAGTGACCTGGCCTTTGAAAATAATTCGTAAATTAAGTTATATGATTCCATCTTCCTACAACTGACTTCTTTGCAACCAAACAGATTGGATCAATATCAACATCACTCGTGACAAATTAAACTGTATTTAACTCCATTATTGACTGATGTTATCAAAATAAACGAAAAGAACTGAAAAGAACGAAGAAATGCACACCGTCTTTCGCCATCGACGCATCATCATAAACTGGCCTTGAACTGATCTTAAATTTTGCTGCATGGCAACCATTAGACAAATAATAGTCAACGTCAAGTGGCCATTCGATGACAGTTTACATCGCATCACCTGATCATTCACATCTCGATAAAGTCACTCTCTACTGTTCACAACAACTTGCTGCTGATTGATCAAGATGACTGAGATCATGTCTAATCCATTCATTGACTGTTCTAATTTGGAAGTCAAAGTTGACAAATGGTGGCATTTACCCTGGCTCGTAACAATTGAATGATGAAGAACTTTCGGACCATCATGAGGAAGCATCATCGATATTCGTTGATTGGACTAGACATCAGAAAATTCATCATCAATCGTATGTTGACCCTACAGAGAAAAAAGAATAGTTTAGTTTGTTAAGTTACAAGATGACCAGTTTGACATTGCCATTAACACCAATGTTGTCCAGTTTGGTACAGTGTCGAGTACAAAAGTACTTGATTGATGACCTCGTCAACTGGACAAACTTTGGAACTTCAAATTCCTTCTATATTCACTGACCTATGAATGCTTGAGTTGAGGATTTTAGCCACCTTTTAAATACATACACAGTATGTAAAACATTTAAGAACCTAATAAAAACTTAATTGATGTTCATTGACAAAACTTGTTTTTCATTTCATCATCTACAAATTATTATGCGAGCGAATTCAGGAACGAATTATGGTAGTTTACCGACTGACATTGAGATTTTGAATTAAGGTTCGTTCTTTAATGATTTGAAGTCTAACTCTCAATGTTACCAAAAATGAATGTAACATTGAATTATTCTCAACAAAGCTCAGTCTTTCAAATGTCACAGTAATGAGTCAAAGGGTTTCAGAAAAAAAACAACAAAGAATTATAAACATCCACTTTTGATGTCATTTCATACAGATCAACATTTGCAACACATAAAATTGCATTCTCATCTTAAAATATACTTGACTTCGACAAACAGACAGGTCACAAGCTGGACGATCATCATCACTCAATTCATACTCAAGAATCTTTTTCACCTGATGAAACTTGATTTTAGAACTTATGTTAGAACTTATTAAAATGGTTCATCACACATCTATTTGCACAACAAGACACAATATTTGAAACAAAACATTTGTTCTAACATTTGAATGGAAAAACTTTTTGAAATACACGAATATTCATTTGATGAAAAAAGCAGAATGACCATTGACTCAATTACATTCTAATCGTTGTCACTTGCTCTAGAAAAAGTAAATAATTGATTAAAAACTGCGATTTAACTTTATTGGCATTTAAACTTTACTAATGGACTTCACTTTGCAATCTGACATCAATAAAGTCGATCGATATCTTTCTTGCTTTAAGAAAACTTCTAATACTATTCGAATCATTTCATTTTATTCAATTAACAAAATGAGTGAATAAAAAAGAACTTTTTATTCACAACATGAAAACATACAACAAATTTAAACTGATGAACAGAAACAATTATAATTTCTTTTCTAACATGAATTTCTTTGTATTTGTGAACTGATCATCCAGATTTAAACAGAAGATATTAATGAGTTAAGTTGATTTCATCACTAAGATGTTGATCAAATCTTGGCAATGACTGAAGGTTCGTTCTGTCTTCTCATGTCTTTTAATGATAAATAGCATGAAGAACCAAAATGGTTACAAGAATCCATAAGATGATACAAATTGTTGTGTTCCAATAAGTATATGAGAAATACATGGGCAAAGAAAAGATCAGTTGAACCAATTGCTCCCACGAATCAGTTGTCTCGTTCGCACTGAGCTGATTGTTTGTCATTTCAGGCTGATAGAACATTTAAATTTCAGAAGTGTGATGAATGATGAGTTAACTCAGTGCAGTTGAATCGATGATTACGACTTGCAAAGTGACAACCAGACAACCAGTACAAGTTACAAGTCTGACAAATGATGGGCTGAGCCTTTCTTGCTTCTAACATTCAATTGGCTGTGGATACAGCAATTATCCTCTAGGTGCGAATGAGTTAATCATCTGACAATTCTCAACAACATTTCATCGTTGAAGATACAGTCACTCTTTTGTAAGTAACTCTGACAATAGTCTTTGGTTCTGCGCAAGACTAACAAGGAACAGTTCTATCTTTAATTTGTAATTGATGAGATACAATCAACATCAATACTTTTTTTCAATGAAATGTCCTGAAGGAACAATTTTTTTGTAATTCACATACAGTATAATTACTGGGTTAAATAGAGAGAGAGTGAATTAAATGCTCACTCAACACGAAGAAGTAAATGGCTTGACAGTTAGTTGGTTATTTGACTTGTTGGCTTCTTGATCTGAGAATTTTGAGTGGAATAATCGATTCTACTCTGCTCATCTGTCCATATTTCATTGGTCAGGTTGACTGAGTTTAAACAACAAGTTCGACGTGTCAACTTGGTAAAGGAAGAGGGATACTTTGTAAACAATCACATTATGAAAGTTCAATTGAATCTCGTAATAGATGATCTTGTTGTATGAAACACATATTATGATGACCTGAAATACTCGATTTATGATCAACTTAATAATGTATCGTGGGATTGTTTTGAACATGATGAAACTTTTTGCCTAACTGTTGGATGAAGATGAAAAACCTCACAAAGGATAAAAACACACCATTAAAAACTCCACATTGGGAAAAAAACATCGGAATTTCCTTCAAACTGCGACTAATCGGTTAGATGACATCTGTGATTGGTTGATACTTTCCATCATCACATCATACAGTGTGTCTTCAACAGTTACATCATTAATCGATGTTAAGCTATGTGTAAGCATCAACTACTTATGTTGGTGATATCTCACTGGTCATTCAATTTGCATTCATCTGAAACTTTTCAATTTGAAAGAAAGTTTCGAATGTATCTTCGCTCCAATGATTTGGTTTGATGATTTTGAAAAGAATTCTTCAGTAAAATTAAATGATTCTACCTTCTTACAGCCGGCTACTTTGGAACCAGACAGATTGGATCAATATCATCATCACTCGTGACTAATTGAACTGAATGTAACTTCATTACTGACTGTCTTAATCAAACTAAATTAAAAGACTCAAGTCAAGTATTCAAAATAACTTTGAAAAGAACGAAAGAATGAAAACTGTTACTTGTCATCGAGTCAACCTCATAAACGGATCTTGTGAAACAATCAATGAATTTTGTTTATTCTTATAAGTAGTTGTCGAACTTTATCTTAATTCTGTTGTCAAAATCTCTTAATTTAACCAAAATAAATGAAAAGAGAATCGTAAGATACGAATCAACTTGACTTAGACCATGTAGTTGTTGGATGTTTAAGTTGCTTTTCATCAAATAAAATTCGAAATGTCAAAGGCAAATCAATATCAATTTGCTTCATGGTGGTTCAAAGAAATTTAGGCGAAGAAGAAGAATTTATTTTAATTTAATCTGACTTCTAATCTTCCACTTGTACAGTTGATAGTTGTCAACATATAAATGTGAGATGATTTTAAAACTTTCGAAACAAAGTACTTGAAGGAAAAGTTTCAAGTACATCTTTGTTCTCATCGTAAGTAATTTGTTAAGGACATTGACTTGCCAAGTGTAACTTGTCATCGGCGCATTGTCAATTCAACTGACCTGAACTTTGATAGCTCAACATACAGACACATAAAAGATATAAAACAGTGAACTTCGATGACAGTGTAGTTTAAACCGTCTAATTAGTCGACTCGCTCAGTTTGACTTACTGCTTATGAACCAGGGTAACTTTCATGCATTTACCGTATGATAACTGAATTAACTGATTCAGGATGAAACTTTGGTGTATGGTGAAAATTACCTTGGCATCACACAACCAGTTCAACTATACAAAGGATTAAGATCCTCCTAGAACCGTCGAATATAATCGATGGTTGTTCACCCATAAAATTTCAAAAAAAGTCTTCAAGATGGTAAGTGAGATGACTTTTGTTAATCAACAATTCATTCGTCAGCAGATCGATTTGATGGTTGTCGATGTGAGTTTCTCCTCACTTGAGCACATGAAGTCAATTGAACAATTTAATTTGCCACCAGTGAACCAGGATGACTGCCATTTAGAGCTCATGCATTGATTGTACGAATTAACAATGCATAGGTCATAAATGACTGAAGTTATCCTGGCTCAAACCAACTCTGTAAACTTCCAAGAGAGTTCAGGACATTCATGGTGAAGCATCATCAGACTCTGCATCAGATGGTAAGTGATAACACCTGGTAAATTTTATCTTGATAGTTCATCTACAAATGTTTGCATGATGGAGATTCAAGATAATATCGAATCTTGGATGATTTTCGCTTTGATTATTATACATTCGCACTCAATTAGAATAGATTTGTATTCGATTAGAATGTGCCAACATATTTAATCATTTTCCATGTTTTTTGGTGATCTTTTTTTCCAACGTACAGTTACTGGTGGCACCAGGAAACTCGTTAATCCACTTGGAGTGTCTTCTTCAATTCGATCGAAGCCGAGTTTCGTTCCGTTCAGTCCACAGACAACTGACGCACAAACAATGACCATGTATATTTAATTGCACTTGAATGTACTTTTTTTACTCAATTTGACTCAACTCATACTTTAATGTCAAGAATGTTCACCTTTTCTCATTGAGGCGAAGAAATCATTCAAACACATCGATGAAACATTTGCTCAAAACTTTTGACAATGTATATAATTCTATATTCAATTGTAATAAAGATGCTGAAGATAAATTATTGTAAAAAATGCTTTTACGATTATTATCGAGTATAATAATGATTGACTAATTTTCACTAAATATATTTCCCTGAGTGTACTAGATCAACCAATTACACAGTGCAGGGTTGTCATCATATAGATATGTTATTATTTACACATTTCACAGGACCATTGGTGCAGTAAATTCTGACTGATGTACTTGTTTACTTTGCGAAAAGATTCATCTTCGACAATAACATAAATCGACATGGACCAAATGGTTCATGGACTCAGTGACCTTTCATCGGTAATCTTTACATTTGTAATCATTAAAAATTATTCAATTTAAAAGAAAGTTTCAAGTGCATCTTCGCCTCAGTGACCTGGCCTTTGAAAATAATTCGTAAATTAAATTATATGATTCCATCTTCCTACAACTGACTTCTTTGCAACCAAACAGATTGGATCAATATCAACATCACTCGTGACAAATTAAACTGTATTTAACTTCATTATCAGACTATGTATTATTGATTGTCTTTATCAGACTAAATTAAAAGAAGGAGTTTAAGTATTTGAACTAACTTTGAAAAGGACAAAGGAATGCAAATTTTTATTCGTTATCGACGTATCATCATAAACTGGCCTCAAATTCCATTGACATTTGCAACACATGAAATTGCATTCTCATGTTTAAATATAACTGGACTTTGACTGAGAGACAGGCTATACTATCATCGACATTCAATACATACTCAAGAATCTATACAATTAAAAGAAGAACTTTTTCAGTTGAATAAACTTAACTTCGAAACTTTTGCCAAGTATTAAATTGACATGGTGGTGAGTGTTTTGATTATCACATTGAAATGCTAATAATAATGATGAATATCTCAAGTGAGAACGGGCAAGAAACTGATATTTTCATGTTCTGTTGATCTTTACTCTGATGACTTTTAACGTATTCGATCTTTCAGTTAAAGGTCAGGCCTTAAGTCTTGAAAGAAAAGCCATCACAGAGAACGTTCAAACAGTTGTTTTCAAGTTGATCATTGTTACTTATGGTAGTTGATTTTGCCACTTTATCGGCCAACAAATTTTGTTACCTCAAGTGTGAACTCAATCCATTTGTCAAGCAGCACGTTTCGCCATTTCATCCAGTGACGTCAAGATACATTCATCGACATCCAACCAAACACCAATTTGCAACTTCTCAGCTGATTCAAATGATACGCGTTTCCATGGATACGTGCAATGTTTTTTTGGGTGACCAAGAATACAGTTTCCATGTTAAGAAAAAGAATGTAATAAGGAACCTCTTCTTTAGTAGAATATTTAATTGATTACCTGATATTTCAATTGATTCAGTTATGAAGGGAAGATAAAATGTTTAATCCGTTGCTTCGCATTGCAGTAAATCAAACAAGGCTGAACTCAGATGGAATCACTCTCTTGAAGCTGAAATGGATGTTAAAAAGATCATTGAATTAATCGACAGCAAACCTGCTTCAATCAAACACTACATGATGAAAATATTAACCACCAAAGACCACTTTCTATTAAGAAAACTTGAGCAGACAAATTGTATGAACAATGGCAAGAGAACACAATTAACAACTTGAGGTGAAGAGATTTTTATAAATTTCAATTAACCAATGACATCAATCAACAGAAAATTATTACAACAAAACCGAATGCCAAGTATAATCATAAAATTGACTGAAAGAATTGATCCTGTAAGAAAAATAAAGATGATACTCTTCGTTAGATCAGTTTCTCAGTTTTCCCGGCTTGATTAGAATTGAAGTGTGACGAAATAACAAAACACAATTAGGTTAGTGAAATTGAAACTAAACTACTCTCTATTTCGATAAATCAGGACATTTTTCCTAGTCCTTTACAATACTTTTTTTCTTCATTTGAAAGTTAAACTGTTCACATTTGTCGGCCATATTAATGGATTGTGGAATTTTGTGCGTGCACAATCAGTATGTCCATCTATCTTTTGTCGTTGTAACTTTTCACAAACAGCGTGTTCTCACTTGCCTTGCCCTCTTTGCCGGCTCCTTGATTTTTATTTAAATCTTATTCAACAAATTCAATTTCTGATTCTAACAATGAGTCCAACTGCTCAAACTGTTGCTCCAATGAGCAAAAATAATCAGTCTTCTTTCAAAGATCGACAAAAACCTGATGATGTCAGAGCTTCCAACATGCAAGCAGCTAAGGCAGTAGCAGATGCAATTCGAACCTCCCTTGGTCCTAAAGGTATGGATAAAATGATTCAAGCTGGTAATGGTGATGTTACAATCACCAATGATGGTGCCACAATACTCAAGCAAATGCAAGTTCTTCATCCAGCTGCTAAAATGTTGGTTGAATTGTCTAAAGCACAAGATGTTGAAGCTGGTGATGGTACTACTTCGGTTGTTGTACTTGCTGGATCCTTACTTGATGCTGCTGCTAAATTATTACAAAAAGGAATACATCCTACTATCATCAGTGAATCATTTCAAGAAGCTGCAAAAGCAGGAGTTGAAATACTTGAAAAAGATATGGAAATTCCTGTTGACCTGTCTGACATCGAATCATTATCACGAGTTGCCTCTACATCGTTAAACTCTAAAGTCGTCTCTCAATATTCTAATTTACTTGCACCAATGGCTGTTCAAGCTGTTCTAAAGATCAAAGATAATTACGCTGGTAATTGTGACTTGAAAGACATCAAAATAGTACGTAAACTTGGTGGTACATTAGATGATTCTGAATTGATTGAAGGACTCTGCCTCGCCCATAAATTTTGTAATGATTTTGGAAGTCGAAAAGTTGAAAAAGCTAAAATTGGTTTGATTCAATTTTGTTTATCTGCACCTAAAACTGACATGGATAATCAAGTAGTTGTGACAGACTATGCTCAGATGGATCGAATTCTCAAAGAAGAACGAAATTATATTCTAAACATTATCAAACAAATAAAGAAATCTGGTTGTAATGTTCTAATGGTTCAAAAGTCAATCTTAAGAGATGCATTGAGTGATGTTTCACTTCATTTCTTATCCAAAGCTAAAATTGGTGTAATTCGTGACATTGATCGTGAAGATGTTGAATTTATTTGTAAAGCACTTGGATGTAAACCAATTGCAAGTTTGGATCATTTTGTACCTGAATCTTTAGCAAGTGCTGATTTGGTTGAAGAAATTGCTGGTTCTAAAATTATAAAAGTATCAGGTATTCAAAATTCATTATCAAATCAACCTAAAACGGTAAATATATTACTTCGAGGTTCTAACAAAATGGTTTTAGAAGAAGCTGAAAGATCAATTCATGATGCACTCTGTGTTATTAGATGTTTGGTTAAAAAGCCACTTTTAATACCTGGTGGTGGAGCACCAGAAATCGAAGTTTCACATCGATTGGCTGAAATTAGTCGAACACTTACTGGTTTGAAATCTATTTGTTACAGAGCATTTGCTGATGCTCTTGAAGTTGTACCATTTACTTTGGCTGAAAATGCAGGTTTACCACCAATTTATACGGTAACTGAATTAAGAGCTCGACATGCTGCTGGGGACAAAATGGCTGGTATTAATGTTCGAAAAGGTGCAGTTACTAATATTTTAGAAGAAAATGTACTTCAACCTTTATTAGTTACTCAATCTGCTCTTACACTTGCTGCTGAAACAGTTCGTTCTATTCTAAAAATCGATGATATTGTGTCAACTGTTCGTTGAATAAACCTTTATTGAAACACTGGACCATCGATTGAATTGTACTATGATGAATATTCTTTGTTGTTGTTGTTGCTGTAAGCTCTAAATCGAACATATTGTACAGTTTTATTTGTTACTTGAATTTCTAATTGTTCAATGAACAAATTTCATCATAAAAATTCAAGTAAAGTCAACTGAAGTCAAAAATGTTCTAACCCTTTTATCCAGATTAAATGGGATGTAGAACAGTAAGTACAAGTATCTAAATGATACAGTATTATCAGTATAATACAAAGGAAACAATTTACTCTAGAAATAGTAAAAGTAAAAAAAAGATGACGAAAGAAGCAAAGTGAATTGTTTTATTCATCAAAGGACACAATGAGAAGTAATTGTTGAGTAGGTGCATTAAAAGGTATGTCGGTGCATATTCGACACTAATTATTTTAACTTGTGAATGTTGAATTGAGTAGAGAGAATATCATACAGTGTGAGGCTGGTGAAGATATGAAGAAAATTACATTTTCCAAGTCTTATGAGCCTCATGTGAAAGATCTGAGGAGAGAGAGAAAGAGAGAAGGAAAGTAGAATTGATAGAAAGAGAGAAAAAGAGAAAAAGAGAAAAAGAGAAAAAGGTAAAGAGAGTTGACTTTTCGCTTTGCGGCGCCATTTTTATGCTCCAATGGACCAATGGCGCGTGACAGATCGAATTTTAATGGACGGAATCGACTGACGAGAGGGAGAGAAATAGGACCAACGATCCCATTGAAAGTTATTGAGAAAGAGAGAAAGAGAGAAAGAGAGACAAAGACAGGAAAATGAAAGAGAACAATGGTTCATGTGAGTGTGTGTGTGTGAGTGTTCTCCTTCCAGTGTAGAGACTAGAACGAGAAAGACAATGAGAAAATGATTGTTCTGAAGACGAACCTGCAGATGGAATAAAAGACAGTGAAGATACAAAGAGGAAAGATAGATAGAAGATAGAGAAAAAGACGCACAGAGAAGGAAAAAGCAAACAAATAAAGGTTGACGTTTTCCCATTGATGGTCTATACTGTGATGTAAGTGTTGAAAGAAGATGATCAAGTTGACAACTAATCAAATGAAAAGATAGATGCTCATGGTATGAAATTAGTCATGAGAGTACCAACAATGCACTCATCACAACTACATGTGTTACCTGTGGACTCATGTTGGACAACTTGACATGAGTAATTAATTGGATTAACAAATTCAAGATCAGTATCAGTTAGAATAGCATTCCAACATATGTCTGAATTTGTATTTTCATGTCCTAAAATTGATTGGCTGGTTGTTGAAGTTGTTGATTGAATGCCGACTTCATCTGCATAAGTAGCCAGGCCATAAGGAGGATACTGGCAATTACTAACACATGGATGTAAAGTTCCATCGATACTATTGACTGCATTGACTAATTCAATTGTTTCACATTGACCAACCTGAATGAATAGTTAAAAAGATTAGAACAATTCAATTAAATAATCTTACTTACATCTAAACAAGGTGTGAATGATTCGGCAGTATTTGATGGTGTTTCATGAATTATACCAACACTGTCACGAATTAGAATATTATCCAATCTAATTTCTCGATTCAAATTGATTTCATTGATTGTTGATGGTGAAGGTAAACTAAGTGTAGAAAGTGTTGTTGATAATAGTTGCTGTTGTTGATGATTTTGCTGATGTTGTTGATGTTGTTGTTGTTGTAATTGTAATTGAAGTTGTTGTTGTTCATTGCCACACCCTCTATTTTTGTTGTTTACACAATTAGCAGTTGTAAGTGTTGTTGATTTATTCCTTCGTCTCTTTCGATTAGACGTTTGACAATTGATTGGGCGGTGACCAGGTCGACGTTTTCTAAATACACCGTCGACCAATGTTTCTTCATATGTTGGATCAAGTCGCCAAAATCCACCTTTACCAGGTTCTTCTTTGGTTCGAGGAATTTTGATGAAACATTTGTTCAGTGATAAATTGTGACGAATGGAATTCTATGATGATGAGGACAATTAGAATTGAAGAATAAAGAACAAGATGAAAAAAAGAGAAGATACAATCACAAGAGACACAATGAATTGTTAGAAGGCAAATCGAGTAGAAAAGTTCTTTTGAATAATTTGATTTTGATCAAACGTCTCACCGATGTGTCAGCAATTGCAACGTCATCGTTGACAGAAGTTCATACAATAGAACGAGAATAAGAATAAGAAGAAGAAGAATAAAAATACCAAGAAGAGAATAAAAGAAAATGTACTTTCTCACAACCTACAACAAACTACAGGTATACAGTTAGTATAGTATTGTACGTGGTATGAATACACCAGGTAAACTTGTCTTTTCTCCAGTACCTTGTGTTCTATTTATTCGATCGTTGATCGATTTTTTTTCTCTCTTTTTTTTATTCCTTCATTTTACTTTTCTTTCATTTTGCTTCTATTTTTCTCGTTCTACGCGCTCTCATTCTCGAGTTCTATCATTCTCTAGTTCTATCAAGTGACAAGAATTTCTTTTTTTTTTCTTTTCAACATCGAATGATATCTTTATGCTATTTACCACAAATGTGTCCTGTCTTATTCTTCTTTTTTTTCATCCCAAAACTTTACCACAAATTTAGGTCAATTTTAAAAAGATTTTTAAAGATTAATCAATTATAAAAATTAATATTTACCTGCCAACTTGGATCAGCATTTTGATAGTAGAGAAAATTTTCACGAATCCATTTGTATATTGAATTTAATGTCATTTTATTTTTATTGGCTTTCATTGCCATACATATCAATGTTGCATATGAAAATGGTGGTTTAATTGAACTATCAATTCGATAATCTGCTTGTTCAAATGTTGATATTGATGTTGATGTTGATTGTTGAATATGTTGAAGATGTTGTTGAGAAGTATGATTTATCAAATTTGATGATGATTTTTTCAATGATTCAAAATGAGGAATTGTTGCTTTATTGATGGAAGTTAATGTAATTGAATTGTTAGAGTTTAATAAATTGTTGTGACTGTTAATTTTTTTACTATTATTCTTTGATCTGTTAATATTGGACATACAAGTGGAAGATGATGAATGATAAGAATGTAAATTGATGTGATTAAAATTATTATTACTAGTTATTTTCATTGTTGTAGTTTTACATTTAGATGTAATTGTTGATTTTGCAGTTGGTTTAATTGATATCAAAGATGATGAAGATGAAGATGAAGATGAAGAAGATGATGATGATGATGATAAAGATTTTGTATTTGTTGTAGTTTTCGTAGTTTTTGTAGTTGTTGTTTTTGCTTTTGTTGTAATTATTTTTGTAGTTGATTTAGTCAATGATATTGATGGAGTTGATTGAGAAGACTCAAGACAAATTGATAATGATGAACCATATAGGTTACCATTAGAACAAATAGATGAAGATGATGAAGATGTTGATCGATTTGGACTTGCAGGTGGTGTTGGTGGTGTTGGTGCACCTAATCGTGTCATACACATATTGAGATTTTGTAACCATGATAAACTAGTTAATCCATCGTCAACATTAGGTGATGGAACAATTTGAACATGTTCACTTGTATTTCCATTGGTTGTAGTCTAGTGTGAGATTTGGTACATATGGTCGACAGTAGATGAAAGAGGAGAAAGTAAAGTTAAAACAATTATCATCAATTGTTAGAGTAAAGGAAGAAAATAGAACTTTTCATCATCATCATCATCAACAGCAATAACAGCGCATACACATGACTAAGAGATAAAGAAAGAAAGAAAGAAAGAAAGAACGAAAGAAAACCAGTACGAACGGATGGATTTAATTTTCCACTCAAAAGAAAATAATCATTATCAATGTTTGTCATTTACATATGAAAGAGCAGCTGTTGTCCACAAGAGCACAAAATCGACGAGTGTGTATTTGTGTGTTTCTTCAACTTTTACAGTTTGTCTCTTGTCAACCTTAAGCTTGGTACATTGTTACTGTGTTACTCTGTCTTTTCTATCCCTGCATTCACTTATAGGAGGAGGAAGAGGAGGAAAAAGAGAAAGAGAGGAGAGAAGGAGACACGCGTATCCCGATTCACCCGGGCAGAAAGAAAATGCGATGAATGAGAGAGACGAAATTTCACCTACAATTCACTTCTAACTCTCAGGTATATTCGGTCACTCATTGCACGCGCCCCAACAATAATAATCAAGAGAGGAAGAGAATGAAAAAAAAGAGAGAGAGGAAGAGAATGAGAAGGAAAAAGACAACTTTGTACAACCAAGTAAAAGTACAGGTAGAGAAGTGGTTGATGCAAATGATCATTAGTGAGGACACTGGGAACGCGCCAAGTGGCCCACTAGTCGACAATTGTCCTGCTGTTGGTCCATTACCCTCTTATACTCTTATTCTTTTCCAAACTGTATGTCTGTGTGTGTGTGTGTGTGTGTGTGTGTGTGTTCATCTATCCTCAACTTGGTCTGCTCTTTGTCTGCTTCTCATATCCATCTCACGCATCAACTGAAAGTGACGGCAGGTGAGGACCACGGATACAGTTACGAGCAGGCAATTAAAGTCACTTTTTCCTCTTTATCTTTCTTCCTCTCTTTCTTTCTTTATACATTTCCCTCTTTTCCTCTTTTCCTCTTTTCCTCTCTTCCTCGTTCACTTGAACTAACTGTCTACCTTTTAATCATCCAACTCAGCTACTTTATTGCTTACCTGAAACATGGCTGCCATTTTAAATGGTCCTTTGGTCCAACTGACCCGACCGCGACTGCTTCTTTCTTCTTTTCGTTGTTGTCGTTGTTCTTTTTGTTCTTTAGTGTTGATTCTTTTTCTCTTCTACACAAAATCACATCAAATTTTCAAACAACAAAATTATATGATGAAATTAACTTGATAATAATCAAATACTACAAATTATTGAAGATGATGATGATGTAAATGAGAAGAATTTTTGTTTGTTGTTAAAAAATATATTCACTTGACGTATACAGTGCAAGTGAAGATAGAACAATAGTAAAATTCAGGAGCATAAAAATGTTGGCAAAGATGGTCGAATCAACTGAGTCGTCCCCAACTTGGTTGAGAGAACTCGATACTTGTATGCGATACAAAAAGTCGCAGAATCGAAAAACGTCAAGTAAAAGAGGGAAGAGGAAAAGAGGGAGAGAGAGAGAGAGAAGAAGAAGAGGAGAGAATCCACATAGAGAATCAGTAGTAACAGTAGAACAGAATAGAACGAAGCAGTCATTCGCTCTTGTTCACATTTGAGGTTGGGTCTTGAGGTCGATACTGCGTCCAACGAGCGTTTACCGAATGGCTTCTCCTCCTTCTTCTCTTTCATTCTCTTTCGTTCTGTACTTGTGTGTCTCTTTTCCTTCTCTTTCTCCATCTACTATTAATCCATCCTCCATATATACCTCAACTGTGTCCTGTGTGTACCTTTTACCGTGTTTTTTTCTTTCGCCTCTATCTGCCTGTACAACCCTTACTACCTGATCGATCGATCATTTGGAGTCATTCTTTCTTTTTATTTCTTTTCCTTTCTCTCTTTTTACCTTTATTTTCTCTTGGTAAATTCGACATCGACTGTATGTGCCAAGTCATTTTGTCTTTTTCTTTTTATTTCTCTCTCTCTCTCTTTACTTGTATGTTCTTTTTCCATATTTTCTCCCTTCCGTCAGCACATTCGATAGATTCAAACTTATGTCTTTTCTCTTTTCCTCTCTTTCACTCTTTTCCATGTCTACTTGTTCAGTTCTGTTCTATTATTTTCACATGTACACTGTACAATCATCTATACTACTGTAAACGTGTCTGTCTGTTCTTTCCCCGTCATTCATTGTCTCTCTTCAACTATTTGTGTGTATATGTTATATATGTTATGTATTTGTCATCTTTCCTTTGTCAATTGTACACCTGTATTAACCACATCATTGATTTTACCTTAACATCAATGTTACTCATTTAATTTGATCCAATTGAATGTCACTCCTTCTTACATCATTCATCTTTTTTCCCATTGTATTGAATATTAAAAAGAAGATAAAATAAAAAACACATGAAAAATCATCACTTAGATACAATGAATTCCGTGGTATATAATCAAATGAAAGTGATACTTTTAATTTTAACTTTTTTATTTCCTTCTTTTCATTGTTGTTGTTGTTGTTGGTGAATATATTGTTACTTTTTTCCTTTCCAAGGAGATACAAATTATTTACATCAATTTATGACGTTTCACTGAACATCATTGACCTTTGATAGTGTTGTTGTTGTTGATGTGAATTTGAAATGAATAAAGTTAACCTTGAAGGTGAAAAACATTTTTTTAATTCACTCGAACACTTGTACAACTTGATGATGATATAATAGGTGACAAAAGAAAATTATACTTAAGTTGACACAAATTATCTATCAAAAGTATAGTTAGTCATTACTAAATTTAATTTGACAACATTTTCATGTAAACTTGTTAACAATTGAAGGACTTTTTTTCTTGATTTAACTTTTCCTCCTTATTTAGCACGATGTTGTTGAGTGATGAGAATCAGTTGAATTTCAAACATTGTCCAAGTATGATCGATGAAAGTGTAAAAGATAGACAACAACAACAACATTTTATACATCGTCGATCGAGTGTTCATCATCATCAACAACATCAACAAAATCATCGTCGATCATCAACTTCTTCTCTTCGAAAGTTATCTTTAATTACAATCAATGGAATTTCACGAATTATACGACGTCGATCATCATTCTTTTCAACTCATAAAAGTAAAGGATCAATTACATCACCTAAAATCGGTCTGCCCATTGAAGATGTACGAAAAAAAATTATTCAATACATTGAATTACATAATGAATCAATTGATACATTTAGTACAATTGATATTGAAAAATTAACTAATAATGATTGGTTTATACAAAGATTTATCATTGACATATATGATGATATATATGCTGATGAAGATGATATCATTGATACAGCTGTTAAATTAATCATTAATACACTTAAATGGCGTTGTAAATTACAAATTAATCATTTAAATCATAACAATTATCCATATGAATTTTATTCATCTGGTTTTATAACAATTAATAAAAATCAATTTTCTGATATAATATTATTTATACGTGGATGTGTGTTTAAAAATTCTATACAACAATGGTCGACATTGTTAAAACAATTTATCGTACATTATTATGAATTAATGGATATCAAATTAAATGGCAATATGGCAACAATTGTTATTGATATGTCTAATTGTAGTATTAAAAATTTTGATATACAATATTATAATTTTTTATCTGATTTAATTATTAATCATTATCCTAATTCATGTAATAAAATATATATCAATCAAGTATCATGGTTTATGAGACCAGGATTATCATTATTGTTAAAATTATCACCAGTTAAATATCAACAAATGGTTAAAATTGTTAATTGTAATAAATTAGTACAAATATTAGGACAACATAATGTACCAAGTTATCTTGGTGGTAATGCTAAAGGTGAATTTTTTATACCTGTTAATGCACCATCAATTGAATATGTTGCTAATCAACATGGTATTTCATCTGATGCAGTTAATGCATTGCGTGATGCACTTGACTTTTCATGATGATGATAATAATAATGATGATACAATTTATCATGTTACCTTGTTTACATTGTAATCAGGTGAAAGAGTTTTTTTTCCTTCAAAAGATTGTCTTTCATCATTAAAATTATCACTTATTTAATTCGTCAATTTTGTCAAAAAATTTAATCGAAAGTAGCGCCATCTCAAGTTAAAGAACCTTGTTAAATCATCCTTGGCGCTTTGCATTGTCACGTCATACAAAGTGATGTTTAATATATAAAAGCAATAAATCGTTTGAAGTGTAACTATTCAACTTTAATACTATGAGTTTTTCCTTCAATAAATTGACAATTGGTTGGACACGCTAAAACATTCGGAAACTTTTTATGTTGTTGTTGTTGATGTTGATGTTGATGTTGATGTGAAAAAAAAGATGATTGTATTTTGTCTTAGTTTTCTTTTTTATCTTCATTTTCATCTTCTTCATTTTCACCCACATTAACTGCATCAATTTGAGGATGATCTTCATACTCAAACATAGCTTTAAAGTCACCTTTGATTAGTGATAAAGTAACTGGGAATAAAATACATGAAGGTACTAAATACAATAATGCAGGCTGAGCATGATTATAAATTGTCATCACACCAATAGTTGTAGCTAAACCAACAATGTAAGCTAAGAATGATGCATTGAAGTACCAATTAGTTGATCTGTTCATTGATTTGTCAAATCGAAGAAGTAATGCAATAAATATGCCAGGAATTACAATGTCACCAAGACCAAGCATGGCAAAATTAGTTCCATAAAATCCTTTTTGAGGGAAATCTTGAGGAAAAACCAATTTGATGGGAGCTTCAAATGATTTGGCAACTGTTACCATGACGTCAGTACCAAAAACCCAGAACACATCGTAGAAGAATAAACCACCTAATAAAATGCATCCTGTTCGTACACTATTTAGATGTAACAATTCTACACCATTAATAGCAAATGCAATTCCAAATAGATTATTTGCCACCCAGTGTTTTTGCATTACATACCAAACAGCTAGCAAACAGGATAGAACTAGTGATACTAAATTGACATTATCAAATCGTAGATCAAATAAACAAGATGGTGATCCATCTGGCATATTCATAACCAATTGATAATTTGAATTATTCAATGATGCAGGTTTGTAACGACGTAAAATGGGTGACAATAAATTTGACATCGCAGTTGCACCGAGGGCAACAAAGTAACCAGTCATGAGTAAATTGATATATTCTTTAGAAAAAACCTGAGTAAAAAAAAGGTAAATCAAATTTATTTATCATTAGACAAACTGTCACAATTGGCCTATGATGGCGAAAAGATTTACTTACTCTAAAGAGAATATAAAGACCAAAAAGAGCTCCTGATGCAATTAAAGGAAACATCATAGCATCTTTTGATGTCATGGTATCAGGTTGTTCACCTGATTCTCGTTGTCTTTGCTTTTGATTTGAATGATGTTCAACAGACCGGTAAGCCCCAACAATAATAGGAAAAAGGGCCTGTAAGACAAGTGAACAATATGCTAACATCATTCCTTCAGGAGTAGACTTTGGTCGAGATGATGTTGAATTAACAACTTCAGCCACAGTTGCATTGGCTTGGTAAATCATTGGAATGAAAGGATTGAAATCCATTTTAGATGAGGTTAACTGACGCGGCGAAAAGCGACTGTAAACGTGTCCTAAATGGCTGGTAAGCAAGTAAGCGAGCTGGATCAAGCGACTTGCAACTTTTCATTGACAGATGTCACTACGGTAGTCAAGTCGTTGAGAGACCTGTGAGATTGAAATGCATTGATCCACTGGACAATCATGTGACCATAAGATATAAAAATTTCATGTTCTTGTCTTTGTCGAATATTACCATTTGGAATGATTCGCTTCAGAATCTTGAATTTTTTTCGAGAGAAGTTTTTTTTGGGCAAAATTGACACATGATACATATGCAACGACAAGAGTTCTTTTGGCCGAATTTTTTGTCCCTATGGCTGCCTTTTTAATTGTAGGCATTTGCTGTATCAACTGAAGAAAATTAATGGAGACAAGAACATTTGTCATTTAGTAGATCTTAATTGAGTTTTATGCTATAACTTACCGAATTTTTTGCCTTGACTGTTAAGGTGACAGTTTTGATGGCCGCAGTTTCGAGCAGATCTATCATTGTTACTCGTCTGACCGATTCACTGACAATTTTGCGATTACGCTTGAGTTCAGTTAATGGCAGCAGTTTAAATCGCACTGATCACTTGACTTAAATAATAGCTCGTGAGTTTCATGAGCAATCAGTTGATTGTTGTTTATTCACTTTATTGTTTTAATTTTAAATGCTAATCAACCGCCTTTTCAGATGGTTCATCACGTTGAAAGAAGTACATTTGTTCAAATGACTCATATTTGACCGTATGTTCTGGTTGATATGAATAAATCATCGGATAATCTGAATCGAAAACTTGATCATCCAGTGTATTATTGTTCTTTCTACATTGATTGACGAAGAAGTTGGCAAAATATTGTGACGCTTTAATGGATTGCTCATCATGAGGTATTTCAGTGTAACTTTCTTTTTGATTAACAAATTCATAAATATTCTTTTCAGGATGAAATTGTACACCATACAATGGAAAACTTTTGGACTCGACAATTGAGATAAATTCTTCACCACGAGTGTCATTGTTGATGGCTAAAATATTGAAATTAGATTTTAATTTGTCATTGTCAAAGAAAGATTGACGTGACAGACATTTTTTATGATAGTTAAATGTGACATTTTTCGTGGATAAAATATTGAACATTTCTTCAGAAAGTTGAGAAAAAAGTTTACTTTTTCTGCTTTCATCGTAATTTTCAACAAAATCAAGAGCAGTCACTTGATTTATGGAATTACATGGCGTCAGAACATATTCACCTGCTTGATGAACGGACATTAATTCAAAACCTAGACAAGTAGTCCACACTGGAAAGTAAATTGAGTGATTGTTTAAATCAATAGCCAAGTCCAATAACAATTGACCAGCTCGTTGAAATCCAGAATCATTTATATTCAAGTCTAGAGTTAAAATTGATAGTGAATAAGATGAAGGACGAAATCATTAACTTACTTCCACCAGGTAGAAGAATTCCATTGATCGATTTAACCAACCTTTGATAGTAATAATCATCTTTATCTAACATTATTGGAACTACTCGGCCACCAGCTCCTTCGATAAATTTGACGTAACTAGCAGCAATGTAACTTTTAGAAGATCCATTGCTGTAATGGCCCCAATAATCCTAATTAAAAAGGAATAGTGAAAAAAAAGTTTGCACCATCACACATCAATCTCATCATGACTTACTTGAGAAAGAATACCAATTACTGGACGATTATTGATAACTTCAGTGTTGGATGAAACATAACATATGGATAAATTCAAAAAAATACATAGTACTAGTTCTAAACAACTCGACATTTTTTTCACTCACTGGTGGTCTGACAATTCTGGTAATTCAATTAGAGGGCGCTTTTCTATTCCGTATTTATTCATCAACTTGTCGCTTGTTGAATCGTCAACGTGGTAATTCAGCAAATGGCATTGTATGCTTTCGAATTTAATTCTAACTATCGATTCATCCTTGTCGATAATTGTCAAATTTTTTTAACTACTGAGCACTTGAAATCTCTCATACTTTGCCATCTTAACATTGACACTGCCATGGTGTGAAAAAAATGTAACGGAGCACACTAAATTAGCTCTTGGAACTAAAGGCGAATTAGAACGACACTTGGTGACTTTTTTTCAATCGAGGGGAAGTTCAGAACAACCATATTGAGCTACATGGTTCGGTTTTTTCAACTTTACTTTATTTTAAATCAGTATCAACTCGACAAATAATTTACATCTTCAAATCATCTTTGTATAATTGAAGATGAAACTTTGAATTGGTCAGTGGTAATCAACTCCTCTTTTGTTCTTACCAGTTTTTAAAGAATCGAAAAATTATAAAAATTTTGTTTTAAATCATAATCAAGTTTGCTTTCCTCATCAATTAAGCTGGAGAAAAAATTTGATTGCATGATGATTTTATTCATTTTGATGAAAATTCAAAAAATGGCTGTTCTGGTAATGATGATAATAGTGTTGACGGTCGTCGAACTTTCATTCATAGCATAAAAAAATTTACTGAAAAGTTTAATTGAAGACGTCAAAACGAGAGTTCAAAACAGCCAGATTTGGTGACTCAGATGGACTATTGGGTGCAAATACGGAAGAACTTCTGAGCGAACAAACAGTTCTTTCAAATATCGATTATTGGTTCTAACCCATCATCATCACCTGGATGACTTTTTTTCTTCAAGAGATTGAAAGAATCACAAACCAGGACGAGGAATGCTAGGAAAAAGATGAAGTTGCAATCGGCCACTCCTTCACCTGGTCTGTACGAAATTTTTATTGAACCACCACAAGTTTGGTTCTTGATTGTAGTCATCCTTCGATCACTAATTAAGCTTAAGAACGCTTTGACTTGAATTATCGGCTTCATTGATAGTCGTGGTGATGGTAAAACATTTGCTCAAATGTCGGTAAAGGAAGTTTCGCCATCTGAATCTGTCATTGTTAAAAATGACAGTGAAGACTCTTCCTGCGCTTGGAGGAAGTGCTTTGGATCATCAGGTGCAAACATGAAAGAACTTTACAAGGGACAATTAGTTCTTCCAATGTTCGATGATTTGCGCGATGAGACCAAACAATTATCATCATCTGTAAAATTTCAATCCCTTTAGAAGTCACAAAGGATTACAAGGAAGATGCAACGAGTTGATCAAATTTCTTCAAATGACTAAATTCCCTTTTGCTCAAATGATTGGGAATCGTCATCTTCAAGATAATGATGTGAACCATGGTTGATGATGATTAATGGTAAAATGTCCTGAAGATTATCCTCCCCAGAATCAATACTGAAAATATCTTGTAGACACCAAAAGACATTATTGAACTTATGTAACTTTTTTTCCTCTTCAGATGGTAGTCTTGAAGATTAAAATTTGAAGTTGACGATGAATGGCTGCTTAGAACCAGTTTGTTGGTGACAAGAACTTGTTGATCAAGAAAGTGTGGAAACAATTCATTTTGATATTGATGATTTTTCTTCTTCAGTTGGTAGTCTTGAAGATTAAAATTTGAAGTTGACGATGTATGGATGCTTAGAACCATTTAGTTGGTGACAAGAACTTGTTGACCAAGGCATTGACAAGATTGAAGAAACAGTTGATTGAAGTATTGAAGATGAACAACAATTGAAGATCAACTTGAAGTATGTTTGAATGACTCCAAGCGTTGACTTCAACTGAATAACCAACTTTAAAATATATACTGCAACCATGCGCACCAGATCGAGTACCCGAGCGAATTTGAAGCGCAAACACAGGTTAGGGATCGAGTTCCTCAATCGGTTACCTAGGGAACCGATGACCGTTCTCGGTCTCGAGGTCTTGGCAAAATTGGCGAGTACAGCTATATCTGTTTGCATCTTTACCCAAGCAGGTGACTTGTCATGCCATGACATGATTTATTCAAAAATGGCTTACAAATGACGTAACAACAAGTCGTGTTATGGTTTGAAAGTTCATAATAAAGTATTTTTAAAAATGTTTTTATAACACCCGGCCAATTTGTTTTGAAGTTTGTTGTAAGTGAGAAAAGTTGGGTCGATTTTGTTTTGATTGTTCGAAAGTAACTTAAACATCGACTGTTCCACTTGTTGTTCCATGGGATACCAACATTTCACTTGAACATGGTAACATAGAAACAAAAATTGCTTTGGAATGTAGATGATGTTTACTTGAAAGTCATTTCAGGTGTTTTTTCACCATGTTTTTATTTCTTCCCATTCATTTGATTGGATCTTTCGAGCTAACAACACAGCAAAAAGTTTCTTCGAAAAACTTCTTCATCAGTTTTGATAAACAAGTTTGAAAGTCAACTTGCTGTTGGTGTAATTGTTGCCCATTTGATTGAATCCAGAACTCTTTATCGAGGTTAACCAATTACAATGTCCGGTGGTAATTGATCATTTGAAGTTGAGTCATTTTTATTTTTTATTTTTTCCTTAACGTAACGTCATCAATACATTATAATCACTTTGAAAGTATATGAATCATTTCCTTTCACATGTTTGTGATTGATGTATTAGTTGTCATTTTTTAACTAAAAGTATAGTGTTTTAGAAAAGACTAATAACTAATTGCTTTTATTGCTGTATTGAATTTCATGTGTTGATACATGATTCAACTCTATTCATCTTTTTTAATTCGTGAAAATATTGAGCTATCGAGTGATGGTGAGAAGAGAAGAGAAGATCAATCGCAGTCAGTAGAGTTCGCTCATTTCGCCATCAAGGCAAAGAAGCATTTTCTCTCATCAACTTGTTAATAACTTTGTCAAATGCAAGTCAGGCACATTCTAGATATGATGTGCTTCCCTCATCATAATCATCATCATCTCTTTGATGTCTAGTTAGTAATCAACTTCGTTCAAATTCAACCAACATAAATGTTCTACTAATCAATGTTTACATCGTTCTACATTAAATCAGTATCAACTCGACAAATAATTTACAACTTCAAATCATCTTTGTACAATTGAAGAAGATGAAAATTTCAATTGGTAAGTATCAATCAACACTTTTTTCGTTCCTATCAGTTTTCATAAAATCAAAAAAGTATGAACATTTTGTCTAGAACAATAATCAAGTGTTCTATCTTTATCAATGAAGCTTTAGGATCGTTTGATCTTCACTATTTAGTTTGAGAATCGAAGAAGTCACATCAAATGATCAAGACAGTTAGATTTGGTGGCTTTGATGAACTATTGCGTGCAAACATGGAAGAACTTCGTGAAGAACAATAAGTTCTTTCTAACATTGGTCATTGATTCTAATGCATCATCATCACCAGGACGACAAAATTTCTTGAAGGAATTTGAAGAATCGCAGACCAGGACAAAGGATTCGAGGAAAAAGATGAAATTTGCTACTGGCGAATCCTCCATCTGGTCTGTTTTATATAATCACTAGAAGTTTGAAGATTTTATTTGAATTGGTCCTTGATTTGTCGTCTTTCGCTCATCAATCAAGTTTGAGAACTCTTCAACTTTCACCATCAACTTCAATATCGGCTTTTTCGATGACCTAATGATGCTGATGATTATGATGGTATCGATGTTGGTTAAACTTTCAGTCAAAGTGAAATTTAAGTATCACACAAATATTACTAAAAAGTTCAATTGAAGAAGTAACAAGGGCGGATCAAGACATTCAGATTCGATGACTTTATGATGCGATTGAAAAGATGGGATCAGCAATCGGCGAATACTTCATCTGGTCTGTACGAAAGTCTAGAAGTTTCAATTGGTCCTTGATTTATCGTCTTTCGCTTATCAATCGAGTTTGAGAACTCTTCAACTTTCACCATCGACTTCAACATCGGCCTTTTTCAATGACCTAATGATGCTGATGATTATGATGGTGTCGGTAAAACTTCTCGTCAAGTATCAAATTGAAAAGTTCTCCTCAACCGAGACACGTAAAATCCATCATTGTCAAAAGTCACACTAGAAGATTCAGTATGACTATATTTTAAAAAATAATTGAACCATTGGGTGTAAACATGAAAGAACTTGAAAGTGAAAAAATAGTTCTTCGAATGTTCGGCGATTTGTTCGATGAGACCAAATAATCATCATCATCTTTATAATTTTAATTCTTCAAGTGTAACCGCGGATTAAAAGCAGCTACAGGAAGATGCGATGGGATGATCAAGTTTATTTAAATGACCACATTTTTTTCTCCTCAATGATTGAGAATTGTCATCTTCAGTTTCACCATTCAGTCGTCTTTTGGAAGATAATAACTTGAAGTTGACGATGAATGGCTGCTTGGAACCATTTAGTTGGTGACAAGAACTTTGTCAAGACATTGTTTAAACAATTCATTTTAATATTTTAGATTTTTCTTCTTCAGTCAGTCATCTTTTCGAAGATTACAAAACATTGACAAGATTGAATAAACAATAGATTGAGGTATTGAAGATGACCAACAAATGACGTAACAACAAGTCGTGTTATGGTTTGAAAGTTCATAATAAAGTATTTTTAAAAATGTTTTTATAACACCCGGCCAATTTGTTTTGAAGTTTGTTGTAAGTGAGAAAAGTTGGGTCGATTTTGTTTTGATTGTTCGAAAGTAACTTAAACATCGACTGTTCCACTTGTTGTTCCATGGGATACCAACATTTCACTTGAACATGGTGACATGGACACAAAAATTGCTTTGGAATGTGGATGATGTTTACTGAAAAGTCATTTCAGGTGTTTTTTTCACCATGTTTTTATTTCTTCCCATTCATTCGATTGGACCTTTCGAGCTAACAACACAACAAGAACTTTTTCAACAGTTTGCAAGAAAACAAGTGCAAAAGTTAACTTGTTGTTGTTTATTTGATAGAATCCAGAACTCTTTATCGAGGTTAACCAATTACAATGTCCGGTGGTAATTGATCATTTGAAGTTGAGTCATATCCATTTGTTTTTGTTTTTCTTTACGCAACATCACCAATACATTATAATCACCTTGGAAATATATAAATCATTTTATTTGATCATTAATTATATGAAATTAATCGGTCAAGTTGAATTGTTTGTTTGGTTGTTGGTAAATTGTGACGAAATGTATCCATCGAATTATATGAATTATTGAGTTAAAGAATATAAGATTGATTAATCGGTTAGATAATTTGTTGCTTGTATCTGAATTGTATTCATCATTTAGCAAGAAACATTAAAACAGATGTACTCATGCATTGAGTAACATTGCTGATGATGTTGATGATGTTGATGATGATGATTACTTGACTCCTCAAGTCATTTAATTGTTGACATTGAATTGCCATCAAGTTAAATTTAAGTAAGTTGAATTTTAGCACCTTTTATTTTGGCCACAAATTTATTTCGATTTTTCTTCTTCTTCTTCTTTTACCTTTTACATTTAAAAGATTGATGTATCAGTTGATTTGTCATCTCTTAACCAAACGTATACAGTTAAAGAAAAGAGTACATCTAATTACTCTAATTGCTGCATCAAATTTCAAAAGGTTGAAGGTGAAAATATTATTCAACTTTTACTTTACTTTCAAATGAGTTATTTCATTAACAGGTTACATGTTGTTACACAATGTTAAACATTATTTATCTTTTTATATTCGTGAAAATATTGACCTTAAAGTAAGAAGAAGTGAAAAAGAGAAAAATTTATTTCATTCAGTGTGATGATGATTTTTCTACTTGGTTGATATTGCTCATCCAGTCATTAAATCTATATATTGAAAGGTATCATCATCATAATCATCATAATCCTTTTACTAGACATTTGTAGTAAATTTCTAGAAGTATCATCAGAATGATCTTCACGTGTATGAAAAACAAGGTTTTGCATCTTCTCCTTCTTCTTCTTCTTCTCCTTCTTTCCATGGTGGGAGGGGTCACATTTGGGCATTGGCCCACTGGCACTTTTAACTACTGAAAGTTAAGAAGACTTTTTATTTCTTTCCATTCTCTTTCTTACTAAACGTGACTGAGGAAATAATTTACCTTGAGGCATAAAAAGGAAAAGACATGCGTCGCCTTTTTTTTCTTTTTACTTCTTATTCTTTTTGTACATTTTCTCTTCACTTAATTCACATCAAAAAGCACCTCAAGAGCCAAATAAATTTTCACTTGACTTAACTTTGGCATCACCAACAGTTGAATACTTTTTATCCATGATAAAAAAACATCTACAATAACAATTCGGTCAGTTGAAGAAACGGCAAAAAAAAAATTGTTCACTTTGTCACTTTGACAACAACGACATCAAATAACTATAATAAATTGATTCTTCATCTTCATTACAATCAACTCTTTGTGAAACGTCAAATTCAACTTATTAAGTGAGTATGGTTGATATGAATATATTTTCCTTCTTTTTCCACACAATTTAACATTAATTCAAGTACAACCAATCAATTAACATCAACTAAATGAAAAGAATAGAATGAAAGAACAAGTTGATCTACTTGATTAAATGACAAATCAATTAACAATAATTATCTTTTCCTTGTAGTTTTTTTGCGTATTTTTAATACCAATTGAAATTTGTATGAAGCAATTTGTTACGAAAACAAATTGAAATTTGTAAATTGTAATTTGAATACCATGGATATCGAGTCATTTAACAATCATCAAGACAATTGTGACACCGATCAACTTGCCAATTGTCATTCATTGAGATCAACAATTGGTTTGACACAACTTGTCAACATGACAACAACAACAGCACAATCATCATCAACACCAGTAACAATGAAATCATCATCATTTGATTTAATAACAACAATTAATTATTATTTAAATGATTTTTGGATAGAAAATGGTGATCCATTTACTAAAGATTTTTTTGGTATGAACAATCCATGGGTATTTATGTCTATTGGTTTATTTTTAATATTTTTTTGTAAAATACTCGGACCAATGATGATGAAAAATCGTAAATCATATGATTTACGTCCTATAATGATAATATTAAATGGATTTGCATTTGGTACATATACTGGAGGTGCAGTTGTTGCCCTTGGTGGAACTGGATTTAATGGTTGTTTTGATTGTCAATCATATCAACCAATAACAAATGATATAACTAAATTAACACTTAAATATATTGGTTATGTATTAATTTGGACTAAAATTTATGATTTCATTCGACCAATTTTATGTGTATTAACTAAAAAATTTAATCAAATTACATGGTTACAAATGGCACATTTACAATTTGCATTGATGTTTTGTTGGGCTGGAATGAAATTAAATCCTGGTGGTATATTTATACCAATTGCCATCATGGATACAATTTATCAATCAATGTGTTATGGTTATCTTGTTATGACTGCATCATCAAATGAAATGCGACCAAAAAATAAAGATTGGCTTTTATATGTACGAATAATTACAACGTTAATTGCTTTAATTCATCAATTATTTTTTTTATTCCAAGAAAATTGTTATACATATGAATTAAGATATTTTTCTGTATTTTATACAACAATACTAATTGTATTATATCCAATTGATCATTATAATAGAAAATATCGTCATCATTATCATATTGATTGTAATGAAAATGTTAACAAATTTGTCAACAAATGATTATCATCATTATGATATTTTTAGATTCTTTTTTCAATACTTTTTCTTAACAATACTTGTAAATATGATACAATCATCATCATCATCATCATCATCATCATCATCATCACAATGTCATGTTGCTCCTGTGATTGAACAACAACAACAATATTCAGTGATCAATTTGTCTCATTTGTCACGAAATGTTATTTTAACAAAAGTCATCATCAGCCAATAGTTAATTCTTCTTCTTTTTATCACCATAGAATTTACTAGATTGTACGAGGAAAAAGTTGAAGAAAGAAAAAGAAAGAAAGAAATGATTGAAAAAGGGTTTAAACTATTTCCATAAAAGATGAGAAATTGAAAGAGGCCCAGACTGATATTGAGAAGAGAAGATGTTTAAACAAAAATACACTCAAACAGGTTCGTAAAGTAAAATCCTGTTTTTGTGAGTCATCGAGTTAACTTTTCAAGTCCTTGTGATAAACAAGACATGTGAAAGTTATTCTCTTTCTTTATTTTTACACAAGATCCAAATGCAGTGATTAACTTGATTTAACTCAACTTAACCCATCATCTGACTGGCTCAAGGTCTGTCTTGTTCTTCTTCAGTTCTGTTGTAGTTCTGTTGTGGTTCCTTTTTCTATTTACCTTTTCAATGTCTTCATATATACACTGTGTCAATTCAATTTAATTATATTGATTGTTGTATTGACGAGTAAACTCTTTAAACACGTGGGTTAATATACATTTAATTTAGTAATTGTAACTTGTTTTTTTTCTTCATTTTTTTCCTTTTCCAAGTTAAATTAGTTCTCTTTTCTTTTGCACTTATTTTACTTTTTACACTTTTTTTCCTTTTATTTTCATCAGATTTTACATTTGATCATCATCATCATCATCATCGTGATCAATATCATCATCCACTTTACATCAACAACAAATTGTATTCAATGGTATCCTTGAATATTTCATCTTACTTTTTATAACCTTATTTGTTTGTTAATTGTATTTTTTTTTTCTTTCTCTTCTTGGATAATCTTTTGTCATGTTTACATATGAATTTGTATGTCTAATGATTATTACAATCAAATTTACAAGGACAGAAGAATTAATCAAAGACTTTACCTTGTTAATTATTTCAACTTGAGTTGATTAATCTGTGTCTGTTTGCTTGTATTTGTTTGTTGGTTGTATTACTTTGATTCAGTTTGAAGTTGAATAAGAATGATGAGTATAAAGTGCAAATAGTTCAAATTGTGGCAACTAATAAGTGTCAGTTAGTTCATGAGTATTAATGTGTTTGTGTGTTAAAGGTCAACCAGTAAGTTAATTTATCTTTTCCCCTCACTTGCTCAACAGATATAATTTTATTTCTTATTTTGTTTAAACTTAAAATATGTCCACTTAACTCTTCGAGGTCTTCTAATGAGGTAGCCATTTGCAGGAGTTCTCAGCCTTAATTATCAGGTTCAAGGTTGACACCTGCATATGTATTTGGATCTACAATAATCGCATCTTATCCACTTAATCGAACCTTCATTGAACATACTGGATCAGGTTGATTTATCGATTAGTTACGTAAACATATGTTGAAGTAACATTATACCTTATTTGCCTCTGGACATTTTGATTGATTGTATCAACTGTTTATTGACATTCTTCATACTAAACTTAATACCATATTACTTGTACTGTGCACGTTTTACAATTAAATTTAGATAAATTTTCTTATTTGTATTGAACAAACAGATTTAACTTCTTTTTTTCTTTGTCGGAAATACCAAATATCATTGAATTGTTCTTGCATTGCATATTATATATTATCGGTCAAGGTGATTACTGGGTTACTTGTAAGATGAAATTAAGATCAACTGTTAACCTTCTGTCCTTGAAAATACTGACAATGGAATGAGTATCATTAGAAAGTGAAGGAAATAAAAGATCATTGGAAACAAAGTGAACATCTTCATTTATTACTTACAGGTGAATGTATATTTTGGTTGAACAAATTCCATTGTGTGGAGGACGAGTTGATGGTAATGGGTATAATTTTTTTCTTTTTCTTCTTCTTTCTCAATTAAACATGTAAAGGTCACTTCTAATACGAGCGGATAAAATATGATGAATATTTAATGAAGATCACTTGCACTGCATCAGCTGTCGTTTGTTGTTTTGTAAAATCTCTCCATTAATTTCTTTTACAAGGTCACACCTTGATGACCTTTATCACCTTGTCCTGTGGTCAGTGTAAAAACTTTTGTTTCCTTCATTCTTCATATACAAAGTCATCTAATATTGTCATTTACTCCTTCAATTGAATTTAATGTCCATGTGAATTCGATTTAGTCAGACGAACTTGATGTCAATTGTAACATTTTTATACTTTAAACTTTAACCATCAATTTGACAGTAATTATGTGGTAAGGTGGGTAAAAAAAATGAACTTTAACATTTAGCTTTTTTTATGTGACTGCATTTACCTTGACTTAATCTACAAATCATGCGACATTTTGTACTAATATAAGTCATACACATTGATTTTCACTGGAAAAAATAAGTTAACTTGGAAAAATCGATAGTAGTGCCATCGACCGGACGCCCACTGTGATTGGTTGAATTGAACCAATGAGAGATAATCTCTGTTCCTTTTGAACTTGTCCATATTATTTTACAGTTGGCTTTGGTATAAGCGTCCTTCATATTCTTAAATAATTTTCAAATATACCATCATGAATCATACACCTATACTTTCATCCATTACCAATACACCTTTAATTGGATGTCCTACAAAGGTTAATATTTCACAAAATTCACCTACATGTCCTTCTACTCCAATGGTCGTTAGACGTCAACGTGAAAGAAATTTAAAAAATAAATTACGAGATGAAACATCAAGAAATGATGAATTATTTGCTCAAGTTAATCAATTACAACATGATTTAAATGATAAAAAGAAACAAATTGCATCTCTCAATGACAAAATCAATCATCTACGAAGTGAACTTGACCAATCTGTTGATCAATGTGTTCACGAGTCTGTTGTTGAACAGAATAAAAAATTATCATCTAAACTTGAAAATTTACTGGAACATGATAAAATGATTCGTGAACTTAAAGATGAATTTGAACAAGAAAATATTGAAATGCGTAATCACTGGAACAATTATCCCAATTGGTGGTTAAAGTTGAAGATCTTACACTCAAACTTAAAAAATCAGAAGCAGAAAAAGAATTGCTGATTGACGAAACGAAGAATGCTTTTAATAAATTAAGCCATATGGAACAAATTTACAAGGAACAAGTAGAAACACTCATGACCAATTATGAGGAAAAAATTGCATTTCTCAACGAAAATTGGAATCTCTTGAACAACCTCATGATTTGACAGGATCTTTCTTGATGCCATCTAATAATCATGACAATCATCAGCTTTGTGAAGAGCCTGAATCTTTGGGTTTTTTCCACGAAATGAAAGCCAACGATCTTTCTCGTGAAAATGATCAATTACAAAGTCAAATTGAATCGCTAAATGAGCAATTAACATCACTCAAAACCCAGATGGCTGAAGAAAAGTCAAATTTGGAAGACATCATTTCCCAATTACGTGGTGATAAAGTTGATTTGCAGTTGAAATGTTCTTCACTTGAAACTTCGGTGAACGATTTAAAAAGTCAATTACAAGAAAAAAATCAATCTTTGAATACTTGCCAAGGAGATTACAATGAATTACTCAAAACACATGAAGAACATCTTGACTTTCTCAAAAAATGTCATGAGCAAACAGCTGAATCTTTGAATCAACAAATCGCATCCTTGCAAGAACAGTTGAAGGATAAAAGTACTTCACTTGCTTCGAAAGATGAAGAACTCGAAGCAAGTAAGAATAAAGTCAAAGTATTTAGTGATGAGTTAGCTCAATCACTTGAGCAAATTGGTTTCATGCAGGAACAATTAGAAGAAAAAACAGAACAACTTAAAG
>JASXTE010000319.1:0-57789 GCA_030280995.1 Hemileia vastatrix | reverse complement strand
AGAGAGAAGAGAGTGGTTCAGAAAGACAAGACGAGATCAGTTTTTTTGTTCGGTCGTCTTCGAGTCATGCTCAAAAGCTTTAAACCAAACACTCACCCAAGGTTGATCCATTGAGCCCATATGTTTCAGAATGTTCGACATCTGTCTTGTATTTAGAGCTTTCCCAATCATGACGCTCTTTCTACAAGCTCTACTAGCAAACATCGATCTAGCTTTGGAGCAACGAATCGAGAGCGCTTTGGAGCTTCTAGAAGGGACGTCTCTTAGATGATAGATCAACTCCTCGAGATCTGGGGAAGAAGACACAACGTAAAGGGAGAAGGTCAGACAAAGAAGAGCTCCATCTCAAAGGCCTTTATCTTATGGCTTGCAGACCAAGAGGAAAACTCACCTCTGACTCCGAAAACGACATCTTTGCTGACGGGCAGACTGATCAGTTTGACTCTCTTCGACATTTCTGCTTCATCGTCAATGATCAGTTCGAATCCATTGTCTTTGAGAGCTTCCAAGTGTTCTGCAGCCACGAGAGCGTCAGTAGCAGAGAGCTCCAATGTTTTCGGGCTTTCGAACAGAAGCAGTGAAGAGAGGCGAGTTGTGTCGATGGTCAGTGAGCTGCGAACGGCAAAACAAGGGAGAAAGAGATATTTCCTTGAACCCAAAAACCGAGAACTCAAAAACCGATCTATGAGGAGGACTCACCAAATCATCCTTTGACTCCTGATCTTGGTCTCTCTCTGAAGAGTCTCGAAGTTCCACTTCTCATCCGCTGCATGTTGATCCACAATGAAGAGGTCATCAATCCATTCCCCTTTCTCCTGATCTCCAGATCCAGATCCAGACCCTACCACTTTCTCAACGTTCTGAACTTCATCTTGTACATCATCTTGACCACTTTTCCGATTCTGGAGATTAGCTCTGATTCTTCTTCTCACAATGATGAAACCTAAATTGAATTGACCAGAGATTTTCATCTTGAAGAAATCTTCTTTCTGAATGATTCTATTCAAAACATTTTCGACGACTTCGGAATCCTGGTTTTGGAAACCAGCTTTTGAAGTGTTTTCAGCTTCCAAAGTCAATTTCTCTTGCAATTCCTTTTCCAATAATAAAGCTTCTTTTCTCTTCTTTTCCTTTTCTAATCGAGTCCTTCGTGAGATCAAATTCTTGGATAACTTGGTCAAGTCGATAGAGATCGTTGGAAGAAGGTCTGGATCTGTATTTGGATTGAACTGTAGATTTGGGAATTCAGATCTCCAATTGGAAGCGGGAAGTTGATCTTGATCCTGTAACTCGTCGGAAGACGGATCGTTGAGTGAAGCTAGATTATGTTCTCTTTCGTCGGTTGCGATTGGATCTTCGATGTCATCACTTGAAGGATCTAGAGGACTTCGTCGATTCTCAACTTTTAGATCTTCTTCGGAATTGTCCAAGACTTGCAGTTCTTCTTCTTCTTCTGTCTCTGATTCTTTGTCGTCACCATCAGCTTCATGAGTGTGAGAACAGCAGCCATTTGTTCCCGAACCATTCTCGTCGACTTGCATTTGATTCGCCTCCTCCTCTTCGTTTTCGTCTTCATTTACAACGACTGGATCGTCTTCTTCATCATCATCCTTCATCTCAGCCTCGTCACTGTCATCAGCATCTTCGTCCTCTTCTTGACCAATTTTCAATCTCTCTCTCATCTCGTTCTTCTCCTTTTCGATTCTTTCCCTTCTAACCTCCAAATCTTCATCTTCATCCTCTTGAATCTTGGCTCTCTTTCTCCTATCGCTATTACCACCCTCAAATCGATTAGAATTAGGTCTTGAATTGGCGAAAGATGACAACAATTCAGCTATGTCTCGATGAGGTTTGCCTCTCGAGAGTTTATCTGATTGAGGTTGAGAGACTCTCTCGATAGGCATTCCGGTTTTCCTACTCGGATCGACCAAGGTTGGGGTTTTGAATGCTGATTTCAATTTGGATGCTGGATTTGAATCCGGACTTGACTTCGAAGCCATCGGTAGATGTGAATTTGAGGTAGAACTCTGATTTCTCTTGAGAGGAGACCAAGATGCTTTGGTGGTATCGATTACGACTTCTTCCATGTCTTCATCTTGAATCTTCGAGTCCAAGTTTTGAGCCGTATCGTCTTGCCTCTCATCATCGTCCTCTTCATCGAGGTCATTCTCTCGATTGAGAGGTGATGTTGACCTCGTACTATGGAAAGAATCAGAAGATTCCAGATCATTTGAAATAGGACTAGCTCTGTCTTTTCCATGACTTGAATGACCGATTTCGGAAGCAACCTCTTGAACTTCCGAATCTTCTTCGTCACTTGAATCTTGGTTGACTATCTCTTCATCTTGCAACAATCTCTCCTTTCGCTTTTCTCCTTTCGTTTCTTCACTTTGATCTTCCAAAGATTGAAAACTCAATTTGGATTGAGTGAGATTCGTTCTTTCTTCTTCTCTGTTTTCTCTCGCTTGCGAAACTGAGGGGGATGAAGAAGGATCATCTTGATTCGAAGATGATGATGTAGACTTGTTCTTGCTAGGTTTCGAAGCTCCGCCAATTGCAAAAGTAGATCTCGAAGGAGCGAAAAACTCTTCCAAAGATGTCTAGAGGAAATTATCAAAGAGCGAAAAGATGAGAAGAACAAAGAAGAACATGTGAGCATGCATTTCTTCACATCGATTCGGAAAAAAAACACGCCAGGACAGAAGAGTCAAAATAACTCACCTTCACGGCCTCCACCAATTCAGATTCTCCATGAACGAAAAGGGTTCTCTTATCAGGACTGACATTGACATCATAAGAATCCCCAGGTAAATGAAAATCAGCAATCAAAAAGGGGAAACCACTTGAATCTTTAGAATTGGACATTGTAAAAGATCTGAAAACTTCATTGAAAGTCTTTATCAATTTGTTGGAATCCAAGGTCTACCATTGAGGTATAAGAATTGTCTATCGGAAGAAGATCTGGAATTGTTGAACCGTTTGGTAGAGTTGGGAGAGAGATTAAACCTGAAACTCTGATTGAAGAAGATGAAGGAGCATCATCTTTTGCATGTTGATCTTCGTCAGAAGGAGAATCGTCATCATCATCTTCTTCTTCGGAATAATTCATTCTATCATGTTCGATCTTCTTTTGTTTCTCATCAATCTCTCTGTTTTCCTTCTCTTGTAATCTCTTCCTAACAGAAGTGGTAGGTTTCGACATTCTGCCTTCATTTTCCATCTTTAATTCCAAATCGAACCTAGTAAGATTCTGATTGACCTTGACACCAAAAAGGTTAACGACATTTTGATTCAAGAAATCTCCTTCCCCTGTTCCACTCTTCCCATTACCAGAGATAGAACTAGTCAAATTCAAAAAATTAATCTTTTTATTCCCATTCTTTGTCAATAAATTGGAAACGTTCCATCTAACTCCTTTGGAAATCAAAGCATAACAATTCATCAAATTCAAACATTTTTGAAATTCCTTTTTCAAATTCTTTTCGAATTCTTTCCTTCTAACTGGTAGGTTATGAAAGAGATTGGAAATGGTTATCGTAGTACCTCTTTTTCTTGCAGATTTACCATTGGATGAAAGGAGTTTCCCTGAAGGATCATAGGTTAGAATCGTACCTATTGGTTCTTGAGTTGAAGTTGAAGTTAGGATTTCTACTTGGGATAAAGCGCAGAGAGAGGATAAGGCTTCCCCTCTGAAGCCAAAAGTCTTGACTGTAGAGAGATCCGAGAAGGTTTGGAGTTTCGAGGTATGGTGTTTGAGAGCTTTAAATATGTATGAGAGAAGAGAGATGGGGAAAGTGAGTAAGATGATAGACTAGATGCAAGTCAAAGCGTGCTTTCGACTGTTCTCACCTAGACCATGATAGTTCTCTGGATCTATTCCAGTGCCATTGTCTATTACCTGGAATGATTCTGCACCGTGATCCTTGAATTTGATCTCTGTAATCGAGGGAAAGTGAGAATGGGAGATCAACAGTCAGTTCGAGGGCCATCTATCGAGGCATACACTCTGGTCTACAAATTGCCATTCCAGACGTGTATTTGCGAGCAGAATATCAATTCCAGTAGTTTGAATGGCAGCAATATAGGCATCAGAGTCATTGAATAAACTACCATCCAGCCACTTCTTATCAGCTGTGCAGTCAAATCACCCTCCCTAAGCGACCTCTCTCTATCTGAGTCGTTCTTTTCAAGCTTTGAAGCTTCTGAATCTTGCCACCTCCAACACTCACTCACCGATGTTAGTAGCGCCGGCGTCGAGAGCGTTTTCGACCAATTCCTTTACAGCTGATTGCAGGTCGAGCAAGACCTGACCACTGGTGAGCAGAGCCAGATCCTTTTGTTGGATGGATTGGATCTTACCATGATTAGAATTTGAAGTTGTAGTCGGATCCGAACTCATCGATCATCGATCTTGAAGATGCTTGATTGACTGATTGATGGTAGTGGTAGGTATAGGACATAGGACACAGAAGAAGAAAAGTTGGACTGGCTTTGGACCAAAGACTATCATCTCAACGTCATCAATCAGACAAGCAACAAGTAGGGACAAATAGATAGATAGATAGATCCATAAAGAGGAAACAAGAATCAAGAGACAGAGATAGCAAGAGAAGTAGGTCTGCTACATCATCCAAGATGGCCTACTCTTCTTCTTCTTCTTCAATCCCTTCACTTCTATCTCGTCGAAGCAATCTCGCCCAAATGTCGATTTCAAGATTCAATCGAAATCAACTTCGATCCATTTCATCGATCAGTCAAGCCACCATTCCATCCTCTACTTCCTTACCTCCTTCTCTATTCCCTTCTTCTTCCTCTTCTTCTCTCAAGCCATCTCGTAAAGAAAGAAGATCCCACGCAAAAGCTCAAAGAAAGTTATCCTTAAAAAAAGCGACTCAAGATTCCCTTTCAGTTCGATTAGGAGTATCAACAAAGACCACTTCCCCTTACGTCCGACTAGATCGTCAATTCAAAACCTTCAAACCTCTAACTCCATCCTTACGTTGGGTCAGACATTCTCTAGTCCCTCACTTACACAAGGGTGGTCCAGAGAGACAATTGACAATAGCAAAAAGAAGAACAGGTGGTAGGAATGATCATGGTCATGTAACCGTAAGAGGTAGAGGTGGGGGTCATAAACGTAGAATCAGATTAATAGATTTCAAAAGATCCATCCCAGGAGAACAGGAAGTTTTGAGAATAGAATACGATCCTGGTAGATCTGCTCATATAGCTTTGATTAGACATAAAGACAACAGAGAGAAATCTTATATCATTGCTCCAGAAGGTTTGAGATCTGGAGATACAGTTCAGAGCTTTAGAGAAATGGGAAAGAAGAGTAATCAAGATGGTGAAGGTGGTAGTGAAGATGGAATTGGACAATCTGGTTTAGATTTAGGTATCTTTAGAACTAAAGCCATTAGACCTGGAAATGTTTTACCTTTGAATTTGATTCCAATCGGTACTACCATCCATGCTCTAAGCTTGAAACCAGACGGTCCTGCCAAATTGTTGAGATCGGCAGGTTCTTCTGGTCAATTGGTTTCCTTTTCCGCAAGAAGTAGATCGGCAGGTTTGGCTTCTTTGAAGAAACAAGAACAAGAGAAGTTGGAACTTGAAGGAACTTCTTCAACGGATTAGGATTGGAAGAAGGAGGAGGAGGAGGAGAAGAATCTTCTTCTTCTTCGAATGGTGGTGCAAGTCCTTTACATACTCATGCTCAAATCAGATTGCAATCTGGGGAAGTCAGATTGGTATTGGCAAATTGTTCGGCTGCTATTGGTAGAGTTTCAAATGTGGATCATGAACATGAGAGAATGGGTAAAGCTGGTAGAAGGAGATGGTTGGGTTGGAAACCTAAGGTTAGAGGAGTGGCAATGAATGCGTGAGTAAATGATACGAAAAAGAGTGTTGGAGGAAAAGAATCGTTGAATCAAGACAAGGGGTGAATCTTGGTTGAGATTCAAGGAGAGAGAGGCTTTTCAACTCTGAAGCCTTAGAAAGAAGAGATCGCAATTCAAATCTATCGTCTCTCCAAAAATCGTACTCTCATTCACTGTTCTCTTCGTTGGGATCTGAACTCTCTTTTCCCTTCTATGCTTTTCTCACTTATCCAGTGTCGACCATCCACACGGAGGAGGTCGTGGTAAATCCAAATCCAACATGGTAAGTCTTCCATTTCATCTCTTCGTCTTTTACGATTTTCTTTCTCTTTCAAATCTTCTCTCCTATTCTAGTGTGGTCCTGTTGAATCTACCGTCACAACTTGATCCTGACCATTCCTTCTTTGCCTCACTTCTCTACCTCTACCCCCAGCATCCACGTTCGATCTACGGACACATTGCAAAGGGAGCTCGTACTCGTAAACCAGGAACAAAGAATGGAAATAGGATGGTCATTAGAGAGAGACCTAGAAGGAATGGAAAGAGAGCTGGAAAGGCTTAGAAGAAGAATCGATTGGGATGTGGGGCAGCTGTTTGACTTTTCAGTTGTCTCTTTCGTCTTTCTCCAATCAAAATTGATATGCTTGTATGTCCACCAACTGCTCTTTTGAGAATCGGTTCCTTGGTCTCGAAATAATGCATCATATCGAAATGATCTGAAAGCGTTGTAGTACGACACAAGTCTTTGGAAAATTGGGATTCGACTTAATGAAACCTCTTTCTTGCATCAAGACAATCTCCAATCACCTTGGCGAGAATTGATCTTGAACGAGAATGGATGATGCTCGACATCGATATCCAAAACGATACTTTCGAATCAGACGAACACAACGAAAGATGGTATAAGTCCATAGAAGAAAGATAGTTCGAGAAAGAGCATAGAACTGGGTTGATAATGGTACAAGGAGCTAAAAATAACAAGATGACATGGTAGAGACATCATAAAAGGAGAAACAGAGCAGACGAGTGGAGACCAGATGTGAGAGAGTAAAAAGGTTGTTTAACCACCCTGTAGAGAGAAGAGAAGATAGTGGAAGAGAGTCAGTGACGAGTTCGAAGAATGATGAAGGTAATGACTCTTTGATTCTAATGAGTTGATACTCACGAAACCGTACAGGGTCTTTCCTTGACGCTTCAAGGCGTAGACGACGTCAAGAGAAGTGACAGTCTTTCTCTTGGAGTGTTCAGTGTAGGTGACTGAATCCTTGATGACGGACTCTAGGAAGAGCTTGAGAACTCCACGGGTTTCGTCGTAGATCAATCCAGAGATACGCTTGACACCACTGTAGAAGGGAGAAGAGAGTGAGAGGATATCAGTAAGATGGAACGGTGAAGAGAAGACGGATGTCGACGAAGTACTCACCCTCTTCTTGCTAGACGTCTAATAGCTGGCTTGGTGATTCCTTGGATGTTGTCACGAAGGATCTTACGATGCCTTTTAGCTCCGCCTTTTCCAAGTCCCTGAGTGATAGAGAGAGAAGATAGAAGAGTGTAGGAGTGAGAAGAAGATAGAGAAGTAAGCAAGAGCGGTGTGGTCGACGGTGTATGACAACTTGAGTGATTTTTACTCACCTTACCACCTTTTCCACGACCAGACATTGTTTGAGTTAAGAGTTTGAGGGTTGGGGGGTTTGAAGTGTGTTGTGTTGAAGTTCAGTCGGAAGACTTGAAGAGAATGAGTTGATGAGGGAGAGGGAAAAAGTGTTGAGTGGATTTTTAGTCCCTGCTTTTATACCATTTTCCGAGTTTTCAGTCGAGGACGCGTCGACACCAAAAAGTCGATTCTCGATTTGACCAAAGTCGATCGACCACATTCAGTCGCGTCTGCAGCTCGAATCTCGACATCGACTTTTGCACTTCGACTCTCTCTCACAAAAGACGCGTCTTGACGTCAATCAAAGCGGAATCGACATTCTTGAGATGTAAATAAATACATGGCGAGGTCAAATTAGATGTAAGGAGAGGAGAGAGTAAAAGTTGAGTCGATGCAGCAAAGGGGGGTAGGACAAAGTGACTTCCACACACCTCTCCATTTCATACCGCCTCGAATCGAGCTCAAAGACATCCTAAACGATTCTAAAACATGGTAAAAAGTCGATTCCGAAATAAAGTCAGAGCCATCGCGTCTTTGTGATGTGTGAGAAGTCGATGACGGATGTGGTCGAGAGGTCGATGTTCGACAGACGCGTTCGACTTCCTGCAATCGACTTCGACCTTTGTCGAATCGACTTTGGGGTCGACGCGTCTTTTTGAAAACTCGAAAAATGGTATAAAAGCAGCTCACTAAAAATTGACCTCCTCTCTTTTTCCCTCTTCTCCTCTTCTCATCAATCGCTTCATTCTCTTATCGCTTAATCATCATCAACAATGGCTAGAACTAAACAAACCGCACGTAAATCCACTGGAGGAAAGGTTAGTAACAACCAACATCAAGAATTACAAACATCGTCGTCACCGTCTACCACCCATCCCTTACTTACAACCACTACCTTCTCTCTCTACCCTCCTCTCTCACTCTCACTCTCTCAGGCTCCACGTAAGCAACTTGCCACCAAGGCTGCTCGTAAATCCGCTCCATCTGCCGGTGGAGTCAAGAAGCCTCACAGATACAGACCAGGAACCGTCGCTCTTCGTGAAATTAGACGTTACCAAAAGTCTACCGAACTCTTGATCAGAAAGTTGCCATTCCAACGTTTGGTTCGTGAAATTGCTCAAGATTTCAAGACCGACTTGCGTTTCCAATCTTCTGCTGTCATGGCTCTTCAAGAATCTGCTGAAGCCTACCTAGTCTCTCTATTCGAAGACACGTGAGTATTAACATCATCATCATCGTCTCTTACTTTTACATAGTCTTAGAAGAACATCATCACTGACTATATCTTCTTCTTTTCATATCTCAAACAGTAACTTGGCTGCCATTCACGCCAAGAGAGTTACCATTCAACCAAAGGATATCGCTCTTGCCAGAAGACTCCGTGGAGAAAGAACCTAAATTTGATCTCTCTTTTTTCTAATAAAAGAGTCTTCATCTTTTCTGTTCTCTGGTTTCCTTTCTCTTCACCATCTGTACTTGCTGTCATCTAGATTCACCTCGACCATCTAACCATTGTACTCTTTATGACTTTCTCCGGTTTGTAATTTTAACTTCTCTCGCTCCATATGAATCACACATTCTTATGCTTTTATATCTTTCGTTTGACTTTGGTGTGATTCTATTGTTCTGTGTCGAGAACAAGCAGAGGTGGTCTCGATTGCTTCGTTTCGTTGGAAAATAGAAAGAGAAGCAGCTGCGAAAGGTCGCATGTACCTAAATCAACTTGTTCGATTGCATCGTCACTTGTTCAGTGTAATTTTCAAAGTGAGCCATACGGATCGATTGCTGAAGATTGTCTCTGAGCTCCAACTTTCTGCTTTGAATAGAGAAAGGAAGGGAGAGTCGAAGAGAAAGCTTGTCTCACACAGAGTCTACATGTCTTGAGACTGCAGAATTAGACGTCACAAAGGGATTTTCATGCTGCTTTGAGATTTAAATTCTAGATTGATTAGAAAGAGAAGAGATCCGTCTACATCTGGTGCGACTTAAACCTATTTCGAAGTCTTGAAACGAGGTAGCCAACCCAATCTCTACCGTTCAAAACCCATCCAATCCACCGATCCATTCCGTTTAATTAATGATGCTCTTCACCATGACCTTCATCGTGGTGTCCATGGTGTCCATCCCAAGGATGACGGAGACCCTGAGAGATAGCAGAGGAGGAGGAGGAAGATCGAGAAAGAAGAGAGGAGAGATAGGACCAAGAAGATGAATGAGTCAGAGGTCATGGAAGAAGGGAACATGCTTAGAAACAAATCAGCATTACTGCTCAAAAGCTGAGACGGTCCGGATTGAGGTTCACAGGATTGCAAGAGATAGCAAGAGGCAATCCTTGAATGGTAGTAAGCGGGTATCTCTCTGCCTCCATCTTCTGAAGCTTGTGCTCCTAATGGCTGCAATCAGATTCTTATCATCTTTCGATGAAGATAGCAGATCTGATTCAATAAGAGTCAGGCTGAGATTGAGGATGCCTTGAATTGAGTGATTCCATCTCATCTCGATGCTACCATCTTGCTATCTTGAGATCTCTATCTTCTCTTTCTCGACTGGATCCTTCAACAGTTTCCCGACAATCCACTCCATTCTTTCCCTGAATCCCAATCTATTCATTCGATCTTCGCAGAGTGCTCACCAAGAGAACTGGACCATCCTGTTTAGCACGGTAGAAGATCCAAAACCACATTGTAGCTCCTAGCAATTTGGCTCCCCATCGATGTTTGAAAGCGGGCGGGTGAGGCGCAAATCCTGCTGTTGGTCTGTAGTAGCCTGTCGCTGGCCCATGTCCTGCTGGTCCTGCCATCTTTTGATTGAGGATTCGAGGATTTGAGGATGGAGAAGAGAGAGATCAGAGGGAAGAGAGAGAGCTTGTGTAGTGTTCGTTATTGGCCGTTCTCTTCCATGTCTTCCAACTCAGGATTCTCTCTTTAAGAGACAAGCAAAGAAAGACTATTCATTACGATCATCATAGTGCAGTAAAGAGTCATGGAAACAATACACGACGAAAGTCAGAGCAAGGGCGAAGAAAAACGAAGTTAACGAAGAATGAAGGTGACAAAGTAAACGAGTGTGATAGAAGTCGAAAGGAAAACCCATAACCAAAGCAAGCACAAGAAATAAGTAATGATGTCGAGAAGGGAACAGATTAGAGAGGGAAAGAGGTATAGTAAACGCAGTCGAATTTTCTAGATGGCTGATCTTGAAGATTGTTGTAGATAATGTTCTGGACATTTTGATCGTAAGCTTCTCCCAAGTGACCGACGATATCTAAGAGGTATTAAGACCCAAATAGAAAGTAGAAATCGTCAGAGTCAGCATCATGAAGACGATTGACCCTGCTGTGGCGAAGACGACAAAGAGAACCTCGACTCACCTTTAGGACAGATATCTTGAAGTAAGACGTTGTTGACGCCATCTTCTTCAATAAAGGAAGCACCAGGAGCTGGTGTGACTAGCTCGTCGTGCTTGGAAGTGAGCACTGTGAAAGAGAGGGAGAGAAGGCGATGTTCAGGTCAGAAAGCTCCGTCGTCGACGACTCTTAGTAGCGATACTCTCAAAATAGAAAAATAGATGCTTAAAGCATTATAAAATACTACTATAGTAGTATACACTACTACATATAATTTTCGAGCATCGTGGCTTTCGAGACTCACCGGTGTATTTGATGCCTTCCTGAGTGATCTTTCCGTCGTTCAAGAACTTGACTGCCTCTCCATCTGGCACCAGATCAATGCAAGCTTCACAACCGAACAGCTTGAGAATGGTGTCTCTGAGAGCGTTGGCTGAGAGTAGATCTCCAAGTTTTGTCAGATTCGAGAAGGTGGTTCCATGAGAAGGAGGGGCTAATGCGACTACCATTTCGACGTTAGACCTGATTTCTGGGTATGCCTTTGGTAGATACAAGGTCTGAAAGAGAGAAGGAGGGTGTTAGAGATTGCGACGAGCAGCTCCCCAGAGTGGAACAACAACGAACAAAACGAAAAGCTCGAATCTCGAATGAAAACTCACCATAAAGGCTCCTTCGGAGTGACCAACCAAGTCTACTTTATCTTTACCCGTCTTTGCAATCACTTCTTGAACGAAATCTCTCAAGTGTTTGCTGGAATCGCTGATCTTTTTCAGACCTCCGACAAAAGGAAATCCTGGATAGTCTCCATAGGTAGTGGAAAAGGTGCAAAGACCTTGTCTGCTAGGAAATCTTGAAGTAGGTTGATATCTTCATAGTAAGTTGCTCCTAGACCGTGGAACAAGACGACTGGATTAGAAGAGCTTTGGCATGAGAAGTCGTTCACTCCTGTTCTTGCTCTGATCGCAGGAGTTGGGGAAGAGACTGCGAGGTGAACGAGAGATAGAAGTCCGAGAAGAGCACTGGAATAGGATCTGAACATGGTGATGAAGAGAATGTGAAGGAAAGAAAAGGTAGAGAGAGAGAAGAGAAATGGGATGAGAAGGAAGAGAGAGAAGCAAGATAGCGAAGAGAGAAAATCAGATTGACTTTGTGTATGCTCGGTCTTTGTACGGCGCTCTCATTGTGCTTGCCTGTCTCTCGTTCTCTCGAGATCTAATACTCACAAAGAAGATAGGTGAAGAAAACGCAAAGGTGAAGTAGAGTAGCGAAAGAAGATCTTCAGGGGCTCGGGGCTCATCGTTTCGGCATTCAGTCTGACTTTCTCAGAGATAAGAGGCCCTTCTCTCTTTCTAACTCCTTACCTTCTTCCCAAATGATGACTTCTGAAGATCTTCCAGAACTGAAAGCAAATCCAATCTTTCTACAGCAATTCCTTCAGCTCACGCTTCCAAAGATCCTTGCAGTCGAAAACGAAGGTTCTGCTCAACCCATCACTCCATCTCAGAAATCTACAAATCCTTTGCTTTCCCAAACAGCATCTCTACCGAAACTCGAGCTATGGAAAGACTTCAGGTCTAGCGTCAAGGAAGCTTTGGCCAAATTGCCTACTATCGAAGGCTATCAGCAGTCAGTATACTCTTTGATTGGGTGCTCCATCTTTGCAGACACGCCAACGACGATGCAAGAGAGACTGAAACTTCTCCAACTTCTCCAACCTTTTCATTACTTCCTACTCATCCTCAAAATTGCTTCGCCTCAGCATCTTACCTCCGCCTGCTTTCAGGAAAGGCGATCTACCGCTTGCGACTATGCAACCCACAGTTTGCTTGTGGCTGATACTCCAAGTCTGGCAGCCTTTAAATCGTCTTGTGAGTGAAGATAGAACTTAACACAACCTTTTCCTGGTCGAAAATTCCTTATCGCACTCTGTTCTGGGGCAACAAGCTTTGTCTCTCGACGACACTGACGACTTGCCTTTTGAATGCTCTCTGTTCATCTCCCTTTTCGAATCTGACATCAATCTCAAAATGAATCCAAATCTTCCCCGCTCACTTCAAATGTTAGCTTTCACTCGACGAAGAACAGATTTACAATCGTTCATCGACGGGAGAGAATCGTGCTGCTCTGCAAATTGGAGACCACCTACCTCGTCATTCGTCTACTCTACCTTCCGGATCTATCCCACGTCAAGTCGTATTCCGTGGATCTGAGTCAGATATCAGAGCTCCAGTGATGGTCATAGCTCCTTGGACAATCTCATTGCCTGGGTTATTCGACGAAGATTCGAACATCAAAGCTGAAACTGTGGACGACAGCTTGAAGAACGCTCTCGGTGAATTGATTGGCTATATGAGGCTGAACAAGTCCAAATACGGTATTCTGACAAGCTATGAGCATTTCTTATTCCTGAGAGCTAAAGACTTGGAGACTGTCGAGGTATCTGAACCGATCGCAAGTGGAGACAAAGAACCTACTGTCTACTCTGCTCTTTGGTGTTGGTCTAGATTAGTGGCTGCTGAGCCTTGATGGAAGTTTTGAGATGCTCTAGGGAGCTGTTGGGCTGGTGAGGTTGATTTTTGAATTCTGTAGTACGCATTCACACCTTTAGCAATAGATCGTCGAGCCTCTTGAGAATGGCTTCGTCGCAAGATCTCTCTTTTTTGCAAGTTCAAAGTCATCTAGATACTCATTTTGAATTGGATGTTTGAATCTCGAGACGTCAATCAATTCACAATTTCCGATGCTCTGCCTCTCAACCAGCTGTCTCGCTCGTCAGTCGTCTCTTTCTACTTCTCGTCACTCCCACTTTCTGGAAGATCCAAAGGAGTAGTGTAGAGAAACTTCGGAAGCGTTCAAAGCTGCTCACAAAGCGAGAGCAAGCGAAATCACACAGACAATGCACACAAAGAGAAGACAGGCAGGAAGAGTGACAGAATGTTCTAGAAGCTTTTCATTTCAATACGCAAAAAAATGTCTCAACGCAAAGAAGCGTTGAGAATGAAGCAGAAAAATTCATGAGATCGCGCCTGTTAGAATTTTGTCGCGAGCATGCAGAGGAAAAAGGCATCTGCATGGTTGATCAGTGACAAAATTCAGGCGGAAGTGTGGAACAGAAGTGGATCGATTTCTTCCAGCTCTTTATAGCTGGCCAACAGAAGACTCGCAGAGGAGAAGGACGCGCCTTGATGGCCCTTCTTGAAAACGGCTCGACAAAACGAGAAATCTTTTGGATCCTTCTCAATCCCACTCTTACATATTGATTCTTTTCGAAAAAGCTTTTAGAAAAGGTTTTAGAGTTTCTGTGAGGTGATGCGAGCAGGTTGCTCTGAGTTTTTTCTACTCCCGAAAGCTAGTTCTTACACGCAGCCCTTCTACTCAGAGTCAATCAACTTTCTTTTCGTATACTGATAAACTGAAGCTAGTCAGTCCAATCTATCTTTGGCCATTTTCAGGAAAGTGTTTAGAAGTGCGAAGGGAAACTGACATCCTCGGTCCATCTTTGGACAGACACTAGCTCCCACTCTGAGATTCAGCAGCTTTTACTCACGACCTGAATACTACTCCTGAAAGTTTGTTCTGGTATTTCAAAATGGCTTTCAGATAGAGCAGATGATTTATTAAGGGTAAGATAGGTAACAGAGCGTTGAAGAAAGCAAAAGGGTAACATAGATATCCTAGACGATTCAAAACGAAGACGATCAGAAGAAGAGAGGCGATTCAAGCAAAGATTGGAATAAACGGAATCAAGGAACAAGGTATAATAAGAGGCCAACAAGATGACGGGAAAGGAAAGACGGGCAGGAACCTATGCCTTCAAGGTTCAGCTGAAGAGAGATCGAAAGAAGAGGACAGAGGTCAGCTTCCAAACACCACGACTCATCAAGATAAAGCCAAGAACAAAAGAGAAACTTACAAAGAACGCCATTATGGAAGTCCTCCCTCGATTCATCATCTCTCGATACGCCGTGATGAACGGTATGTCTATGGAATTTTTCTACAGGTGATTGATCGAAACCAGACTCCGAATTATCCTTGTTAGTGAACTGATTCCTTGAATTTGTATTGTAAGAGTAATCCGCTGTATCCGAAGGTACTGTGAAGTTCATTTGAGGTTCTCCTTCCAAAGCCGTTGGATTCTCTGGCATTCTTCTAGTGAAGAACTCATGTCTTGCATTGAGAATGGCCAGCATCGAGAAAGTGTAGACTGGAGTGAATAAGAAAGTCACATCTATGATGTAGTTGTAAATGATTGAAGTCTCATCGTAGTCCTAGAAAAGCGGATAAGAATGAAGGGGGAAGGTGGCGTGGTCAGAATCGGAAGAACGACTTTCTGTGGTTCGAATCTCAAAGGTGAAGTACTCACAGGGAAAGTAAGGATGATTTCCACAATCAAGATGGCAGTCGAAACAGCACTGACTATCAAGAAAGTCCAACTCAGTTTAGAAATGGATTTCTTGAGATGGATGGCATGTCGTCTCATCGTGAGTAGATTTGCAAGGACGGTGACTAGAACGATGACATCGGCAGCAAGATAACAAGAGTAACAAGTTTTCTGAAGGATCGCTGATAGTTGGGAGGAAGGGAAAAAGAAGAAAGTAGGAAAGTTCATATCGAGATTGGAAGACGAAGATAGGCAACGATTGGTCAAAGTCAAAACTCACCTTGAGTATTGGTCACCAGTCCGTCATCTTCAGGACTTCCGTCAATGATTGCAGCCAGAGCGACTCCAAGTGCAAAGGCGGTGGTGGAGAGAAGACCGACTGGAGCAATGATGGCCCATCGAAGCTTTGGCTTTGAGGCCATCATTCGATAGATGGATGCAAGCCAGAAGTATTGGACGAGGCTATCAAGGAGATCGAAAGCAGGGTCTTGGTGTCAGTCTCATGATTACTCTGAAGAAGTTTCGTGTACAAGATTGGAGCTCGACTCACGTCATTACCACACTGTAGAGCGCATCTGAGTTTCCATTCTGAAGAGCTTGTTCTCGGCCAGAGAGAGATGGAGCCCAGGAATCGATTGAAAGGATCCAATCAGCATAGATTCCTCCGTAAGCCACAGCTGCCTGGAAAAGTAAGCAGGAAGTAGGGAGTGAGACATCGAGGGAAAAGAAGATGGACGGAAGTCAGAAATCGAGATAAGTCGGTGCTCTCGAACGCAGCAAGGAAAAGGATGAACTCACAGTGTTGAACCCCATGACTACCAAGACCCAGAATCATGGTGAGAAGCTTGTCCCTTCTCCAGAAGATGCTGAGATAGTGGATGAATTGGGAGATGTTGATGCCAAAGAGGATGAGAGCAAGAGAAGAGACGACTAGGGGCCCTCCATAGGCATGCCTCGCTTCATTCTTGAGATGCAGCTCAGTGACGGTGTGTTTAGGAGTGTTGTCCATGATGATGAAGAAAGGGATGGAAAGAAGGAAAGAAAGAAGAAGAAAGCGAGATTAAATAGGGAAGAAGAGAGAGGATTTTGAGACCATGCGGTTGGAAATGTCTGACGCCAACCAGCTACCAACACATCCAATCAACAATCAATCCATTCTAGAAGCGAGTTACTTCCGTATGGAGGATTTATACCAAGTTTTGGGTTTGGGCAAAACTGCGTCGCAATCTGAAATCAAGACGGCCTACAAGAAGCAGGTGAGTGACAGTGGACTGCTCCACCCAAAGAGCAACACTATCAGAGATAAGCTGATGCTGATTCGTTCTGCTCCTCTCTTTACTTCTTATTCAGGCTCTGAAATGTCATCCAGATCGAGCATTGCCAGAGAAGAGAGAACAAGCGACCACTCAATTCAAACTGATAGCAAAGGCTTATGAAGTTCTCAGCAATCCATCTTCAAAGAATCAATACGACCACTCCTTCAACTCGGCAGGTCCTTTCCATTCTTCTCCATTCTCTTACGACGACAACTATGCAAGAACAAGATCCACTGCTTCTTCACCCGACGATCGCTCTCAATTCTTTGGTTCTTCTCCCCAAGGCCCATTCAGTTTCACTTGGGAATCTGCTGCTGATTCAGCTAGGAGAGCCAAACAGAACGCAAGATCAGCAAATACCAATAGAGCTGGTTTTGGATTCAATAATCCTTTCGAGTTGTTTGAAGACATGTTTAGGAACGAGATGAATGGAATGGGAATGGGAAGTGGATTTGGATTTGGAAGTGGTGCAACTGGGAATGGAAGATCCATGTTCGAGGACCCATTCATGAGTAATCATTCCAAAATGTCGGAAATGGGAATGAGAATGGGTGGAATGCCTAGCATGAACAACGGCTTTACTAATAGAGGAGGAAGGGGATCAATGATGGAAGATCTTCAAAGCAACTTCGAATCTCCTCAAACCTTGACTTCTACCTCGAATTCATTCTTTGGATCTCCGAGTTCTTTCTCTGCAATGCCTCCAGCTCATGGCAGAAGGCAACAGCAATCAGGTTGAAATGACTTCCTCGTTCTCCTCATCATCTCATTCGAGTGGAGGAGGTCCCATCTACTCTTCCAGTTCAACTTCAACTTCAACTTCTACCTATGGTTTTCGGCGTCAATAGCTCTAGTGAGAGTAGACAGACTAGAATTGTAAATGGTAGACAGGAGACAATCATCAAGAAGGTAGATGAACAGGTGAGTCTCTAAGTCAGAGACGAGGACTTTCGAAAAGGCTATTTCTCGATGAAGTCTTGAATTCGAAAGCACAAAGTCAATATATGCTATCATATCTGGTCTTATCATTACTGATCATTGGATTCTTACTGATTGAGTGCAATTCCTCTCCCGCTTCGTCCTTTTCTTCCTTATCTCTCTCTTTTGTACAGGGAGAGGAGACTGTCCACGTCATCACTCCTGAAACTCAATCCGTCTTCGTCAATGGTGTCCAACAAGCTGAACATCCCCTAATGACTCAAGGATCCGCTCAAACTCAACCACAAAGCGTGGAAGCTCCTGGCTGGTAGCCTGTGGAAAGAAAGGTCTCTCTCGCAAATCGCAAGTCTCGTATTCATTCCCTATTGATTCTCTACTTGAAGAGACATCGAGTTCAAGAAGCTCCAGTCTTCAAGTTCTCTATGATCTGCCTTCTCTTTGCTCTATCTATTGTCGACCACCAATATCTGGTTCCATACACGCACCAGTACTTCTCAAGCTTCGTGTAACTCACAGCTCTCCCTTCACGTTTCAGTCTCGCCACCGCTTCATCGTACAGGCTCTGCTCAACTCATTGTATCACTTCATCTTCAAATCATAGAAATTTCCAGTAGTTTCCGTTCCGAGGACCCTCTTCGGTCGCGATTGCTCTCATGACCCAATCTTGACGCACGAACAACCGAGAATGTTCTAGAAGCATCTCTGAGATTCCAGAATGACTGAGCGACTCCTCCAGTAGTTTCTCCATTTCGATCAACTTCAAGCCATTTGAGTCTTGAGGAAAAGGTATAATTAAGAGCCATTTCGCACAAAAAAATAAAACAAATGTCTTCAATCCTCAGAACTTCTCTCAGATCTCATCTACCCAGCTCAATCAACAAACCAATCCAACGTTCAATCTCAACCACTCCAACTACAATGTCAATCTTCAGACCTTTCTTCAACGACCCATTCTTCTCTTCTCCATTCCAACTCGGATTGAGTCCAGCGGCTCATCAAGAAGCTCGTCAACGTGGACTTGAAAACCCTTACGCAGACGCTTTGGAGAACTTCTTCAAACCTTCTGGATTGAATCTCAATGGACCTGCAATGGTGAGTTAAAAAAAATTGATGACATCTTTGAGCCCTAAGTTCTAGAAAAGCAAAGGTTTTGAGCACTCTATACTGACTCTTCTCTCTTGTTCACCTCACTCTCTACCTCACAGGACCTTCACGAAGAATCCAATCGTTACCTTCTAACTGCAGAAGTTCCAGGAGTCAAAAAAGAAGACGTTCAAATCTCAGTAGACGATCGCCTTCACAAATTGACCATCTCCGGTTCTACCAAGAGAGAAATCACCAGTGGCGGAGACGACACTCAACCTCCAGCTCAAGCTCAAGCCGCAAGTGACACTCAAAATGGTAAATCAGATGAAGCCGGAACTCAAGTTGCTAAAACCAATCAATCTTCAGAAGTCACTTCCACCAAGAACAATAGACCTTTGGTTTCCGAAAGAGTCTTTGGATCCTTCTCTAGATCCTTTACCTTCCCAGATCAAGCCGATTTGACAAAGATTAAGGCTAGATTCCAAGATGGTTTACTCAAGTTGGAAATCCCAAAGGTGGAAGTTGAAAAGCCGAAGGTTAGAACCATCACCATTGAAGATGTTAAAGAATAAGGAGGATAGTTCTGACTTGGTTCTCTTTGCTGCTCGAAATAAGTGTCGACAAAAGTTTCGAAATGTAAATTCGCTTGTCTCCCTTCTACATCACTGTTGTTATACTAATCATCTCTGAAAAATGTTGTAACTAATGCTTTTGAATTCATAGAAGATATTTTCTCCGAACCTTTTGTGTGTGATCGAGTGATCTCTTCAAGAAAAGACAAGCACATGACGATGCTTCGCAAACCTTGCTCGATGTCGAGAAGACAAAGTGGGAGAAAATGACCCGACATTGAAAAACGAGATCTATGAAAAGATGACAAATGAGATTCTAAAAGAGGTCTACAAAAAGAGTGCCTTATCGTGGTACACCAAAACAAAGAAAGAAGTGAAAACTGAGAACAGAGAAAGTGGAAATGAGCGTGAGATAGTTCGGATCGTTAAACGACCCGTGAACTAGAGACCGTGACCGGAAAAAGGGAAGATTCTGAGAGAAATAGACGGGGATGAACCGACAAGACGAAATGGAGAAAAGATACGAAAGATGACAAGGAACAGAGACTTGAAACGACTGAGTTAGTAGATAAGATGATCTTGTTCTTGGTTGGAGAACAGCGACAACGATAAACCAGACTACATTTCGGTACTCTTCTTTCCAGCAGCTAGACCCTTATATTCTTGATTGATCTCTTCATCTGAAGCAACGACGAAGTTGAAGTTACTTGGTACGACTTCGCTTCTTACTTCTTGAGTACGTTGAATAGAGACGCCCAAACCTTGACTGGCAGGTTTGGAAGTACCTTGTTGATTTTGACGATGATTGTTGAGTGAAGATGAAGTCGAAGAGGTAGGATAAGCAGGTAAACCAGAAGAAGAAGTCAAGACGACAGACTTGCGTTTGGAAGAGTCATTGTTGGAGTAAGAGTAAGGATGATCGACTTGATCCGAATCGATTTGAGATTCCAAATCGTTATCGGAAGAACACTTGTTGAGTCCTTGTCTTCTAGTTGGTTCTGCATCTGGTAAAGAGACGGTGTTGGAGTAAGGCATGTCTGGAGAGTAGATGCCACCAACGTGAGAAGAGAGAGTGTCGACTTGAGACTTGGAGCTGGTAGAGTTGGTCAACGTTTGAGATCCTTTGGAAGATGATGAAGGCATGAAAGATCCAATCTTTTCTCTGAATCCACTCTTTTGAGAACGTTCGGAAAGTTCGATGGTTCTGTTGGCAGGTACAGCCACTTGAGCCAAGTCAACGTAAAGTCTGGTAGAAGCGAAGACTGCGAGTGAGAAGAAAATCGGGCAAGTCAGTAAGGTATAGGAAGAGACTGAACGACGAGATTCAACCGTTGTATCAAGATACACTCACCAGAAACGGCACAACTTGGAATAGCTCCGGCGATGGACATCAAAGGAGATAGTTGCATCAAAACAATGACACAGATAGTCAAGTTGACAGCGGCAGTGATCGTGAAGTAGAAGACTCCTTGAGAAAAGAGAATAGCTCCTAGTCTAGTCGAACCTCTGATCTTGAGAATACCAACGACAGTCATCATGAGAACGAAGAAGTCGAAGATGACGATCTGTTTGAGACAAAAAGAGAGAGAGAGAGAAAGTGTCAAAAGTTAAAAACGACGGCAACGGATGAACCGAAAGAGCAATGGACACTCACAGCGACAAACTTGATACAGAAAGCTCTGGTGATAATCATTGGATGACATCCACCTTCGGTCCATGCAGCTCCTCCACCTGGAACCCAAGCTGCTTTGATGTCGACGCTGCCTGAGAAGGTCGAATCGAAAGCGATGGGAAGAGTTGGAAACACGGTAGACGGTCAGCTCGAGAAGATCGAGATCAATGAGATAGCGAGCTTGGATTTTTCTCTCCATGAATCGTCATTCGGACTCACCAGCAAACCAAATTCCAGCCAAAGCGAGAGAAGCGAGTCCCAAGACGGTTGAAATGACCAAGTGAGCTCTACCTTGAGGGAAGATGCAAGTGACACGACATGCGAGTAGGATGGAACAGCAGACGTTGACTGGGAGCAGAAAGAAGAGAATAGAGTGACAACGTGAGCAGGCAGCGTTTGAAGAGAAGTTTCAAGTCGAACTTCTTCTCGACGGTCGTTACGACCCACCGTCTTCATCTCACGACTTTCGAAGCTACTCACCCACAGCCATGGTAGCTTCCAGAGCGTAAGCCAAGCATTGACAGTTGATCTTGGTTTCAGACTTGATGAGAAGAATGTGAAGACATAAGAAGACGTACCAGGAGAACTGTGATGGTCGGCAGAAAAGAACGACGGTGGTTGGTTGGTGGATGACGTCAGTATCAGTGTCAATTTTGGTCCAGTCCCGTATCTTGTTTCGAATCTGAGATTCTTTGACTCTTGAGATGTTTCTTTGTCCGACATTTCACTCACCTTTGCTCCAAAGTAGAAGATTTGAGGCCAACGTCTAGCACGCTTGCCACTGATGATACTCCAGTCGAACTTGAACTTTTCGCAATGGTCGAGTAACAAGATTCCAACTAGGATCCATTTGATGATCTCGCACGCATCTACGAGCTTGGCAGAGACCTGGGAAGGGGAGAGTAACGACATGAATTGAGGTCAGCAAGGATGGTTGGAAGTGAGAGCCAAGGTGAGAGACGACTCACGATGGGAGAGGACCAATCTGGCATGTTGGACAGAGATAGAGGGCGGGGAGAGTTTTTTAGGAGAAGATGAGTTTGAGAGAAGAGAGTTGGGATGGAAGATGAAGATGGAAAGAAAATGGAAGAAGATGGGAGATGGGAAGAGAGAGATGGGGAAAAAGTCAAGAAGTGAATTATTCTTCTTTATGTATTCACATTTCTACGATTTCCAAAGCTATTTGAAATAGAGTTTGACCCAAAGGAGTGGTTCGGAAGTTCAAAAATGAAGAGGCGGTACCTTACCCCTTAATGTTTTCATTCATTTTTCCTTTCTCATATCTGAGACCACCTCGACCTCCCTTTTCAATATATGCCCGCTTCCCGTATCAAAATCGGGACAAAGCTTAGCAGAAACTGAACCCTGAAGAACCAAATGAGATGGTTCTAGAACGTATATATCCACTTTGGGCTGGCACAGAGCAAAGGAAATGTCTTCTGCGCACTCGTCTGTCGACGAACATCGACGTTCGAGGAGCTCAACAAAAGGTTCTAGTTCCTAGCTATAAGAAATCAGGAGTCAAATCATTGTACATAGTCTGCTGCAAGCTAAAGCTCTCGTGTCGCTCCAGCTTTTGCAAAAAAGCGTCCTGCTTCGCCTCCTTGCATCGATTTGAAGAGCGAGGTCAGTTCAGTCGATGATCCGCATCCAGCATCTTCTTTTTTCATAAGTACCCGTTCCAATCCACATTACTCTCGGGTAAAGATCTAATCTTCGAACAAAGATTTCATCCGAAAGTAGAGATCCAGAGAGCCGTATCGAAGACCGAGGTGGCTTCACAATTCAAGCCTCAATGCGTCGATTCAATGATGAAGCGTCTAAATCGAATTACGAGCGGGGAACAAAAGGTCAAGAAAGAACAGCTGAAAGACCACAAAAGTCAGAAAACGAGAAGACAGAAAAAGCGAAATGTATGAAGTACAAAGTTGAAGAAGGAGAGCGTTTGTCCTTTAGAAGAAGAAGGGGAGAATTGCAGAAGAGCGTAGACAACGAATGGGAAGATCTAGATGGAAGGAAACAAACAGACTAAAACCAAAAAGAAGAGAAGAGAAAGAGTAAAGGTATACATCGACAAGACAGGTTTTTCTCTAGACCGATCGAGGTTCGCTATCAGAGCTTAAACCACCATCTTGAGAAGCAGCTTCAGCCGCTCCCAAATCTCCAGCAGAAAGGTTCAACAGAACAGGAGGTTCGATTTCATTCTTTGAGTTTAAAGAGAGATTTTCAGATAACTGGGAACTCAAAGGTTCAACAGCACCGAAAGGAGCAGTTGGATTGGAAGAAGAGCCACCGAGCGAAGAGGTTCCGAGACTGAGTTCGTTGATAGGAAGAGAAGGTTTAGGTGTAGGAGAATCTGATCTTGAAGGATGATTAGAATCGATTTCTGTAGATTGAATGACGGTAGTTCTAAGATTTGGATTTGGTTGAATGGTTGAAGTTGATGAAGTAGTTGAAGATCGATGAGGTTGTCCAGAAGAATTGGTCGGAGCGATTGGAGTTGAAATCTCTTGGTTCGAAACTTGATCATTTGAAATCTTTTCCAACCCAAAGTTTGGTTGTTGTTGTTGACTTGAAGAAGAAGAAGGATTGACTGAGGATGAAGTTTGTGAAAAGCTATTGTTAGAAGACAAGTTTGGTGGTTTAATCTTTTCAGGAGTACTCAAAGGAGGTTGAGATTGTTGTTGTTGAAGTTGAAAAGTGGAATTTGAGTTTGAGTTGCTTCCAGAGATTTCAGCAGGAGAAGTAGGATAAGAACCATTATTAGAAGAAGAAATTGGAGGGATTCCAGCTTGACTACTTTCATTTCTCCAACGATTCCAAACTGCACCTCTATCTCCTATACTTAGATTTCCAGTTCCAATATTTCCCTGTCCACCGCCACTAGTACTGAAACCACTGCCTCTTAGAGAAGAAGACCCGATTCCACTTCTATGACTTTCATCTTCCGACATTGCACTTGCACTTGCTGAAAAGGTGTCTCCATCATCATCTGAAACGCTATTGATACTATTGTTTGATTCATCTTCGTTCCAATTCCCACCTCCATCTTCTTCATCTGAATCCTCGTCATCTTCTTCCTCTCTATTCAACATTTCTCCAATGGTTTGTTCCACTTCTTCATATTGAGCTTTCAAGATTGCTTGACCTTCTGGTATCGATCCATCTCGACCCAACCATTTTTGAACTTCGATTTCTTTTCCATCTTTGTCTTTGGTCTTGACTTTACTTCTCATCCCATCGATTTGATGTAGAGCTAATTTGTAAGGATATAGATCTCTCATCGTAAAAGGTCCAGAGAATTTCGAAATCTCTCTTAGACATTTCGAAACTGTTGATAACTTATTCGAAATTGGCATCAGTTCTTCAGAGATTGGTTCCGATGATGCTACTAGTCTATAGATCAGACCGTAACAACGTCTCAAAAGATACAGAAGCACCTGAAAAGAGAAGAAGAGAATCAGATATGAAGTTAAGAGTCAGCATACATGCATGTTTTTGATGTATTCTTGCATCAGCTCAACGTCATCGATTTGCACAATGTGTCAAGACGATCTTCATCTAATCTTTCCCTTGGAATGAGAAGGATAACACGACTCACCAACTGTCCATCAGGAACCTTTCCTTCAGAATCCAGAAACTTTCCATTGACTCTCAATCTATCGATTTCCTTCAAAGAGACCTGATAATTCCAAAGATCAGTTTCTCTCAACGTCCATCTCTGAGTGAGTACCAAATTTTCCAATTGAGATTTGATATTACTCAACCTTTCGAAAATGACGTGTAAAGTTCCTGGAATCTCATCGTTACGATTCTTTACGACTACATCGTGACAGATTTCAAAAGATTCTTCTAATAAACCAACCAAGATGGCTTGTCCTGCTGGAACTGAAGAACCACCTGGTCCCAAGAATTTCCCATCAACTCTTTTGGAATCTATTTTTCTTAATTCTTCTTGTAGTTGTTTGATTTCAGATTTGGCTGGCTTTGGTTTGGCTGCTGCCATTGCTATTTGACGTCGGATCCCTACTAGCTTTTGATGGATTGGTACTAGTTCGGCTGAGAGAACTGAAAGTGTACCTTGAAGGGAAGAAAGAGTTTTCTCTGGTGGAAAAAGAAAGGGGAGGATGGGAAGGGGAGAATTGTAAGATAAGGTCAGTACTAGGGTAGAGTTCATCAACGGCAAGCAAAGGCAAAGTCAGAGGATTCATCCGATAATCATGACTTCTATTAGCAGGTAAATTTGCTATTGAAAGCAAGCGAGATGACAGAAGAGCTGGTGTATGGAGTTGAAAGAGATGGAAACAGCTCTGCTCATGCTTCTCTCTCCCCACCTTGAAAGTTCCCACTCCTGAATAAGCCCAAAAGAACTGAGTCGTTGAAGTATGTAGAACGAAAAAGACACAGCATCTAATCGTGGATGACTCACCACAACCTTCCAACTGTCTCATCATCAACTTGTTCAATTGAGCTGGACTCTTGCCATTCTCGTTATCCTTCCTAATGATTTCCCTCAATTCCTTCAATCTCTTTTCGAAAGGGATCAAATCTATTTCCGTATAGACACCAGCTTCAGCCAAATGATCCAGCAATTGTTTCATGCAACCCAATTGACTAAAAGTGGCAGGAGATTCCTTTCCTCTACCGATGGTTAGGAAGAATAGAGAGAGTAGAGCAAAGACGTCATTCAAAGTAGTGTCTACTCTATTGGTTGAATTCAAAGCTGCAGAGATTTCAGCTTCTGGATTAGGATTAGAGTTTGAAGTGGATTGAGAAGTATTAGTAGAGGAAGAGGAAGAAGATGGAGGATTTGAATCTTGATTGGATGAAGCTGTATTTCCATTCCCATCTGCTGATGATTGATTTGGATTGAATTGACAAGTGTCTGGATGACTTGCAGGAGTATGAACTCTATTGATCTTGTTATTGGAATGTTGATTGCTGCTGTTGCTTGAATCTGCTCCATCCAAGTTGCCGTTCCTCTCGTCTCTGACTGAATTGAGCCTTTGTGATTTGCTTCAAAACTCCTTTATATATTTCCTGTACGTCTGAAGGTCGGATGAATTCAGAACCATCCCTTTTGAGAGCAGTGAGACGATTCCTGAGAGTTATCAGTTGTTCCAAGATTGGCAGTTCTTGATGAGGAATCGCTGACATTGCTCGTGAATTGTTCGACATCTTGTAAAGTTAATAGCGGATGATTGACTGAATGGAACCAAAGATGAAGAATCAAAACAAAGATGTAGAGGAAGAAAGAGAAAGAGATTCCCAGTCGTTGTCTTCGTCAGCAACAATTTCCATCCTGGCTTTCTTCTCGCTCCACCTCGCACCAGAATCATGACCTAACTTGTATCCTATCTCTCTATCCATCTTACCTTCTTCTATTTCAACCTCACAATACACCAAGATGCCACTCTATCCATCTACCGAGCCATCAATCGATTCATTCGGTCCAATCTTGGACTTGGATCAAATCTCTCAAGATGACACTCGACAAGGACCTGCTCCTTGGGCCAAAAGGGATCCTCGAAACCCAAGTGTCGCTCAAAAGATAGATTCATCCGATCCTCAAAACTTCAATCAGATCAGTCCTTTACTCATAGGAGGTGGCGCTTTTGGTCAGGGAATGTATAATGAGAACCAGCTCTTGTTCAGCGAGATGCCTACAAGAGGTCAGTAAGTCAATCGATCCCTGTTCAGATAGGCAGCACATCTTTGGAATATGATTTCAGTCTTCAAAGTCGAAATTCGCAAAGAGGAGCTGTAGCTGTTCAGAGATTCACGAAGGGCAACCAAGGGAATGACAAATCATTCCAAACAACACCTACCTACACCTACGTCGCCTCGATCTGCGGATCTGAGATGTTTCTTGTTTCAATTCAAGTACAAAATTCATTAAAATGCGATTTCCCTGCCACTAGAGACTCGCCTTCGACGAGCGACATGACTTGGTTTCCTTACCTTTTCTCTTTCCCAAATCTCACCTCTCCATTCTTCTCCTACTCTTCATCTTTCTCTCCCCAGTTCTGCGTCTAGCTTTCAAATACGGCTTCAACGCTCTAGACACCTCGCCTTACTACCACCCTTCCGAGTTTATTCTAGGAAAAGCTCTTCGATCACTCTCTTCAGAATATCCTCGATCGACCTATTTCATTTCTACCAAATGTGGTAGATATGGTCCAAACCAATCCCATTTCGATTATTCTCCAAAGAGGATTAAGAAATCGATAGAATTGAGTATTGAGAAATTGGATTGTGGTTATTTGGACATAGCTTTATTACATGACGTTGAATTCGTTTCTGAAAACATTCAAATAGATCAAACTCCAACTTCTCAAGATGGATTCTCTTTATTCAAACTATCGGAATTCGTAAAGAATGGAAGGCAAAACTTCAAGACTGAAGAGGAATTCAAATTAGCTAGAGAGGAAATGTTGAAACCTTTCGGAGTGGATGAGCTTTCGAATGGTAAGGTTTGGGGTAAAGGTGACGAAAAAATCTTAAATGCAATTGAGGCATTGTTTAAATTAAAAGATCAAGGTAAAGTTAGGAAAGTTGGTATCTCTGGTTATCCTTTGAATACTTTATTGAGGATTACAAGAATGATTAAGATCGATCAGATTAAAAAAGGTAGAAATGATAGAGGTCTAGACGTCATACTGAGTTATAGTAATATGACTTTACATTCTAATCTTTTGGAGAGTTTCAAGGAATTATGGCAAAATGACTTATTGGTCGATGAGGATCTGTTGAGAAATAGCAGCAGCGAAGAAAATCAAAGTCAGAAAAGAGACGAGGTCAAGGTCAAAGAAATGGCGAATCTGGTCAACGGAGAAGATACAAATCTCAAAGAATCAAACTCGAACAAGGAATCTCTGAATAGGAATCTCAACTTTCTAAATATCAATCAAGATCAATTCAATGATCAAGATAGTAGAAGGAATTCATCTTCTACCTCTTCTTCTTCATCATCTTCATCTTTCTCCAACTCGAATTCTCAACTGAATCAATCATCAATAGAAGGTCTCAAATCGAGCAATTCTTCTTCTCTAGATACTCCTTCAACAAGTCTCAACGTTACTAGATCTGCAACTCCAAACACACAACGAAATCTCATCAAGATAGAAAGTTATCAACCACCGCTTATCTTGAATGGTTCACCATTCTCAATGGGTCTTTTAGTAGATTCAAATCCACCGGATTGGCATCCTGCTTCTCAACCTCTTCTCAAAGCTAGTTCGGAAAGCTCTGAATTGATCAAAGAACAAACCAAAGGGAAATCAAATCTAGCTATCACTGCTTTGACTTATGGTATAAGAGGTAGTGAAATCAGGATAGATTCCGGAATCAAACAGAGAACCGTTTTGGGAATGAGTAATGTAGATCATGTTCATGATGCTGTTGAAGCTTATAGAACTCTTTTGGTCGGTTCTACTTCTACTTCTAATGATGAGATTGAGAATCCAAGTCTTTCGAAAGGAGATGTAGACCAAGAAGAGTTGGAAAGGATAGATGAATCTACTAAAGAAGGTTTTTTGGAGAAGTATCGAATTCAATTGGAAAACGAAAAAGTGGTTGAAGGGAAGATGGATGAACTTGGTGTTAGAGGTTGGAGTTGGGCCAGTCCGCCTGAAGAAGCCAAAGATCTTTGAAGAAGCGAAAGATCTTTGATTGTTAAATCTTTGATCAATCTTCATGACAGGAGAATATGAGAAACGAGTCAGAGAGAGAGAGAGGAAGTGAAAGGTTGAACAAGTTTGTCGATAGAGTGTTTTAATTTGTAATTTTTGTTTAGATCTTTCGCATGTGATTTTGGCTTCGATATATAGCATCGCTCTTATAATCCTTTTTCTACATATCTGATTTCTTATCAAATAAGATTTAAGACAACTCAAGTCTTGTGGTTTCTGATAAGCTTCTTCGTGCTAGAGAGAAAATGCGACAGACAAGAAGAATCGCCTTGTCTGGCGAACAATGGGAAGAATAAACAATGTTGCATCAGATAACACAAGGATGAGGAACGAGACTAAACAAAAAGAAGGAGAAAAGAGATAGAGAGGAACAAGAAAAGCGAAAAGATGAAGGCATTTACTCTTCTTCTTCATCATCACCACCATTCTCCTTCCAGAATTCATAGATATTCCTTCTCCTACTTTCATTAGATTCTTTCCTACTAGCCATCCTAAAGAGTTCCTTCAATAGTTCCCTCTTGAATTTCTTGAGAGCATCAGATCTCTTTCCTTCCCCTTCGACCTTCGTCAAAAGGTCAAAGATTTCCGAATAATCAGATAGATTCGAGATAATTTCCTTGATTTCATCTTCTTCATCTACATCATCCGCATTTGCAGGTTCTTCCTCTTCTTCAACTGGTTGACCTTTTTCTCCCTTTCTTTTCTTTTTCTGTTTGGAATTCGAAACATTCTGACTTCTTTTCTTACTCGAGTTTTGAGATTCAAATTCGACCAAAGCTTTCTCGATAGATTGAGAATCCGACCAAAACTTTTCAAAGACGTTTTTCCAAACTCTTTCATAAGTGATCTTTGCATTTGTTGAAGTGATGAGAGTAATGAAAGGAGATAATAGATCCAACAATGGGAATGTTGAAGTTGAAGTTGAAATTGAATCTGTTCCCTTTGAAGTTTGCAATGCTTTTTCCAATTCGTCCAAATAGATGTCAGAGATATGATAAGTGATTGAAGATGGTAATTGATGATTGAATGGACTTTGATGAAAACAGAATTTGAAGGCGAGAAGAAGAAAAAAAGAGATGGTCAGCAACAACTTTCTCGACTATGACTCTCTAACGAGCAATGGGAGGAGAGATTGGATGAGAATATGTATCCACTGAGCAAATAAGAAGTCCAACCACATCATTGAGATCTAATGGGTAAGTGAGTAAGTGTGGCGAAATCGATCTAGCGACATTTCCGTATGCACGACCAAACGTTGAGAAGTGTCGTTGTAGGTCGGCAAAGTGAATGCGCAGGGAAAAAGTTCGGAAAGATAAGAGAATAAGAGAGAAGGGGAAAAGAAGATGTAAAGGGAACAGGTGCATGATCTACTCACTTCAGTCCACCATCGATCATGTTTTGACCAAATAGTTTGACAGCTTCTGGATTCCAATCTTCAGAAGCTAGGAATCTGAAAGAGGCATTTAAGAATCTACGCATCAAAAGATAGAATTTGTCCAGCCTACGAACCAGAGATGATTTGAGAAGAGAAGAACCCAGATGAAAGAGAGAGTGAGGTAGAAAAGGAAAAAGGAAAGGTCAGTTTCAAAAGACGTAGAGGACAGATCAATGGAGGAGAGCTTCGGAAAAGCGAGAGAGAGAGAGAGAGAGAGAGAGAGAATCTTCGACGAAGAAATGTGCCCACTGAGCAAATAAGAAGTCCAGCCACATCATTTATGATTCTAATGGGCAAGTGAGTAAGTGTGGACTTTGAAAAATTCATTCTAGCGAACATTTCCGTATGCACGATCAGAGGTGGAAAGGCGTGACCTCTGAGCGGCAAAGTGAATGCGCAATTTCAAGCCTCTTGACAAAAGAGGAAGGTGGAAGTGGGAAGTGTGAAGTGAGAGAGAGAGAGACGAAAAGAACAAGACTGCCGATCCAAGATTGCTCCCAAAGAGAGAGAAAAAGACTTTCAAAACGGGAGAATGGAGATTATCACTTTTCGGACACTCACCTGTATTTATCCAACCCACTCCATTCCCTAATCATGGCCTTCCAAAACCCATTGACGAAGGCCAACCCGATCTTTGCTCTATTCGAAGCACCAGATTGAATTCCATTCGACACTTCTCGATCTTGACTCTCTCGCCTCTTTGAAGGTTTCTTAGAGGAAGTTGAGAGTTGAGATGAAGATGAAGAGGTAGTAGCAGGGGTAGTAGATTGATCTGACTTAGGAATCGAAAGGATCAATTCTGACAATTCAGAAGCCAAGGCTTGTTGAACTAGAGGTTTGTCTGACATCCAGAAACCTGAGATGAGATGGGTAGAACGAGCAGAGTGAAAGGAAGAAATTCAGAAATTGATTATCCTGAATGTATTCAAAGAAGGCAGCGGGTTTGAGGCAGAGAGAGTCTTACTGCGACTTGCTTGTCTAGGAAGAAAAAAAAGTGACATCCTCTCTCCTTCTGCTCTCTCCTTTGTTGACTCGGTTGTTATTCTCCTTGCTTGTGATTGTATTAATATAGTCTTAACTCACAATAGAAGATACCTTTCCACAACTTGTCCATCTCGTTTTCATCCAAGAGGCCCATTCCATCCTGTGGATCAATTGCAGCTCCAGTAGCCAAAAAGGCAGCCAATGATTTCACAGCCTTGTCTCTGATTGGTTTCTCTTGAAAAGATGGAAAAGAAATATGTTCTCAAGATAGACAAGTCAGAAAATGATTGATACAAGTACAAGTTTTTGCTCTGTTGCAAACTTTTTTGCTACTCACCAGTTGAGGCTAGATACTTTCCCAGAGGGATTTCAGCACTTACGTCTTGATCTTCTTGCTGTTTCTGTTTCCCTTTCTTGTTCTTCGAATTCTGAATTGGGCCATGACTACTTTTGACTGTCACTACCATCTCGTTCAATTTGCAGTGGTTGGTTGAGAAAGAAGGATGGAAAAGTTGAAATCTTCTCAAGCAACCACATCAACCTATAACTTTACTTTCTTGATTATGGTAGTTCGATTAAGACTTTCACGACAAGGAACCAAGAATAATCCATTTTATCATTTGGTTGCCATTGCAGATCACAAACCAAGAGACGCAAGACCAATCGAGAAATTGGGCGAATACGATCCAATCCCAAGAAGAATCCCAATATTACCAAAACCCAATTCTAATTCTAACTCTACTTCTACGAACTCAAAGGGTAAAGCGATTGAAAAGAGTAGTGGACAATTGATCACAAGTGGTTTACCAACTGGTTTCAGATTGGAAAAGAGGTTGGAATGGGATCAGAGTAGAATTAAACATTGGCTGGAAAAGGGAGCTCAACCTAGTAGACCTGTCGCTAAATTGTTGGATAGAGTGAGTAATCGGGTAGAAAAATGATGGATTCTCGTTGGTTGGGATCAGAAAGAATGGGAAGAGGGAGAGCAGAAGACCTACTTTTTGGAAAGCAAGAGCAGCAGAAGCATCAGACAGAACAAGCGTATCTCTGCACTTCCAGCGAAGCTCTTACCATCTATTTGGTCCTCTGCTTTCTGAAAAGAAGATTTCTATTGCTCCGAATGAGCTACTGAACATTTCTCTTAGGGTCCAGCTCAGAATCTTTTCTGACACTGGCTCCTTCTTTCTCCCTTCTCGATCTCAGGCAGGTCTGGTCCCTCCAAACGTCTTTTACAAAGGAATGTTCAGACCAGCAATAACTACAGAAACGTCCACTACATCTAGCAGCTCATCGCGCTCATCATCATCTGTCGTAGAACCTTCGACGACTCCGATAGAACAGAGGACAGTCCCTCCAGAACAGGTTCTGGACTCTACAAATTCAAACACTTCGGACGCTGACGAGGTGGGACGGGAGAGTCTCAAGACTATGGATCAGGCTAGCTGAAAAATGAGGAAAGGGGAACGATGGGATTGAAGTTGGAAGGAGAGTTGAAGGAGGGAAGCTTTCGTCTTTGGGAAAAAGGTTGAGAGATTGAGAGAAAGAAATCGTTGGATTTTATAGTCATTGACTCGATCTTTTGGCCTTTGGTATACTCCATACTATGTAACTTTTTTCCATCTCGAACTGCTTTCTCTCTGTCACAAGAGAACAGAAAAATGTCAGCGAGACATGAACTCGAGTCTTTAGAAAGCTCAACCCTTCTGCGAGCCTTCTCCAGATTGCGTTTCGAGACGACGATTCTGTTTGAGAAGGGAGATTCTCTGATGTCCAATCTTTCCGAAAGGTACTTGAACGATGATGGAAAATATTAATGAAACAATCATACGGGGTCGATGCTATTTCTGCTATTTACAAAAGCAGAGAATTTTCGCTTCGTGCTTCTTGACTTCTTACCACTCACTCAAATCATGAATCAAGATCAACCTGCATCTACTGAACTCACTATCGAGACACCCATCACTCTAGAAACTATTCCAGAAGATGTAGCCGAGATCATTGCTGCAAAGATCAAAGCCTGGGCCAAGGTCGAAGGCGATCTGGAGCAAAGGGAAAAGGCAAGAAAGTGAGTGTCTTTGCTGGCGCAACTCTCCCTTTCCTTTGCAACGCTAACATCTCCTCTGATCTTTCTTCTCCATCTACTTTCACCTCTGAGAATGAGAGACTCTGCTCTGAGAGGGGTTGCCTTCACATGTCGTAAATCTCACCAGGTCTTTCTGCCAGCTCTTCTCGAAAACGTCACGCTCGACTTCAGGCACTTTTTCTCATTCTGTCTAGCTCTTCAAGGACATCAAGAGTACAGCCATTTAATCAAATCAGTGACGTTCAATCATATAGTCAAAATGAATGAGGAAGAGCATGGCATCATGATCTCCCATCTGGTTTCACTGTCAAGAGTTGGTCTCGTCTCGGGGGATCCCAGCGACCCTAATCAATTCTCGGACAATGTCGTCCAATGCAAGGCACTCATGTTTCAAAGGCTAGTCTCTCTTCAAAGTTTGATGATCCAGCAAACAGTCTTCATCCCTCGTTCGTTCAAGGATCTCTCGTGCTTCCCAAACTCCCTCAAGCGGCTTCATCTTCCATTGGTTAGCCCCTCAAGTTCTGAGACGCATGAAACTGCTCCATTTAATGCTAGGAATGCTATTTGGCTATTATCCTTCGGAAAATTATCAGAAGCTTCCCTCGGTCTGACTTTCTCCACCTCAGACCTTGGCTATTTGTCCGAACACCATCAAGCATTCGCGAGGACTTCAAACATCAAAAAGCTGTCACTATGCTTCAGCTTTGTCTATATGGAATCGGATCCAAGGACTTGGTGGGGGACATCGATGGGCAGAGATATGGAGCTTGAAAGCATGAATATGCAGAAGACAGAAGCGTTAAAACTGCTGCTTTCAAGCGTCAATCAACTGGAATGTCTAGAACTCTTTCTGGCAGTTGGTGGAGATGATGTTACGTTCAGTCTGGATCACCTCTTCAATCTGGAGGAGTCTCTTGGTTCCCTTCGCCATCTTCGACTATTCGGCTTCTCGTGGTTTCAGCGAGAAAAGGCTGCTTTCCCACCTTTTCTCTGCCTCAAAACGATCTCGTTAGAACGCGGTTTTCTTTCACTTTTGACCAACCAGATCGAGATCAACCTTCCTTCCAGTCTGGAGAGACTCGTTCTGACTTGTTATCTCACTTCCTCAGACGCTTCAATTGCTTTTCAAGAAGACCATTATCTCGCTCAAGTCGTTAGTTCTCAAGCATTGCCCAATCTCAAAGAGGTCTTGGTTCCTTCAGCTATCATCGATCTTGGGGGGAAAGTTCACAGTGCTGAAGATTCGAAAGAGCGAAAGATATGGGCTGGCAGAAGAAAACAACTGGAAGACGATCCCATCTTCAAGAGTGGAAGAGTCAAGTTGAGAAAGTATTCTCCAGGAGAGACGAGTGAGTAGACAAACGATGAATGGACATTGTATCGAGGTGTAGCTTCGTGTTGACGCTATTCAGTCCAAGTCGTTTGAGCTCTCTCGCTGAATTTCTTTTGCATCTCGATCCCCATCCCTTCTCAAGTCTTCTCCGAGAACGAGACTTTTATGTCAAGCTTTCTTTGGATGTCGCCGTTTTGAGTTTCGATTCGATCTTTCAACATCAAGAATGGAGAGGTCGTGGGAGGGAGTCGATGAAGACGAGTGAGCTCTGTGGGAAAGCGAATGTCAAACAAAAAAGATTTAATCGATTCCATTCTTGTGAAGCTACAAGTTGAAAAAATTCGAAGAAGAAGAACATAAATGTTTCAAGTCCTGTATTGATCCACCTCCCAAAGTCTGAAGTCTTATCTAATCGCGAGAGAGAGAGATATTTCTGATCCACAACCGACTCGAAAGGTTGAATGGAGTGGACAAATGCATAGAGAAAGAAATTTCAGGTCCATTAGAAACGACAGATAAGAATAACCATTCTGATATTTACTTCTAGAAATCGTACTTCCAAAAGGGTCCCTCTCCCAACACTCGTCGCTGGGAATCGTCTCGGTCTCCTCTCTCCAAAACAATTCCTTCATCACTACCTCACTTCTGTGTTTACACTTTCTCTATCATCCTGAAGTTTGGCAGCTTTCGCAACAAAGTTTTCTCCTCGAAGATCCGCATTTGTTCTCTGATCGATCAAAAAGTTCGTCCCATCAACTTGATGACGAGCCGCCTTACCTATCAAACGCGACATTCGACCCAGACGTTTCATTTCTCTATCTCTACAAATGCGTATAAGCAAGCGCCCTGGCCTAGATTTGCCAGAGAAGGCCGTGAGAGGAGAAGGGCATATCGATATGCTGTTTTCTCGAGAAAGGGGACCGTGCCTCCAAGGAAATGCAGGTCCCAAAAATCTTTCAGGAAAATCATCGGTCGGATCGAGATGACAAATATATGACGAAATTTTTCACATGATCAAGCAGCATTTTTTGTCTACCTAAGAGACGACTTTGACTTTTTTTTCCAGTTTCCCCATCCTCCAACAAATCTCTCTTCTCCTCCAAAAAATCTCTCTCTCTCTTCTTCTTCTTCTTCTTCTATCTCTCTCTCTCAACTCTAACCTCTCACACTCTCTCGAACTCATCTGTCCGACATGGTCGCCATCAAAACTATCTTCATCTCTCTATTCCTCGGTTCTTCCTTGATCTTGGGATCTGTCGTACCTTCTTCCAATGAACTGGTCGATCATCAAGTCGTCGAACCTCGTTTTGCTGACCCCTTAATCGGAGACCAAGAGAAACGTGATGAAAAGGAAAAGGATTACGGATATGGTAAAACCAAGAGTGAGTATCTGCAATCCTCTTGTTTGCCACTCTTTTGAAACTCTTACTCGATCAAGCTCTGACTTCGTTATTACTTTTCCACCTTTCCTTAATGATCTCTCTTTCTTCTCTCAGCTGTCACCGTCACCGTTCCAAAGTACGAGAGTGTGTGGTCCTCGAGTTGACTTCTCTCGCTTGCTTTCGTCATCATCCGATGTCGACACCTCACGCTCACTGACCTCGTCTCCCTTTCCCCTTTTCTATTTCCATCTCTCTCTCAGCCAAAACCAAGTACGAATTCAAGCCAACCACCGTCGTAATCAAGAAAGCTTACACCACTACTCTCTACAAGTACAAAACTGTAACCGAAGATCCAAAGACTATCTACAAATTCAAAACGAAAACTGAATACAAAATTGTCACGAAATACGATGTCAAGACCAAAGTCATCGTCAAACCTGTTCCAACCACTGTCACTACCACCAAGGTCGTCACGAAGAAGGGTGGATACGGAGATTCTGCTACTACCAAGAAAGGTGGATGGTAGAGAGTCAACTTAGCAAAGAACCTTTTCAGGTCTCTCTTTCGTTTCTCCTTCTTGTCTCTCCCTCGATCTCAATGTCGTTCTGCTTTTTCTCGTTCCAGTTTCAACCTCTCTCTCGTTCTTTCAACTTGTAATGCCTCTGTTTCAGCTTTGTCTCGATCGTGTACATTCTGCCTTACGCATTTGACATGAATGGACTTTGAGTTTTGAATCGTTCTTTGATTTCTGTGTTTGTTTCGATGCATTCTCTTTGGAATTGCTCAAAGAACTCTTGCGAATTGAATACATTCTGTGTACCTTGTCTTTCAGCGCTTCCATCTTTCAAGGTCTCGATTTGCTTTCATCGATCCAGAGAGAGAGAGAGAACAAAATGAATTGCAGCTGGTATGATTGACTTTGAGACGAAACACGATTAGAGAAATCAGGAGGACAAAAGAGTGTAGGTGGACAGAGAGATGTTTTGCAATGCACATGAGAAATGAGAGATCGAGAAGCAATGAGAAGAAAGCGAAGCTTGGGGAAATAGCGTGAGAGACAAAGGGTAGGCGGAGAATCAAGTACGGAACAGCAATTAGCATCAAAGAGAAAGAAAAATCAGAAAGCAGATGTTGTATCTTGAGAGAGATGGGCGATCAGCTTTTCAGCTTTCCCACGAGCACCCGCGATTTCAGAGTCCCATTTTCCGAACTTGTGAACGATGCCAGTTCCCAAGCTCATATCTGCAGTGTCGTCTCCAACTGCCGGATTTGAGCCAGAGGCTGGAGAGTGAGACTCTGCACTCGCTAGAGCTTTCACTCTTTTGGGAAGAGGGGCTGAAACCGATCGAGCAGAAGCTCCAGATGAGGCAGCAGCGGCGCTGGTAGAGAGCGAAGAAGGCTTAGGATTAGAGGAAGTAGCTTTGTTTGAAGAAGTATTCTTACTACTGTGACTGGATCCTCTGAAAGTTGCTCCAAACTTCTCCCATTTGGAGCTTCGCTTGACACGCAGAGGCTGCTCAGCCTTCACTTGTTCCTGTTCCACCGACTGAGTTGTTCGTTTTGAAGAGGCAGAGATAGCGGAAGCACTGGCCCTCCCTTCCTTGAGGTTCTCTTGACGAAGCGCTACCGAGCTCCCTCGTCGAGGAATGGCTTGAGACGATGGAGCAGGAGATTGATTCTGCTGGGATTTGATGGCTCCAAAGTTGGCGAAAGAAGCTCGACGTAGAGAACGAGAATGGCCCCGAGTCGAAGATCCGATAGTTGGAGAATCCGCTCGACCAAAGAAAGCGTCTTCCGTGACGTTTGCCATGGAAGACATGGACGGACTACTCAGAGTCGGCGATGGAGAATCTTTGCCAGAGGTTGTTGATGGTTTCGCCAACCTGTATTCTGAAAGCATCTCTCTACTGCTCCTTCTCCTCATTCGTTTCCCATCGGCAGCATCCAAACTAGAGACGCTGACACTGTTGCTGATGTCTCCCAACCTCCGGAAGAGCTGAGGTTGAGCGTCTTCCATTGCACTCCTCTCCAAAGGTTGACCTACAGAAGACGTCCTGTCCTTGAACTGAGGTAGTTCACCAGCACTTTTCCTCCTGGAAATGGATCTGGAGCGATGGATATCTGAAGCGACTCCAAGACGACGAGAATCCGATTCCAAATTCGCCTCTCCATGCTTGACCATCATCGAAGTAGGTCTAGGTTTTGATTTGGAAAGCTGATCGTCCCAGCCAGGTACTTGCATCTCCATTGACTCGATCTCCCTTTCGATCTGTCGAGAAGAAGAGGTCTGAAGTTCTTCCATGGCATCCATCGTTCCTTGACTTGGCAGAGCTAGATCTCTTTCGTTGAAGACTGTAGTGAGACTTGGACTTGTGGCTCGAGTAGGCTTGGTAGGAGTGGCTCTTTCTTGAGCTTTGAGACGAAGTTGACGAGCGCTGCGTTGCTTCCTGAGACCTAGTCTTCCAGCGATTTGAGGTTTATTGGACGTGACGGAGACATTAGCTCCTTCTGAATTGGATCCGGAAGCAGCTTGCTCTTCAGAGAGAAAAGGTGCTAGGAATGAAGTCATTTGCATCTTGTCATCGTCGGGGCTACTCAAAGCGCTTAAAGAATCCAGATCGTCCTCTGAAGAGATATCGATCGAGCTGCGAGCGATTCCACCAGCTCCAGGACTCGGTGGCCTTCGAGTCAAGATAGGAGGCGGTCGAGGTTTGTTCGATCTGAAACCCATCAGAGCACCTCCTAAAGCTCCCACTCGCACTGGAGCGACGACTTGAGAAGATTGAGGATCACCAGGAGGAGGAGCAGAGACTGCTCCAGGTCGAACTTGAGGAGCTTTGAGGGTCGACTTGCTCTGCAGACCGTTTGATTGAGAGGCAGAAGATAGACTCATGGGAATCAGATTCGTATCGGTGGCTGCGTGAAACAGAGGCGGTCTCGAGACGAGACGAGAAGACTTGTCGACTTCCTTCGACTCTACGTTCTCCTTCTTTGAAGTCACTTCTGCTGCTGGTTGATGACCTTCTCTGATCCTCCTTAGCATTTGAGCAGCATTGGATTTCCTGACGGCCTTTTCTCTATCTCCAAAGACTGGTTTCTTCTTCCGAGTGCTCTTGACAGCCGACTTCTTGATTGCAGACATGATGCTGTCGTAAGCCTCCTTCTCCGAAAGGTCTCTCTTCGCATTACTTCCACCAGAGCATCTAGAATCAGAGCCCATGCTTTCAACTCCAGGAGTCGAAGACCTAGCACGATCCAGATCGTTCCGCCGGAGAGCAGGATGAGAAACTCCACTAGCTGAGACAACTCTTTGAGCTGAAGCTGGAAAAGGATAAGGCGAAGGTGGAACGTGAACTTCATGAGAGCCATTACCAGCTTGACTCGGAGCTGGAGTAGACATGAATGCGCTTGTGATGTTCGGCATGCTCGTCTTTCGAAGAGGAGTGACGTATTGAGATGACAATCCTTCGGCTCTAGAAGCGGCTGCCTCGATGGCTTTCCTTTGAAGAGTCCTTGGAATCGATCCGACGTGGTAAGGCGTAGAGTGAGGAAGACCTTGTCCAAAGCCTGGTCCTTTTCCGTAAGGAGTCGAAGCCACTGGACCTCCTCCAGAGAAACGAGATGAAGGTTGTGGAGTTGGAGGTACTCCCGAGAATCTGACTGGAGGTTTCGCAGACTGAGGTTCCACAGTGTCTCTAAGGGGTTGCTGAGAGACTTGAACTTGAGTTTCTGGAGCGACGTTTGACGATGAAGATGATTCCGTTCCGAAAGCGTCAGGTGGTGGAAGATGAGAGAATCCAACCAATTCCAAAGGGACCTCAGCCCACCTGGCTGTGAGACCTTGAGTGTTCCTAGATGGTGGATAGGTAGCTCGTGTAGCAGAAGGAGGAGGTGCGACGCTCTTCGATAGTAGCGAAACCTCAGAGATCTCTCCCTCCGTGACGTTTGCTGGATTCATCGAGACTTGAGCTCCTTGACTTGGCATCGCTTCCTGCTCGAAAGAAGGATCTGGAAAGTCAGGAAAGTCTTCGACTCCACCTTGGAACATTTGAGAGAAGCTAGGAACTTCAGAGACGAAGCTGTCGTAGATTTGTCGCTGGACTCCAGTGCCTGCAAGAGAAGCGTTGGCCAGCTCTGCGCTCATCGCGCTAGCTCCTTTGTGAGGAACGTATGCTGCTTCCACTAAGAACGAGATTAAGAAAAGGGAGTGAAGAGAGGGGAGTCAGAGGACAACGTTCCGAGAGGTGAGAACGGGGAAAATAAAAGCGCAAGACTCACGTTGCCAAACTCGATCCCAGTCTGTTCCTCGAAAGAAAGGATGGGACTTAATCTCATCAGTCGAGTTCCTGCCCAACCTTTTGGATGGTAGACAAATGAGACCGCTAATGAGATCCAGAAACTCTTTCGAAAGAGTTTCCAATCGATCTAGCTTGAAAGTAGTCTGTTGAAGGTGAAGAAACGAAAGAGTGAAGAGACGAAAAACAATTTAGCACAGGCTCAAATGGACAGTTGACTCTTTTGAACTCTCTAAACTTACATCGCAGTTAGTAATGGCATGCTGGATATACTCAGCGATAGAATTCCTATCCGTGACCCCAGGCGGTTCTGCGAAAGGTAGTCTTCCGAAACCACACTCGTGTAGAATCAATCCTAAGCACCAGTAATCGACTTCAGGTCCATAGGAGCCAGGAATCAGAGCATCGATTGGAGGGATCTCTTTTTCGAAAGGGTAATCTCCAGATTCTTTCTGTAAAGCACTCTCGATTGAAGCAGAGCTTTGAATGGATCGACTTGATTTGATAGAATTCAAGGAATTAGAAGCAGAGATCAAATCCAAGGTTTTGACTCTCTTTGAAGCTCTAGAGCTCAAACTTGAACTCGAACTCGATCTAGATGGAGTAGGTAAGATTTGACTTGATTTAGAAGGTTTCTTCCCGTTGATTCCACCGACGCCAGAATCTGCTCTGACACCATTCGTCGTCATCAATCTCTCTGCTTTAGTCTTCATGCTTCTCCTACTAGAGGGAGAAGAGCTAGAGGCGACTTCATTGTAAGATTTGCTTCTAGGAACGGCAGAAATCGAAGCAGTCGGAGAAGATGGATCCAAAGGTTCAAGTCTTGATCTTGATCTTGTAGAGCTAAGGTTGGAAGTGTAAGAAGAGGATCTTGGAACCGCACCTAGAGAATATTCCAAACCTTCAGGAAGAGAGTTGGATCTTGGTAAACCCAAAGCTCTTCTCTTGAATTCCAACTTTGCAGGCATTCTGTTTTCACCTTCTCTATCGAAAGATCTATTACTCTTGTCTTCAATTTGATCTCTGTTGATTGAAAAATCCTTTCCTTCGGTTTCTCCAGCCTCACTTTCACTTCCATAACCATATCCAAACTCGTCGTCACTAGATTCTTCGTCTTCATCGTAGCAATCGATTCTCTCCCTTTCTTCTGCAGCCTTGAGGACTTCTGGAGCCATGTAATCTGGAGTTCCACATGGATATCGAAGGTAGTAAGCTAGAACTCTTCGAGATCCGGTAGGTCTCCAACTTGCATCCCTAGGATCTCTTTGATCGCTCTTGAGTTGTCGATTCGAAGAGGGTGGTAGGACCGATTCGAGTTGAGAAGGAGTGAAGTTCGAGAAAGGAGCTGATCCTGCAAAGTCGCAGATCTTCAGATGACCTGATGGATAGATTAGAAAGTTTGCAGGCTTGACGTCTCTGTAGAGTGAGAGAGATGAGGGAAAGAGATCAGCCAATCTTTCCCCACATGTTTCGACTTCAAAGAGGTAGAGAATTTCAACTCACCTATGAACGATCCCCAACTCATGAAGCCAACCAATCGCAGCCACCATATCTCTGGAAAAGGATCTCAAGAACTTCTCTTCCAACAATTGGCCAGGATGACTTGAGATCGTACCTCTTCCCAACCCAATTCCATTCCTTTTCCCATCGTTTGCGCTGACCAAGAAAGAGTCTAAGTCTCCATGAGGTAAATATTCCATGACCAAGTGAAGTTTCCTCTCGCTTTGGAATGAAGCTACTAAAAGAGGAGTTGGGATTCCAGAATCTTGAACCTTGGAATCGTCTTCTTCTTCTCGAGCTTTGAAACCTTTCGAAGAAGCCAACAAGACCTGAGTTTCCAAATCCACTCTCATTCTACCATTCTTTCTATGACTTCTAGCAGCTGCTTTCACGACTGTCTTCATGACACAAACCATTCCTTTCCCATTTCCTTCGATTGGTCCACCACTTAATTTCGAAGCTTTATAATCCAAGAATCTATTCCTGACCATTTTCACCTCTCCTCCATTGTTTGATGGGAATTTAGGTACGCCTTTCATATCTGGGAAATCTTGATCTGTTAAAGTGTTTCTTACTAGACTTTCCAATAAGGGTAGAAGGTCTTTCAATTTGTTTGGTGGAAGTGGTCTGGGAGGAGAAGCAGAGTATTGATTGATATCGTTTGAAGCTGAATTTAGAGATTCCATTCTTGTTTTCAAGGCATAGTAAAGAGTTAGAGATAGATCCAATACGTAAGAGAGATCTTTCTCTCTTTGATCTTGAGATTGTTTGTTGTTCTTTGCAGCATGCTCCTTTCGATTGACTCTAGTTGATGATGATGCTCCTTCCGGCTCCTCTTCTTTCTTTTCTTCTCCAGAATTCAAATCTGATTTCTCTACATCGTCTATAGTATCATGCTTCCTTTTCAATCTTCTGAAAACCTCTTCCAACTCCGTGGCCTTTTCTGCTCTCTTTACTAGATCCACTCCACCGTTATCGCCCATTTCCTGCTCATTGACAAACCTGAGAAGCCCCCATCTGAGTTGATCTGTCTCCAAGATTGAGACAATTTTCCTGTATCTCTCAGGCCATGAAGGTTTGTTGAGGAATGAGAATGAGGAAGTCGAGGTCTGTTTGTGTTGGACTGGAGGAGATTCGAAGAGTTGAACGAGTTCCTGATTAGGCTGCCGTTGCTGTGGACGTTGGATTGGTCATGGTTGATTGTGGGAGGTGAAAGTGATTGTGAATCGAGTTGCTGTTGCTGTTGCTGTTGCTGTTGATGATGATGATGTTGCTGTTGATGTTGGTTTGCTGAGACTGAAGTTTGAGATCGAGGTCTCTTGTTCGAAGAAGATGAGGTTGTAGATGAAGACAGCGATGCTTGTCGACTTCTTGTGGCTTGCATCGGTGATTCAGTGATTGAAATTGCTCGTTCAGTTCAGCTCTTGAGGAAGGAAGGGGAGAGTAGAAGGAGTAGAGGTAGGACAAAGTGGTACAAGTGGATTATCGAGAGCCTTTCATCGAATGTCGGTTTGTAAGTCTTGATGATTGTTGAGTGAATATGTAGATTGTCGGTTGGATGAATGAGGGAAGGAAATAGTTAAAGAAACAAATCTTCTTATAATAAGTATTTCGATGATGATGGTCTCGATGATGGCGGAGAAGACAAAATGAATTCTCCATCTCTCAGACTGACATCGGAATGCAATCGATGGTCTCACCACTGTATGCACATGTAGCCTCGAGGATTATACATGCATTTGAATATATTAATTAACTGTCAATTCATCCTCGCTTTCTCCATATGAGCAATCTGCATAGAGAAGGGCGTACCTTGGTGTGAGATGCAAGGGCAGTGTTGGTTGAATCGACTCGTTCTTCTCGCTCGTGTTCGTCGCTCTTTCTTCTGGTTCCAGTCGTCTGGTTATAGATGAATTCCTATTGAGTTCGCTATGTATGAGCAGTAGTCGAACGCGGATTGATTTTTTTTTGGCGATTAAGTCCAGTGACTTTAGACATCTCTTTACATCTCTCCCTCTTCTTCCCTCCCTTCTCAAACTCCACACTTTCAATCTAGAACCTCTTCAACTGCAATCCAACCGACAGTCATGTCAGCCCCTCAACAGCGCAGACCAGGAGTGAGAGGCGTAAAGATCAGAGCTCCCAAAAGAGTCAGTACCATCCTCCATCCCATTCTACCTATCTATCTCTAGCTCTACTGCTCGTCTATCTGACATCTCACCCTTCTCACATCCTACAAATGCTATTATCACACCTTTCCACAGTTCGGTCTGGAGCTCTCTGCTCAGGAAATGTGGCACAGATTGGAGGATGCAATAGGACAGATTCAGAACAGAGATATTAGCAAGCTCAGTTACGAAGAGCACTATAGATACGCTTACAACTTGGTCCTGGTAAGTATGGATCTAGTCATACTCTTTCATACATCATGCTGAGAAGGAAGGAATCGATAGAAGGGCAAAGATCGGTGAACAAGCGAGTAGACAAGCAGATGATTAGCTACTAGTCATTCGATCTACCCTTGCTGGGTCCCTCGTATCTCTTGTAGCGATGCAATTAGAGAACTAGAATCTGCTCATGTTGAACTAAGATATCCAGCACGAGCATCAACAGTCCAATTCAGATAGGAGCGCAGGAAGAGGCCCGAGAGTGTCGTCTGTCCATCTTCAAGTCTCTCCCTTAGCTGAGTCCTTCTGAAGATCCTCTTTAACGATCAGTCATTCCACTGTATCATAACAAACTCTAAAAGTTACTTTGCCTCTCATCTCCACGGCCTGAGATGGAGATCTAACTCTCTCTCTCTCTCCACCTCATCTCCAATCCTGTCTTCCATTGAACCCCTTCTTTCCCTAATCAGCAATCTCAAGGAGATCTTCTCTATTCAGGAGTAACAGACCAAATAACATCTCATCTAACCAAATTATGCGAACAAAGCATAATCCCAGCTTTCCCTCCTGGTGGAGCTTCAGTCCCACCTGGAATCGTAATTCCAGATCCACCTTCTTCTTCATCTTCCTCGAGTCGTTCGATGAACAAGAAGGGCAAATCTAGAGCAATAGATACAAGTTCTTCAAATTCGAATTCCAATTCTCAAGATCCATCAAGCAGGACGCAGGCTTCTTCTGGAATCGGAGGTTTGGGAGTCGGAAGGGGAGATGGGAGAGATGAAGTAGCTAGAACTCAGGCTGGAGAGAGACTTTTGATGAGCATCAGAGACACTTGGAAGGATCATTGTCTTTGTTTGAGCAAACTAAGAGATGTTCTGAAATATGTGGTGAGTCTATCGATCGATCAGGAAGAGAGAGAAACAGTCCTACTGATTCCCTTTGAGAGTGGGAAAGATGAATGTATGCCTGTCTTTTTTGACACTCTGTGGAAGCAACTGTTCCAGTGCACTTTAAGAGATCTCATCTGCTTGTTTTGCTCCATCTAATGCCAGTTTCTCGAGAGCGAAAACCTAACTCGACTATATTCTTCTCCAATCTCCTTATCGATCCCTTTCCCTTTCTCCAATCAGGATCGTACTTACGTCGGTTCAGTGCCAAACACTCTTCCAATCTGGGATCTAGGTCTAGAACTCTTCAAAGACACAGTCTTAAGATCCAACGTCTACTCAATCCATACTCACTTCTACTCTACCTTGCTATCTCAAATCCAAATCGAAAGAGAAGGTTCAGTCATCAACAGAAGTGTCATTCAAATCCATCATCGAAATGTTACTTTCTCTCACACATTTGAGAGCCAACACGATCAGCAACAATTCCAATTCCAACAGCAACAACACTAGTGGTAGCTCGAGCTACAATAACTCCTCAAGTCAATCCAACGCTTCTATCTCTCATACAGTTTACGCTCATGATTTCGAGCCTAGCATTCCTATCAACTTCAACTCTGTTCTACTCGAGCGAGGCGAACAGATTGTTGGATACTTCGGATTCAGTCACTTATTTGAACCATGTCGAGAAACGTTTCTTAGAAGAGAATGAGAGAGTCTCAATCTATCTCAGCTCAACAACTGATCTTCCTCTCAAGAAGTTGATGGAGAAGCATCTTTTGGAAGATTGTCTGACAGAGATCATCGAAAAGAAAGGAAGCGGTTTATCAGAGCTGTTAGACGAAGTCAAGGTAGAAGGAGAAGCATTCTCGAATTTCACTTCTACTGGTCTATCCGGAACTGAACGTAATGGACAAGAAAGAGTTCAAGATCTGGCTAGAATGTATCTGCTTTTCGGAAGGACTTCAAAAGGTCACCAAGTTCTCAAGAATGGTATCAAGAAGTACGTCATTGGTAAAGGAAACGAGATCAATGACAATGTCAACAATGCTACCAATAACGCTTCAGTGGAACTCAAGAAACCTTCGAAACCAAAGCAAGCTTCAGAGAGCTCCAGAGCAATGGAAGAAGATGTTCCAAATGCTGCTTCTGTTCCTCCAAATGCAGATGGAGCTCCTCCAAATCAAGCCTCGACTTCTACTTCTGCATCCAAGATCAACTCAGTTAAAGGCAAAGGACGTGCTACTGCTTCTGCTGCTGTCGACACTAATGCTAGTACTCCTGCTGCTGCTACTGCTCTTAGATGGGTGGAAGAGGTGTTGGATTTCAAGGCTAAGTTCGATGGTCTTTTGAAGAGAGCTTGGGAAGATGACAAGTTGATGGAAGGAGCTGTGAACGAGGTGAGTTCTTCAGTGATGATTTTTTCCAGATTGGAAGCTTCACGGTTCACTAATTGATCAATGATCACTTCCTCTCATTCGTCTCAGGCTTTCGAGACGTTCGTGAACGCGAATCCTCGTGCTTCGGAATTCATCTCTTTGTTCATCGATGAGAACTTGAAGAAAGGTCTCAAAGGAGTGAGTGCAGCAATTATAGAAAGGGAAAATCTCTTTTCAGAATCTCTTCGGAATAACATTCAACGTTTGCTGACCCTTATTTCATCTTGGATCTTTCTCCCTTGTTCGCCTCTTCCTTTTGGCTCTTGCAGAAAACAGAAGACGAAGTCGACTCTGTCTTGAATCGTACGATCACAGTCTATCGTTTCTTGAGAGAGAAAGATCTGTTCGAATCCTATTACAAGAATCATTTATCGAAGAGACTTCTGCAAGGAAGAAGTGTCAGTGACGATGCTGAAGTTGGAATGCTGGGCCAAACTCAAGATTGAATCTGGTCATGCATCCGTTCAGAAGTTCCAAGGAATGCTTCAAGATATGACCATCAGTAGAGAGCGATGGTCAAGTGGAATGAACCTTCTAGGAAAGCGATCAGGGTGGGTATCGATCGCTGAGGCGAACATCTATCACCGACAAAAGGGACTGACGTTTGTGGTTCTATTCTGTTCATCACCTTCTCTCCTAACTCTCAGAACTCATCTCGATCTTCAAGTCAGCGTCTTGACTGCAACTCATTGGCCTCTTTCATCGCCAGCTCCTCTATGTGAAATGCCTCCAGTTATTATGGCTGCCAAGCGCTCAATTCGAACAGTTCTACAACACAGAGCATAGTGGAAGGATCCTCAAGTGGCATCCAGAGATCGGAACTGCAGACATCAAAGTAGCTTTCAAGACTAGAAAGCATGATTTGAACGTCTCGACCTACGCAATGTGCGTCCTGACTCTCTTTGAAGGTCTACCGGACGAAGGTCAAGATTCGTATCTCAGCTTGTCTCAAATCAAGACTAGAACTTCCATCGCTGACACTGAGCTCAAGAGAACTCTCCAGAGTTTGGCTTGTGGGAAGTACAAGATTTTGAACAAGGAACCAAAGAGTAAAGAGGTTGGAGATTCGGATCGATTCAACTTCAATTTCAACTTTACTTGTCCTCTTGCTAGAATCAGATCAATCAAGTGGCAGCTAGAGTTGAGAGTCAGGAGGAGAAGAAGGAGACGAATGTCAAGTTGGAGGAGGATAGAAAGAACCAAGTGGAGGTGAGTTCGGAGTGGTAGTCATTGAAGAGACGTATCTTTACTGACCTACATTTCCTTCGCTATCTCTTTCGCTCCTCCCAGGCTTGCATCGTCAGAATCATGAAAGACCGTAAGACTTCTCTCTCACGAAGAGCTCCTCAACGAAGTCATTAGACAAATTGGAGACAGATTCAGGCCTGAGCCAGTATTTGTCAAGAAGAGAATCGAATCCTTGATCGATAGAGTGAGTGTTTGTCTTCGTGTGTGCTCGGGATTTTCGAACTGCTCGTCTGTTATGATTGAGCTGATTTTCCTCTGAACCCTTTTTTCTCTCATCAAATCCTTAGGAATATCTCGAGCGTGCCGAGACGAAGAATGTCTATAACTACTCTGCCTAGATCGACCTGCTTCATCCTCCTTTACTACTGTTCTATTTCAATTTGTTCAGTCTCGTCCCTTGCAACTCTCAATGTCATTTCAATTCTCTAAACTCAGTAATGTAAGCCTTTGGTTCAATGAATCTCATTCATAATAAAGAAAGCGTGAGATTCGACACTTGATCAACAAGCCAGTTCGCGAAAAATCTTAGCCAGTGTGGGTCGCACGCACTTGCCAGATTAGGAGAAGCCGGTCTCTAGGTCTCTAGAACAGTGAAACTTCTGAGAGCAAAGTTCTGGAACTGGACTTTCTCATCTAGGCATAAGTCAACAGGCATTGGTGGCGAGCTCCCTGACTTGCACTTTTCCTTCTCGCTTTTCTTCCACAGCTCGTTGTCTCAGCGAAGCCCTCGACCCCGGGTAAGTCAGAGGGTCTCGACCTGGTACTTTCAAATATCCCGATGCTTTTGAATAGCTGAATCAGTAGCACGCGATCTACATAACAATGTTTTCTCATCTACGTTCTCTCTGCAAACTTCCTCTTTTCTGATGGCTGCAATATACATCATAACCATTATTTTTGCCTATGAATATTCCATCTCAATGAAGTGCAGTCTGATTCTAGACGCGTTTCCATACGTGCTTTCAGGATAGAATTTTCACTTCTTCATCGTCTCCTACAGAGAGATATCCCAGCTTTTCTTCTTCGAAATCTACTTCCTCTCGCTATGAAAGTTGTATTATAAACGGCTCAACTTGTTTCATTCGACTGAACAATGATCGGATCCCGTCACACGTTCTCGATCAAAGAATTTGGGAAGCCAAAGTCAATTCTGTGCTCGAACGGAGGCTCAAATTCTTTCCCTCTCTCTCCTCTTTCTCCTCGAGGGCTTCCGCCCGTATGTAACTTCGGATCTCACCGCGGTTCTTTTGTCTTAGCAACCCGTTCCTGGATCAAGTTTACCTAAGAAAGAGTCCCTGTCCGACCTCCTTTTGTTCCATTTCTGAAGTCGAATTCAACGGGATTGACGATTTTCGATCTCAGTCGCCAGACGCCTATACCGCCCACCTGGTCTTTTGATTCTCCTGGCTTTGAACGTGAGACCCAAAACCCACCCCACCTCGACAGCATCTGTATGTAAGTTTGTAGGCATGTACAGCGTATGTCAGGCAGAGCTGAGCTGGATTGACTGAGATCGAGAGGGAGTGCCTGGAGAGAAAAAGTCCCGTAAAACCCCCTCCCCTTCCTTGCGCACCTGGAAGTTTGTTTTCGTTGCATCTGCCCTGCATTCAGACATATTGCTAAACTGCGTTGGAGTGATCAGTATTAAAGAGGAAATCTTCCCAAAACTGTGTCCTTCTCTCCCTTCCCCTCCCGTTTGTCTGATTCGCGCAATGCGTTTCTCCCTTCCCCTTTCCCCTGGCGTTCTTCTCGTCTTCCTTCCTTTCAACGCTGCTGCTCCCACCTCTCCCTCAACTACCGTAGGAAGAATCAGTCCTGAACTTAGGGAGAAGGTCTTCAAATTCTCGCTCAACAGCGCTCGAACGGTTCCAGCTTTGACGAGAGAAGTCTTCAAGATTTGGATCTCGCCTCTTTCCCCATTTGAAAAACGAGATTCAAAAGTATCGGCAACAACCTCTTGCAGAACTGCAACCTACGACGACTTTTATGGTCTGTCGGATGCTCAATTCGCTGTGTTTGTCCAAAACATCAACAACATCTTTGCCGGAAACAAAATCGTTGCAGATGGTGAGTCGACCACAAAGCTTTCGCGCGCGCCACCGTCGCCTCTTTCTAACAGCACCAACGCTTCTCTCTTCCTTCTCCTTCACTTTGATAAAGGTACGAACCTACGTTCCGTCAAAGGTACCTGGTTTCGAGACAAGAACGAGCTTGGAACGGTCCGAAGGGGTGAGTTGATTCTCTATTTCTTTACGTCTGAGAGACACCGTCAATGAGACTTGGCCTGATGATCTTCGTCGTCTTCTTACGCCCTCCAAGCCTGCGGTCGGACCGATGAATCCAGAAGACGTAGACTCGGGAGGAGACATAGGAACAATCTGTCTCGATGGTTCTCCGCGCATCACTTGGAGATTACTACGAGAACACTGCCAGATTGCTTTGGTAGCAGCTTCACGGCCAGGTGAGCTAATTCCTGCGTGCTTCCATTTCCGCTCTTTTAGATTTTGGTTAGCAACTAGACTTCCAGTCGAGTGAGACTTGGTCGATTCTCCGTCTAGTTCGTCTTTTTAGAAACCTCACACTATCTCTTTGGTCGATTTTTCCCATTTATCCTTCTTATCTACCTAGTGGAACTCTCAATGATGCTGGTACTGTCACTATCGAGGTCAATCAAGGTGAGTGTGCTTTGAGCATCAGCTTGGTTATCGACGGCAAGGCTGATGAGAGAAGACGGTGTTGAGTCCGAAGAGAACAATCTTCTGACGTCTCTTGTCCTCTCATCTGCTTTCTTCATCTCCAAATCTTGTAGGCTACACCGTTGGAGCTACCGTTGTAGACGGCACAAGTTCAACTATTGGCGGATCTCTCTCAGTTTCGGTCTCTGCCGAATTTGTCGTCGCAAGCGTGGAGGCCACTGCTACCATTAGCTACGAGACGACCAAAGATCATTCGACAGAATCTACTAAGGAACCAATCGATCTCCAACACTGTTTCTATAAGATCTCACCACCAGCAGGATATCAGTGCAACTTGAAGATTTCTCAACGTAGCTGTCCCGGGGAGATGGATCTGACTATTCCTTATACTTTCCAACATCACATCAAAGTTAACTTCGAGCACAGTGAGTATAGCAAACTTTAGAACAGATGAAACGACCTCATGGGGTGGCGAGGCGACGGCTGCCTGACTCTCACGTCCCGCCTTTCTTTCCCACTGCCCTCCTTTTCGCAGCTCGCTGTCTGAGAGATTCGCTCGATCCTGGGTAAGTAGAACGAATACATTCCAATAATTCATTATTTCTCCTTGTCGTCTCCACCTCATATCCACCCTTTAATTAGCTGCGAAAGATGTCTTCCCGTCTCCCGTCTCCACCTACTTCTGCCTCTCGGTACTTCGTTTATCTTTACTTACCTCTTTCCCTTTATCACTTATTACGCCTCCCTCTATCACTTTTGAAACAGATGCCAAAAAGGTAGATACAGATCTTGAAAAAGAACCAACTTGTCGATGTGAAGTGCGGTGTGTCCAAAACCTCTTCTTCTTTCTCATCGATTCTTCTTTTCCCCTCATCCTCTTCTTCCAATCTTAACGTAAAACAAGGTAGCCACCATTTCTGGTACATTCCCATCGACTGGCTTCTAGTTAACTCTCCTGATACCGTTCTTACGCAACAGATAAAGACTGCGGTGACCAGTAACGGTCAATATGCGGAGCAGTGCTTCCCCTCTGACCAGTCAGGCACTCCTAGCGATGGCGGTAGGTGAGTAATCAAGCATAATCAGAAGCAAGAACGTAGGGTATGCAGGGTTAGGACGTCTTTAGATTGTGAGAAACCTGGAGCTTCGAATCTGATCTCTTCTCTCTTTCGTCTCTCCAGCATTTCCACTGCCTACCAACCGACTCTGAACTGTCCTAAGAATTTGAACGTCATCAAAAACTCTTGCTCTGCTCAGATTGGAGATACCTTGTCTGACGGAACCCATAACGGGAGACACTTCAAATTGGAGTTCCAATAATGGAGTTTTTACTCAGAATCCAGGACCGCAAACCAGCGTCAATTACGGGTGAGTTGGTCTTACTGTCAAGAAAGGTTGAATGGAGTGAAAGAATCAGCACGCTTCTTATAGCAGGTGTCACTTCTTGTGTCGATTGCTCACTCATCTTCCTCACCATCTTCTTCTTCACTCGCACTCATCTCTTTCCAAAAAAGACAAAACAACGTCGATTTCAGTATCAAGACTCCGTATCATGAAGCTCACTGCTCTGCTTTACTTCAAGTTGGTGAGTTTTAGTCTCCATCGACGGTTCTCAAGACCCAGATCTTTCACTCAAATCGCGCGCGTCAACATCTCTCTTTCTTCCACCAACAGTTCCGCCTTGGGGTGCGACTTTCTTACCTGAAAGTTCAGTTCTTCAAACGCCTCAAGATTCAAACAAAGTCAGCGCTCAGTATACTGTCGGCTACGTCCTCCAAATGTGACGATTCTCAATACGGAACTTGTCAGATCAAGAAGATCGAGTCTAGAAATGCTCCATCGACCTTCTCTTACTCTCAGACTTCTCCAAATGGAACCCTATTCAAGTCTTTGATTTCTCCAACAGTGGTCAACCATGGCCAGATACTGATAGGTTGACTTCACTTTGACTTGTAAGGATGTCTATGGAAATAGGTGAGTTTGGTGGAAGGCAGTCAGCAGCGAGTCGAGACAAAAGGCTGATTTCATCCTCGGCTTCTCCTCTTTCTCTCTCACTCTCTAGCGGAGAAGTTCAGAATTTCCAAGATGTTGTCAGAGGAGACGTCAAAACTGAGACTTTGACTGCCCACACACCTCAACATTCACCCTTCATTCGACGACGAAGTATTTGTTCACGTCCATTCAAACTTATTTTACCTCGGTTGTCACTCCCAGTTGTGACTCTACTTTGAAGACAGCAACTCTATACACCGGAACCGTTTAACCACTTCGTGAGTACTAGTCGCCAACCGAGCTTTGGCGAACATCTGGCGTCGAGATCTTCTTTGTTGACGTTTGTGAGCAGTCTTGATCACTCTCTACTGCAGCACCGCAACCTTGACCGGAATTTAGAGCCGCCGAACTTACAGAAACCTCTAGAATCACGACTATTCAAACCATTCCGGCTTCGAAAACAAAGACGATCCACCCAACGGTGACTCCAGAATTGGTCTTGTCGACCTCGACGAAAATTCATCATCCAAAAACCACGATCTTCTCCACCATCAAGTCAGGAGTCTCTACCGTAAAGTCTATAGCAACAAGCACCTCGACTTGTGTAGTTACTGAAACCTCAAGCCTACAAGGTGCCCTGCTGCTTCTCTCCAAATGCAGTCGCCAGTCCTATGGCTTCGGACGCCAATCAACGTCGTAAGATCATTTCCACAACAACAACAACTGATCAGACAGCAACAGCAACAGCAACAGACTACACTGATACTTTTGAGAACGATGTCAGTTCTACCATAATCTCGATAGACTATACAGACGCGGCTCGAACAACTTTGGATAGTACCTCGACTATTTTCGATCCCTTTGGAACTCAAATTACGTCTGGCGTCTTCTATGGTGTCTCAACTACGATTTTAGGCTCGTGAGTAGATCCTCAGAACTCGGCTCTTTTCTCTATCTTCCTTGCGAGGGGTTTCTTTTTCTGATCTTCCCTTCGCTTTCTGACTTCGATCCTCCCTCCCTGATCCTCCCTCCTCTCCTCTTCTTTGGTATTTCTCACTCAGCTATACTACTACCACAAGGACTACAAAAGTTTTGACCACAACTTCTACGAGTACCCCGAATCAAAACCCAACCTACTACTCTAGCAGATCGACGTCAATAATTTCTGCTGACGCCACTCAATCTTTGACTTCAACCATTTTTACTACTGTTCCAAAGAAAACTGTGACTTCTATAATCTCAACAAAGGTAAAAACTATCACCATAACTTCAACTTCTACTCCAAAGTGTACGAAGAAAGCTTAAAGACTCGGCGAAGTCTTCACACTCTTTTGTTTTCGATCTCTCTCTCTCTTCCCCCCTTCGTACTTTCCCTTTTCTTTATCTTCTGTCTTCTTCGATCTGTCCCAAGCTTCCTTTATGGTCACCAGTTTTTCAGAATCATTCTTTAGGTCACCCATTCGTCACGTTGTCACCGTCTTGTTGGATCTGGCTTCTGCCTCAATTGCTCTCAATGAGGCTAGCTACTCTCTGCGTCACCGAAATTCGATCTTTGTTTTTATTACTTTTTGGCCTCTTCGTGAACGGTGGACTCAACGTCGCTAGAAATAGTTCGACTCTGTTCGTGTTTCTGAGTGGTATCGAGTTCAAATGACGATGCAGTGTCTCACGCTCAACAACATGCCAGTCAGAAGCGTTCGAGTCAAAGTCATATCTTGATACTTTATTCGAATCGTCTAGTAATAAGTTAGTAGTCGTAGTTTTATGACATCTGATGGTTGATACGAGGGGCAGAGATTCTATTTTGGTGGAAAGCATGAGAGTGCTGATCATGAAGTTGGTTCGACTTGTTCATTTACCTTCTTTCCAGAACTGGTACAATTGCTCAACCAATGGACCGAAGGTCTCGTCCCAAGAGCGATAAGTGAGCCCAAGCTAGAAGGAGAAGGCAAACGGAGAGGAGGAGAAGAGGTCAGCAAAAGAACAGGGCCGTTCAGCGAACTTTGGCTTCCAACTTCACGATGCTACGACTGAATTCATCTCTATCTTTGGCTTTGAACCTTCACGGTTCTATGACTCACTTCTTTGATAGACTTGGAGTTATCAGTTCTAACACATTCCCTCATCATTGTAGAAGTACTTGCCGGGAACACCTTCTTTGATTTTCAAATCCTTGTGCGATTTCAGGATACTTCTTGTGAATGAAGTCTATCAACTGTTGATTAGCGAAGGGTGCTGCATCAGTTATGAAACGACCTCTTCTACTCTCCGTTTTTCCCATCGCTAAGACGTGAGCCTCTGCGAGCTGTTGAAGAAGATGATCGATGAAGGCGGGGGAGCGATGTCAACAGTCTGAGCGTTGGAGACGAACTCGAAAAGCATGAACTTGAGCTGATTTGAACAGAAAAGCTCGAGTGTACTCACATCTCTAGTGTCAACGTAAGAGTTAAATTCAGTGTCACCTTCCTTAGGGTCAGTCAAAGCAGTCCAGATCGTCTTGACCGAAGCGTGAGATCTGAAAGCTTGTCCACGTGATGAATGATTGGAGATAAAACCGCTGGTGGATTGATCGTAGCTAGCTTGATATTTGAACCTGATTTCTCAATGATTTCGTAGGCCTTCTTTTCAGCCAAAGCTTTGGAGGCACAGTAAGCGTAGGCGGAGTTTCCAGATGCGATGGCACCTTCGTAAGTGGCTGGGTTCCAGTCCTGATCGGATGAAGGGACATATGAAAGAGGGTTTGGAGGATGGCCAGACAAGGATAAGAGAAGAAGAGGACGACGGAAAGGAGCAGGACGATCGAAAGAAGAGCGGTGAGGTGGGAAAGTGAAGCGCGGTCCAGAAAGCTTCTTCTCTGTCTCAACTCACCTTCTCCGAGTAGAATCGACCGGTCCTTAGGGAAATTATCCATGATATCGAATACAGCGACCATTGAGGAAGTTACAGTCAAAGTCTTGACAGTCCCGAGCCTTGATAGAGGCATTGATGATGTTCTCCGTGCCGAGGATGGCAGGCTTTTGACAGCAACAGCAAGCAAAAGGAAAAGAGAAACAGAAATGACCGAAAGAGAAGGGCATCGAAAGAAGAGCGGTGAGATGGGAAAGTGAAACGCCTTCTCGAAAAGCTTTTTCTAAAACTCAACTCACCTTGAGTAGAGCTTCCGGTCCATCAGAGAAGTTAAAAGGACTAGCAACATGTTGGACATGTTCTACTCCCAACTATAGATTCGGTAAAGTCTCCAGTGACTAGATCTGGAACGACAGCAAAAGTAAGAGAACCATCTTTGACGTACTTGGTGAAGTCTGGTAGAGACTTGAAGTCTTCTGCCTTCTTTTCAGATCTGACTGTACCTCGGACCTTGTATCCTTTGTAGAAGGTTTAAAGCAACGAAGCTGGCGACGAACCCAGTGATTCCCGTGGACTAACACAGGGGATGAAGCGATTGGCATTTTTGAGAGTTGAGTGAGATTGAGTGTCTTGAGAAGAGGATGAGGAAGAGAGAAGAGAAGGATTGAAAAATGTTCTCTTTTATCCTTGGTCGGGATTGAGGAGGTAATGAAACTCTCCGTCCGACCGACCGGATCTTAGCTTCAAAGAGCATTTGGCGAAACCTTCTGGACGAAGGAGGTAGAGAAGACCCAGATAGTGGAAGGCGCGTCCTTTCGTGGCGACGCCTAGTCTACACCCTCTCAGTTTGAAGGAAGGGCTAACTCCGTTCTTCTCGCGCGAAGTACTTACTTTAAGAACGAACCTTAAGAACGAAGCGAGGTGTTGAATTTCCCAAATTACACGCTAGCTCTCGGTACCATCCTTTCCCTCTTCTTTCTCTCAAATCTCGCGCGCATGTACTCTTCCGCTCAGTTTCTCGTTGCTTCCCTCGGTCTCTTCTTCTGACAGAATCTTCCTTGCAGAGAACTTCTACGCAGTACGCAGCTGTCAACGTACTCTGGTTTCTTCTAGCACCCTCTGAGATTCTGTCTGGTCCTACCCATCTCGCTCCATTTCTCATCCTGACTTGTGCCTCTGTCCTCAGAATGCGAAGACTAGATAGCTCTCTATCCACCGAACATTTGCTCTTCTTGCTACTATCTTTCAACATGGCCAGGACACCATGCCCTTCCTACAAGAATGTCAGACTCTTTGCAGCTTCCCTTCCATCCCGCTCGGCTTGTTGCCACTCTTCGCTCTCAACCCTCCGTCGAAAGGCTCAAGGTTAAAGAGCTTTAGAACACCTGCCACTCATACTACGTAACGTCAATATCCTTCGTTAATCATAAAAGAGTGAACTTGAGGGCTCCCGAATCTTTGACCTCAAGGAGACCTAAATCCTGGCTTTCAACTTTCTGGTTTGCCACTCGAGATCTCGTGGGAGACAGCGGAGACAGCTCGCCTTTGACTCTTTTTCGACACGCTCTCGCTCGAAAAGGCCTATTTTGCTCTAATCTAGAGTATTGGGAACGATTTGAGGCTCGATCCGATTGTCTTGGTCGACCTTGGACGGTCGGATGTGAAGCTTGGTGAGACCAAGACAGAAGGACAGAAAAAGAGAATTCCTGAGCGACGGTAGAGATGTACAATGAGAAGCGAGCTAAGGAGCAGAACTCTAAAAAAGGAAGAGAGGGAAAAGAGAAGGATATCAAGAAGGCAAAAAAGTCCATTGAGATTGGGATGATGAGTCAGGTAGAGGCTCTACGACGGGAAGAGAGAAAAGATTGAGGTCCTAGTGAGATCCAGACACGAGAGAGAGAGAGGGGAGGGGGGAAGAAGCATGATAAGAGCTCAAAAGCAAGAGACAAGAGATAAGAGAGGAAGAGGTTGGAAAGAGAAAGAAAAGCTGAAAGGAGAAATCGGGAATGATCGAAGATATCTTTTGCTCGAGGTTTGACTGCCTTCTTCATTGCGATCCGTCGTCTCGAAGCTAAATTTTGCATAATCGATCTCACGAATCAGCTGAATCTTTTACTCTCTCTGAATCCAACCACCTCCTTGATGAAACTGCTTGTCCTATCGCTTTCTTCCTACTCTCCACTCGAATCTCGGATGCGGTTTCCGACCCACCTCTGACTTCCCTCTCTCCAAACCATCTTCTTATCCTCTATTAATAGCTCTAGATTCTTAGAGCAAAGCTCCGAAGGCGACAGCTGCCAAGGAGAGGGACATGATCAAAGGTAGACCAAGAGCCGTTGGGTTCAAGGAGAGAGCCCCATCTGGAACATGGGTTTGAGATTGAGTGACTGAAGGTGAAGTGACAGAAGAACTCGATGAGGTTGTTGATGAAGTAGAGTTTGAAGAAGTGGTTGAAGATTCAGTGTTGACACTGTACGAATCGAAGAGAGATAGATAGGTGGATAGTGATTGTTAGGACCAAAAGCAGAACCAGGATGGATGGAATCGCACCGAGGAATCAAAGCAACGATCGCTACTCCCAAAAGCCCTGAAGAATCCAATTTTCAAGTAAGAAAGATCGACTACTCACGAGCTGAAAGAGGCAGAGATAGGAGTGATGAAAGGGAGCACTGGAAGTGGAAGAAGAGGAGAAGAAAGTTCCGTTTATTGATGAAGATGAGCCAGAGATGCTACTCGAACTGCCAC
>JASXTE010000312.1:0-59303 GCA_030280995.1 Hemileia vastatrix | reverse complement strand
TTTGGTCGACGTAGCAGCTGTCCCGCTAGGACCGGCAAGTTGTCCTGCTGGATTCGGCAAAGCCTTCAAAATGTTGTATCGATATAATAGCAATTTATGTTCAGCCTCTCTTCTTGCTTCATCGGAAGCTTGAATATGAGACAACACTTGATCGTACAGCTCCGGAAGGTTTGATGTACTCCAAACCTCTAAACCGATTTCGTTCTTTAGAACTTCCCGACTCTTGCTCATGGATTCCAATCGATTCTTTCTCTTTTCTGTCTCTCTATCTATTATTCTTTGCTCAGATTCTTCTTTCAGTTGAATGATCTCCGACAAAACTTTGAATGAGTCATGATGAATTGCCATTGCGCGTCAAATGTCGTAGTTGCTGTTGGATTCGTTTGATCTGGCGAGGACAAAGTGGACAATGTTGCATAATATGGCGAGGATGGTAGATAGAACGATAGAGATTCAGCGAGTTGAGAAGAAGATCCTTCATCACGTTGAATTTGTACCAGCTTTTGTAGATGTTCAGCACATTTTGTTGCATCATCTGCTTTAACTGATTGGTCCATCAATTGTTGCAGCAAGGTGATCAATTTATCCCATTGTTTCGTTTCTGTAAGCAATTTTTCCAATCCTTGCCATGCCAATTGTTGAGTAGGTTGTATTTCGATCGCTTTTCTATACAAATTTTCACTTTCATCTTGTTTATTTTCGTTTAATAATGCTAATGCTTTGAATACGTGTGCGTTATAATTATTTGACTCTGATTCCAATACTTCATCTGCTGCTTCAATAGCAGATTGCCAATCTTTTGCTTGAAGAGCATCTCTTGAAGCTTTCAATTTTGACTTTATGAAGCTTGACATCCTATCATTGACCAGCAACTAGATTAAAAAGCTTCCCATTGATCAGGAGCATATATCGATTGAGAAGAAAGTCAAAGTGGAGCTAAAAACACGCTTAAAAAATTAGAGTAAGAACATTTGTCTGGATTACCAATAATGATCGTCCACGCAGCTTCATCTGTAAACTGGCTTGAGCTCAATTTCTTCCTAATAAGCAACGCCGCCGTAAAGGTTTGCAAAGGCGGCACTGCACAAGGCAACGCTGCGCCCGCTCGCCTTTCCGCGCTTAATATACGTTTTGATCAAAAGACTGAGCTAAAGTGCTTCTCGAAGTTCTAAGAAGAAATGACAAACACGCTCCTGCTAAGCTCACACCGATGACGTGCACGAATTGATCAATGTCGACTTGCTTTTAGGGTACGCTCAGACGAGCGGGCAAGAAGGTAAATTGATTGTACACGCAAGCAATTAATGCTCAGGACACACACACACGCCGCACAGAAAACAGTGTTGAAGTGCTGCTTTTGTACAAATGCACATTTAAAGTGTTCGTGGCAACCTTTGTTCTTCTTGACTCTTCTCCTCGTAATTTGGACCATTCGCAAATTCGACAAAAAGAAACGATAACGAGAAAAGAAGTTCATTGATTTTTTTAAACACCTGATCAATTCTCGGTGTTGTTTTAATTCGTATTTGATCTAGTACGAGTGAGTATTAATTCAATCAAGACATCAATCGCTTCCCTTTGTTTACCCTTTCATTCTTCTACCCCTTGCACACCAAACAGACGCTCATATCTGATTCCATCAACCATACATTATGACTGATCCTGTTAACACTGCTGCTCCCGGTCCAGGCGGCGCTGAGGCTCAAGTAAGCAGCACTGCTGCTGTTGATGATGCCAACAAGGTCTTCGCCGGTAACCTTGCTTTCTCCACAACTGAAGATGAATTGAAGTCCGTCTTTGCTGAAGCAGGTTCGGTTACTCATATTCAAATCATTAAACGTGGTACACGTTCATTGGGTTATGGTTTTGTTACCTTTGCCACTGAAGCTGAAGCACAAAAAGCCGTTTCTTCTTTAGACAAGAAGGAAATTGCCGGTCGTGAGATCAACGTTGAAGGTGCAAAGCCACAATTGCTTGCTAGACACAACGATTCCGGCAATACAACTGGCGAAGGTGCTGACGGAAAGGGCAAATCAGGCAACCGTCGTCGTAATAACAAGGCTGTTCGTGGTGCCCGTAACGGCGGAACTGCATCTTCTCGTCGTCCTCGTACCGATGAAGGTGAAGAAGGAACTGAAGAAGATGTGAAAGAAAACGGAGCTGGTAAGAAGGCCACTAATGGTGCCAAGCCTGCCCGTCAACCACGCAAGCCAAAGGGACCACCAGAAGGAGAACCAAGCAAGACTTTATTGTTCGTTGCTAACTTGCCTTTCCGCTTCACTGATGAGCAACTCAAGGAAGCATTCGCCGGTTTCCAAGTCAAGAGTGCCAAGGTGATCAAACGTTTCTACGGTCAACGAACAAAAGGTTTTGGCTTTGTGAATATGGAAACAGAAGAGGAACAACAACGTGCACTCAAGGAATTGAATGGCAAAACTGTTGAAGGTCGTGCGTTATCCCTCAAGGTTGCCATTGAAGGTGAAGACCGCAAGGCTGCCAAAGAAGCCGAAGAGGCTGGTGCCCAAGCTACTGCTTGAGACTTAATTATCAAGTGTAACTGTCCGTTTTAAGTGACAAATCTTGAATGCTCTGTTCTATACAAAATGTTCAACCTTTTTTAAACATGTTGTGATTGTCAGCGTACGAGTTTGTGTATGAATCGGGGCTAAGGTACATTGTTGATAATTAACATGTAAGTTTCGCACTTTCAAAAGTTTTGTCCAATCCTCTGTCCTCCATCGACACAGAATGATTTTGTTTAAGATTATTCTCATTGCCGTTTTGACGATTGTCGTTGTTCTTTCTGGTATCTGTGGAATTCCAGTAGGAGAATCTCATTCTACGCCGTCACCCATTCGTTTAACTACTCCTGCAGGTGAAATGGTAGCAAACTTATGCTTGATGAAAGCGATTATGAAATTCAATCTTCTCCTAAATTTTTAAAGGAAAGAGAACGAAATTCACCTCCTGAAGTTGAATCAAAAGAGGAAAGTTTATATGCACAAAGAAAGCGAAGAAGAATTTCGAATTTGATCAAAAAGGAAGGTTTAAATCCTGAAGAAGCTGAGAGAAAATATCTTAAAGTTAATAATGATAATCAAAATTTATGGCGAAAAGAAAATGTTGAAAGGAGAAGAGAGATGAGTAGAATGCATGGCGTAAAACATATCCAAAATTGAAAGGAAGAAGAAATGAATATAGACGAAAACTTTATCAAATTAAACAAGCTTTAAATCCAAAAAAGATAGAAAAAGGTTCAGGTTCTCGAAGTTATACGGCTAAACATGAACGTCATTTTCAGAAAAAAGTTCAAGAAGGATTATCACATTCTGAAGCAAAAGAATTAGCTGATAAACATATTGAACAATTAAAGAACAAAGATCGTATGAAATCAAAGATTCAATATGAAAAAAAGAAAGCCAAAGGGAAAGTCAACCCAAACAATCCACAATAAAAAGATCAATCTTGATTGGTAAGAGACTTCATTATCTTTTTTTTAGCTTTTATACGTTCAGCGTAAAATTTCACTTTATCTTTATTTTTTTCTCTCCAACGTTTATTACGTTCGCTTAACTTTTTCATTTCTGTTTCTTCTGCTTTTTTAGCATCCATTCCACTTTTCATATTTCTTTTTATAGCATTAAACTTTCTACGTTGATAAACGCCATTTGCTTTTTTCACCTTTGCTCCTGGTACTTTGGTAAGAATGGGTTGTTTTGGTCTGGTTTATAGGGAAATAGGCATCAATTACCAACCCTAGAAATCCTATTTGATAAAACTCACTCATACTTATAATCTCCTTCTTCCAAAAAGATTTGCGCAATATAGTTGCCGTATTCTGTGTGCAAGCGTAAAGGAGAACTTTCACCTGTTCTCTTTTGCAAAATGATAGGGAACACTTTTTGAATTGTTAAAAGAACGATGATAAAAACAAGAATGTTTGCCATTTCTCAACAAGATGGAAGAAGGGAACAATATATATTTGTTAAGCACTTAACACTTTATCTTATCGAACACGGTCAACGTGATTGCGTGCTCTGGCTGTGACTTTACTCTGTCGGTGACGTATCTTTTTGCTTCATCATTTTTTTCAATCATCATTCTTTGCCTTCCATCTTTTTTGTGCTTGACTAACACGTTCACGACGATCAATAACGGCTTGTTGAGCTTCTTCTTTCGCTTGATCACTATTCATTCCATTTTTTAAATTTCTATCAAATCGATTTTGAAAATTTAAAAGATGAGTTTTATTCTTTCCAAGTTCTTTTCTTATTCCTATTTGAATATTTAATTGTTTCATTTTAATTGGTCTCTTTGGCTTTAATGCGTATCCTAGACTACGTTCTTTTGACCATTTTGCTAAAATCATCTTTTCTGCCGTTTCTCTATCATAACCATTCTTATTCATTAAATCTTGAATGTGCTTAGACTTTCTTTTTTGATAAACGCTATTAGGGTTAATCATTGGCCTTCCTGCCCTTTTTCCTTTATAAGATTTAGGTATAATATCCTCGATTGGTTAAATGAAGTTGTTGAATGATCTTGTTGACCTTCATATTGATAATCTTGTCCTTCTAAGAATATTCGCGCGGCTTCTTTTCCCGCAGCAGTTTCTATGTGTAAAGGTGATGAACTTGATTGAGGACTATCAGTAGGACTGGAATATATAAAATTAATGTTGAAAATTATTGTAAGCCACAAAACAATTGCTAATACCATCTTTGTTTAACGAGAAACGACATGGAAGAGGGAAAGTGAAAGAGATGAATATACAAAAAAAACACTGTAAATACACAAAAGATTTTATAGCCCCGAAAATGTGCATTTTTATCAAACATCGCTTGTTTTCTTGCTATTTTGCCCCTTTTCTTTCCTTTTCCTAGCATGATAATCGGCGGAATATGATCTATTCTTTTCACGTTTTTCGTCTGTGTAAGCTTTTGCTGCTATTTCAGCTTCTGAATTTGATAAGCCTTGACTTAAATGTTTCTTTAATTGATTTTTATACATTGAATCATATCTTTTATATCCTTCAGGATTTTTCTTACGTGGTGGGTAATGTTCCATGTGCTAGATCAATTGCATATTTTGCACGTCTACGAGCATGGTTGGCATCTTTTTTAATTTTTTTACGACTGGATTTATTGTTTCTTGTTTGATACCTTTTTCTTGTTCAAGAGCAATTCTACTCGCTTCTTCAAAGGCTTTTGTCTTTTCAAAACCTTGTTTAAGAAGTTTATTAAATACTTTTTCTCGTTCCGTTTGTCGTGCTGTTTTAGGTTTGGATGATTGTGTACGTTCAATTTGACTTTGTTCGGCAAAAGGTCTTTGTTTAGAAGTTGCTGTTTGTGATTCTATACTCGTTTCAGGTTTATTAGAAGTTAAATATCCTTGCCAATGCTTAAATGCTTCTTCTCTCTTTGTCTCAGAATGTTCGCTAGAATGATCTTGGTCGCTTAACAAGAAATTGCAGCACTACTTGGAGACCAATTTCCCGGTTGTTTATCCATCCTTTTCACTAAAACAAGGGCATTACAGAACCCAAAGAAAGCCAACACAAGCTGTCCTGATAGAAAGTTAATCATCTTTAACATGAGGTAATAAGGTAACGATGAGTTTTGCATTAGTCAAACAATAATATGTACGAATCACGCAATCATAAAAGCCCCGATTGCATAATATATTATAGAATTCGCCCCCTTTGTCGATCTCGAAGTGTTTTAAAATGCAATTCAGCTTCTTCTTTTGCTTCTTCAATTGTCATACCATCTTTTATAGATTTTTGAATCCTTCTCTCTTTTCTTGATGCGTCTGAAAAATAATCTTTTTCTCTCTTTTGATTTCTTTTTGTTGCTTTGTTTGCTGATCGTACTTTTTGTGGAATATATTTTTTACCTCTTTCAATCATCTTTTTAGCATAACTCTTCTTTCTAGTTTCCTTTGATTTTTCAGGATATTTTTTTTCTCCATTCTTTTGTTACTTCACTATGAGGTCGCTTTCGTTTTCCTTTTTGATCATTAGTGCTTTGTAAGACACTTTCATACGAATTAATTTCATCCTGTAATCCTGGTGGTGAGACGCTATAAAATAAGCATCAGTATCAATAACTTTTATATCATTTATCAATCATTTCAAACATTCCCTTACCTCCTAGTATGACTACTATCTTTCATCAACGCATCTTCTATCTCCTTCAAAGAATTCTTTCCTTCTCCGCTTCGTTTTACCATAAATTCCAGCGTTGAAGTTGAACTAGACGAAGAAGATAAAAGAAAGCAAAAGATATTGTATACCATACTGATGCTCTTACGAATATTATTCTGGTCATCATTTAATTTTTCTTATGGATAGGGAAAAAGAGGATTACTATAATATTTCTCTTTTAAGCAAGTGAAATTTTTTTAAAAGTTTCGTAAAAGTACAAATTTGCAAATATGCCCCGTAATGTCAATTAAACGGAAACTTTTGTCCCACGTTATACCTTTTCGGCTCATTATTTGGATTGTAGGTCAAGCATAGGCTGGATTCGACAATCTATGATAGACTGAATATGATCTGAACTCATCCCAGCTTTGTACAATTTAGCAATCGAATTTGAGCAACAACATTGATTATTCTGACAAAGGAAGATTCTTTATTATACAAAGATTGATTAAGTCAATTTACCTCTTTGCCATTCTTTTAATTTTTGAAAATGTTGTATAGCTTCTCAAATTGCATCTTCTCTACTCAAACCTGCTTTTATCGATTTTTGTACTCTACGTTGATGTCTTTTTGCGTTTGTATAATAACCTGGTTTAGCTTCTCGTTTACGTGGTTCCGATTTTGCATACTTTTTTCTTTCTTCTCTTGGTTTATATTTTTCTACCTGCTTCAATTGCATATTGGGCATATCTTGCTCGTCTTTTTGCATTTTTCTCTTCTACTTCAGCAACTTCCTTACTTCTTACCTTACCGACACTCTTTTTGGCATCTTTTTCAGCAGATTGTATGATAGATTTATACGAATCATAAACATTTTGAAGTGCAACAGGTGATACTTTTCCTGATTCTACATCGCTATCACTCATCAAAGCTTTCTCTAATGATTTTATTCCTTCTCCAGAAGAATTATTACTGTTGTGTTTATTGATCATAGCTTGACTTTTGCTGATTAACAAGAAAAAAGTGAATAATTTTCTAATCAAACTCATCTCTTTGCTGGTAGATCAAAGACAGAAATCATTACTCACTTAATTTCATCAGATTTACCCTTAATATGTTTTCTGTCACTGAGCCCCGATTCGCATGCAAGTCAATAACTCGCTTTATCCAAATTAATTCATTATTTATTCTACTATACAAATGAAAATATACTCAATTCTAGTTGTAATCAAGAACCAAGCACTTCGTCGATTGAAGCAAATCAAAAATTTGTGAAATATCTGCCCTTAAATCGATACCACCACCACCACCATTCATACTTGTTGAACGTTGAGAAAGCATTTTGCGTAATCCTAAATTGCTTAAAGCCATCCAAATCCTTCCAATAAAAGCATTTAAAACGACACATAATTCATCATCAGTCGCATCATCTCTTATACCTGAAAGCATCAATTCGGGATGATGATGTAAATGATCTTCAACTACTCTTTGCCGTGGAGTTGAAAGTGCTAAAAGTGGTTGAGCTTGAACATTACCGAGAGTTGAAGTTAAATGACTTAAATCTGCGCTATTATGTCTTGTAGCATCAATCATTCCAAGCGAAATACTCTGTCGTTTTAACATGTTTGTCTCTCATCCGATTCATGACCATAAGAAAGCGGTCTTGAATGACTCGAAGGCTCAGGTGCAGCCATTGAAGCTTCAATTGATTCTTGTATTCCAGTATATACTTGACCTTGCGCTAAAGCTTCCAAACGTAAACAAATATAACATATCATCTTCACCTCATCAACACTTAACAAATGTCCAGTCGGTTCAAAAACTTCCACAGGTGCAAGTGTTGCTTGTACTAATGGTATACTAGAAGACTCTGCTGCATCAACTCCATCGCTTGCCTTTGGAACCAAAGTTGGTGCTTCTCCTCCTTCAGCATTAGCAATTCGGTCAAATCCAGATGTTGTTCGTAAAATGCTTGTCGGTCTTGCTGTACCTGATTCAATTTGAGTGGTACAACGACTTAGAAGTGCTGTAGGGTAAGCGGACATAAGATGTTCGGGGTGTTTCCAATCCTTTCAAACGACGTTCTCCAACATCAAAGAAGGAATAACCTAATCTACGCAATAAGACTACGTCTCGACTTACGTTTGGATCATGTAACAAATATGTTCCACCTTCAAACGCTTTCGTCAAATCTGTCATTTCACCATCTTCTTCTACCAATTCGCTTCTTCTTTTTTGAGCATCATCTGCCGATTCAAACCATGTTCGTAATTCGGCCAAAACATCTCGACTTACAAGAATTTGTCCACCTTCAGCTGCACTCTGAATACGACTTGCACGATTTACCATCGGTCCAAAATAATCCATTCTTCTTGTAATTGGATCAGCTTCGCACACAGGTTTACCCCAATGTATACCCATACGTACGCTCAATCCTCTATACATCAACTCTCCCGTCCTTTCCGAATAAATTTCTCTTCCATCTTCACTTTCCAAAATTTCTTGTGGCCAATTCTCAGTGAGTAATTGCAATTGTACCTGGAAGCACCATAAAAGAGCCGAAGTGACCGGATTGGAAACTGACCATAAAAGCATCACCTTCAGTCTTTACTTCATAACCACCAATATTGCGTAATTGTCTACGTAATAAGAAATTATGCATTCTCATTGCAGTTTGCATTCCTGCATTAGTCTCCCACAAATGTGTTGAGTTTCGAATATCCGTAAAGACGAGTGCTACTTGTCCAACCGGAGGAGGGTACTTCACGTTCCAATCTAGCCAACGTTCGATCACCAGGTAAGAATTCACGTCCACGACGCATAGTAGGCTTTTTGAAACCTTCCCAATGAGCTTCAAAGATTGAGCCACCTTCGTTACCTAATTGACCAGGAGCAACAGCAGGAGTAAGACCTTGAGTTTGTGCACCGCCACGCATTCCACCTCTTGTCTTTTCAAAAAGATCTCCTACAGCTACAACCATTACCATGATACTATCTTCAGCACCGTAACTGATAGCATAATCACGTAACTTTTGTGAGGCCATCATTGATCATCTCTATCCATACGTGCAATATCAACGGCAGTTTGATAAGGAATAAAGTCCCATAAAGGTCTTATTTGCTAAAATGATAAATTCGTCCGAATCTGTCAATTCAATCTTGTGAACGGCAGGAGCAGCATTTACGATTGGAGCAAGATGATAATGTCCAAAGCTACGTGAAACTTCCAATGTATCGTTCACTTGACCATGCAAGGAAACCCAACCTTCACATGATCGAATTCGAAGAGTTTCATCGCGATCGAATGGTACATGTTTGGTTGAAACCAAATGTGCCGTACTATTACGAGAAAGGACTGCTAAAGCGTCACCGCAATTTGCAACAAATAACGTCTTTTTGATCACATAAGCCAAAACTGCACTTGCACCACTACGCCAATTGCCAGAAGAGATACTGTCAGTTGTCATGGTGCTTCTGCTTTACCGGCTTCTTTACCGTTCGATTGTGTTCTGAATCTTGACGAACACGTACACCTTCAGATATTAAAACATCTGCATATTCTTTTTGCATACGTAAGAATGCACGTCTGATAATATCTTGAACTTTATCCATATCAGGTGATGTTTGATTACCAGGAGTTTGAAGCCTTTGAACTTCCCATTGAATTCGAAAGTTTACCCATTGAGAAAGATGAAAAGCGATTCTGCTGCCCATCTTTTCGCCATGTCCACGTCCAGCAAACATGCCAAACATACATTCATCATTTCGTTTCACGGAAATTAGGCACAACAACATCAACTATGCTCAAATGATCATGTTGACCGAGTGCGTCTGAAATACCATAAGCCATTTGATTGATTTGACTTAAACTAGTACGAACTCTTCTATCATCAAATTCATCCGGCATTTGATGTAAAGTCACAGTGACATCCATTAAACCCAAAAGACGAAGATTTGTGAGTCGTTGGAAATCTGAACTATCTGTTCGACGATAAGCTGTTGTACCGTTGGAATGAGCACCATCAACGCCAGTCATGACCGTATTACTCTTAATCTCCAATCGTTTGTTTCCAGAAAGATTCAAATAGCGCAAATTTGGGTTCGAGTTCCAATTCCAATCGTATTGTTGATTAGAAATATTATATTCAAAGCATTTGTACCGACGTCTAAATTGACCAATTTCATCATTTTGCCTAATTCAGCAGGTAATGTTTGTAACTTGTTACCGTTGATATGCAAAATGCGCAACTCTTTTAATAACGTGAGATCGTCTGCTGGAATACTACCGATCGAATTACCGGAAAGATATAGCTCACGTAATTTGATCAAATTTGAAAGACCATAACTTGGAATTTCATAAAGATCATTACTGCTCAAATTCAAAATTTGCAATTCAGGCAAATCACGAAGGACAGCAAAAATATCTTCCGTCAAATGATTATCACCCATACGCAATTTCGTCAAACATGCACTGAGAGGCAAAGGTGTCCTTCCTGCTGAATGAGCGCCATTGGCGGGTAAAGTGCCCAAAGAGCCAGCAGAGCCTTTTCTACTCTGAGATAAAATGGCAGAGCTCACCATTGAATCTACAATAGAGCCCGGTGCCAAAGATGCAGCAGCATCTGAAGTAGAAGGGAAAGACTCCAACAAATTGGAACTGACATTCAACCTTCGTAAGCTACTGCAATGCCAAATACTTGCTGGTAAAGACTTTAAATTGTTATTGTGTGCTTGCAATTCCACCAAATTGGTCAATAAACCGAGACTGTCGGGCAAAGTGGCTAAAAGATTGTTTGTACAAGATAATTTGTTAATTGCGAAAGGGCGCCAAGGTTATCAGGTAAGACGATCAAACTATTCCGATCAAGAACCAGCTCCGTCAAATTTGGTAATTGACTCAAAACGTCATCATCCAATCTACCCATATTTGCCGATGACAGATCCAAAATCGTTAATGCACACATAGCTTTTGCATTGAAAGTCGCCTTACTGAGCGGATTTTGTCCAATTTGCAAAGTTTTCAATTTTTCGCCAAACGTTACATCCATCCTCTTGAGAGAATTATGTTCACATCGTAATATCTCCAAACTTGGCAGGTTGAACAACACCGAAATATCTTGTAGTAAATTCCTTCTCAGATCTATCACACGGAGATTGTGCATTGCACCAATCGAGCTTGGTAATTGTTCGACGCTGTTACCGACAAAGACAAATCTTTGTAACCGCTTGAGCAAATCCAATTCACTTGGCAGTTCAACAATCGTGTGAAGCTAATATCCAACAAGGTAAGACTTTCCAATCCACATGCAACGGATGGAAATACTGCAAATTGATTATTTGATACGTTCAAATCGCGCAAAGTCTTCATCTGTGCAAAGTATCCCGGTAACTCTGACAAACGATTGTTTTGTGCTTTGAGCGACATCAATTGAGGGATTTCACTCAAATTGATATGATTTAGCTCTCGAATACGATTATCGCTCAAGTCCAAATGGGTCAAATGAACGGCCTCTTTGATACTTTGTGGAACTCTTTTTAAAGAAAGATGGCTGAGACACAAAGTAGTTAAATTCGTACAGATTTGAATAAAATCGTTTGGAATGTCGTGCATTGGATTACCACTTAAATCCAAACTCTTGATCCATTCTGCATTCTTGTAAAGAAAAATAGGTACCATTTCCAAATTTCGATTACGCAAATCCAAGACATTGAAATCAGCTTCCGTATTGCCGAATGAGTAGGAATCGAAATTTGTAACACGATCAGGTCTAAAGACAAATTTGATCAAAAACGATAAATCCTCTCTTCCAAGCTCTTCCAACGAATCTGATTCCGTATAACCTGCTTGTTCCAAACGTCTTCGTTGAAGAATAGCTGGCTTTTCTGATTGACCTAGAGGTCTCTCTGAACCTTTATCACGTACAAATAATCTATTCACTTGTGCAGGGGTCAATACTCTTGCGTGCTAAAATCGTACGTAATTCTGATGCAGTAGCATCCAAAGAGATCGAAACTACCGAATACATTCCATCATCTTTATAAACCCGCATAAAGGTATGTTTTGTTGTTGTTTGATTTGTTGGACCCCTTTTAGCCGATTTCCAATTAAATTGATTATCTTCTTCGGCTGAAGGTGTGACCGGAATTCCTTTGCCTGGATTGGGCGTACCAAACGGATGATTGATAGAATTGCCAGTATTTGGTCTGCTGCTACTCAATTTAATACGTGAAGGACGATGAAGTCCTAATTTACCTGCTGCCGCCGCTGCAGCGGCTGCTGCATGTCCGATGGTCGATCCGCCTCGAGAACCTGGCCTTACTGCTGCTGGCGATCCTGCAACATTGGCCTGCAACTGTGTCGGCAAAGCTTGCAAAACTTCAAAAGAAGAATCAGAGCTCTTTCTAGTAGTACTGCCATCTCGATCTGTTGGCACAGATGTATAAGATTGACTAGAATCAATCGTTTCACGTCTGCCTTGCGATCCTTCGATAGACACTAAGCCATCACGCCCAAGCGCTGCATCTGCAGATGATATTGAACTTTGATTTCCGCCCAAAGAAGAAGATCCAAGGCCACTCCAAATGCTCGAGCCTAGAGAGGGTCGACTTGCATCACGCTTGTAGGATGGTGAAGCGGTAAGCGGATCAACTCCTGGGCTCATTGCATCTTCTTCAATACCATCTTCATCATCACGTAAAACATCACGAAGCTTTTGCGGTTGAACGGCCCAACTGTCAGGTGCCATCCAAGAAGACGTTACCTTTCCACTACTCGAAGCGCTTGATTTTCTTGGGTCAGTTACTGATCCATTCCGATTATGTGGTGGGAATTTGTAACCTGCATCCACAACTTGTTGACTTGGTCTGCGTTCCGGCATAAACTTGCCTGCAGTTTTATGTAAATTATTGACTGAAGTTGTGGGTGAAATATCGCTACCATTTGTCATTCGACTTGCGGTTGAAGTGTAGCTTGCTTTCCTATCGTCTCGATGACTTGCACCTGGTGTCAAATCTACTGGATCGATAAGGCTTTTATAAGGTTGATCAGCAGAAATGAAGCCATTTATACGTTCTTGTTGCTGTTGTTGTCGCAAAGATGGCTCGTCAATCGATTCACTACTTGTGGATGGTGGAGTATTACCACCTCCACGTGCTCGAAGTATTGCTTCCATCTGTGATTTGTTCATCTTGATTAGATTGGTACTTGTGACATCAACCCTTTGCGGTTGTAATGGACTTCTTTGAGTCGCAATAGACGTGCCAGAAGAAGTTGCCAATCTTCGCAGATTTCCAGGTCTTTGTGGAGAATCTACTGAAGCAGATGAAGGCCTTTGTTGTTCAAGGAAGGATACTGATGTAGATCGATCACGTAGTGGTGGTCTAGTTGCTGATTGAGGAGAAGGGGATGCAGTCAAATTCCTTGGCGCTACTTCTTCTGCAGTCAATGTTTCTCCCTTTGGACCAACCAAAGAAGGTGTCTCAAAGATGTATCGACAAAATCATCAATATGATCAAAATTCGTATCTAAAGCTAATGGAACATCTTGTTGACGTGTTCCTCGATTGAAGCCAGAATGTGATATACCACGTTGTTGATTAACCAGCGATACGCCTAAACCCATATCACCATCCATAAATGAGCCTCCTGTACGTGTACGTTTGATTTCTTTGTCACGCGTCCTTGGTCGACCTATCAATTTGGTCCTTCGTGATTCTCTCAACGTTTCATGATCATCTACACCTAATTCCTCGTCAATACCCAAAGCTGAACCATCTCCGCGTGATTCTCCTCTCAGTTGCGATCCTGATCCGCCAGTATGGTGGATGCGTGGTGTGGTATTAGGCGACAACTCTTCTTCGCGTAAATTTGAAGTGGATTTCTTTGCATTTTTCGAAAAGAATTTGAGAGGATTCTTTGAAGCTTTTGATCGCTTTGCCGAAGTACCAGGAGTTGCGAAACCAACCAAACTAATTTGTGAAGCAGAAGCGGCTATAGGCGGTGTAGAAGGACGCAAAGGTAGAGTAGACTGAGAAGCAAAGAAACGTGAAGATCCTGATCCACTGGTATCTGTAAGAACAGAACGACTTGCACTATTGCCAGAATCATATTGACGTCCACTTGCGCTTCCTAGACTTCCTTTTGCATCCTCTTGATCGTTGCCTTGAAATAAGAATGGCGAGATTTCATGATGTTGGGTAGAACGATTAGGTAAAGGAGGATCAACGCTCAATTCTGATTCGATATATGCTAATCGATTGGCGGAAAATGAATCGATGCCAGGTAAAGTGGTTGCCCCACTACTAGAGCGAAGCGGGATAGGCGGTGGACCTTCTCCTGGAGCCAAGGCGACATCACTGATATCCAAATCTAACGATTCGCTTGATCGTCTGTTAGTTTGTTCTGTTGGTACAGTTGTACCTAGAATTTTTGCTGCTTTCATTGTGATGGATTGATTGGAGTTGGCCAAGAAAAAAATAGGTTAGGCGAGAGTATTTGATATTATTATTCTATTTGTGCTTTTTTTTTGCTAAAAGGGGCCTATTGCATGATTGTGCACGTCGTATGCGGGGAATGCAATAAAGTCAAGAACTTCAAAAGCACATACTTGGTGACGATGAAAGTTTAAAATGAAGGAAAAGGTATCTCTGAACAACTCCAATTGGCAAGATTGATGAGGTGGTGCTCGAGCTAGAACGTATTGTAGGAATGAGGTGTTTGTTGGTTTAAACAAAAGTCTATTATCCCTAGTGCTGCACATTAGTGTTGACGCGCTACGCCAAACAAAAGACTTCTAAAGTGCGTAGGAAAGGGAAAATAACTGTACAAAACAGAGTGCATGCGAAACATGCATTACTCGAGCCACAATGTTCCTGAGAACCACAGCAACCCAAAAAAAGTAAGAAGGCAAGAAGAAAGGGACTAGCAGTCGGTATCCCATTTCAATACATACACGCCAAAGTAGCGTTGTCATTTCGTTCATTCACAAAACACACCAGATCTTTTCTTCTCATTTGTATACGTAGATTATATAAAGATCACCGAATCGAACAAAAACAAAAAAACCCAAAAGGTCACCGCTAATCAGATTTAAATTTCACCCAAGAATAAAACAAACTCAGCATGGCAACCGCCCTATCTTCAAGCCGTAAATTACGTATTTTAGCTTTGCACGGATACACCTCAAACGCATTTATTCTTCAACGTAGATTAGGCGCAATTCGAAAAGCATGCAAAGAATATGCCGAATTCATCTTTGTAAACGGTCCAATACGTGTCGAGCCAATAACTGATGCAGCTGAAAGTTTAGATGCTCCCGATAGAGTTTCAAAAGCAAACGATCCAACGATTCCATTGGAAGAACAACCAAGAGCATGGTGGCGTTCAAGTGATGAAGGAGTTTATTTACAATTTGACGAAACGATTGAATATTTGAATAAAGAGATTGCTCAACATGGTCCTTTTGATGGCGTTTTTGGCTTTTCACAAGGTGCTTGTTTTGCCGCTTTGATCGCTTCTGCCTTTGAGGATCCTTCTCGATATCCTAAATTTCAATTACCAAAGGATCAAGGTCCATTAAAGTTTTGTGTTGCAGTGTCCGGTTTTCGTTCAAGGGATCCTACATGCAAGCCCTCTTTCCACAAACAGGCATTCAAACACCCATCTTACACATTTTAGGAAAAGCCGATCAAATCGTAGATGAAGAAAGAGCACAAACTTTAGTAGAAGCAGCTGCAAATTCTCGCGTTGAACATCATGAAAGCGGTCATGTGATTCCTTCTCAAGCACCTTGGAGAAACTTTTTAAAAGATTTCTTTGCAAGCTTTGTACGTGAAGGAGAATCTACCGATGCATGGAGAACCGTTATCGGACCAAATTCGAGACCAAAAGGAGAACATTCTGAGCCTAATTCAGGCACCGTTACACCCCGTCAAGATAGCGAGAGAGCGGGAAACACTGACAAATCCAGTCTATAAAGGGGACAAAACAATTAAACCCGACGAATCTAAGTCACACCACCACAAGAACAATTTTCGTTATATCTCATTAAATTAGCATCGTATAGATCATATCAAACATAGTCATAAAGCTAAAAAGACGGGAAGAAGAAGAAGAGTACAAATGGCAAAAGAAAAGGGTATACTTGCGACAGACAAAAAGGTGAAACAATCTTGAATGATCAGCATGATGTACGTGGATTAAAGTCAAATTTGAGTTTGCCGTTCACGTCATAGATTCCATAACCGGGTTCTTGTGAATCACTATAAATGTGTGCAAACCATCCGACGCCTCCGAGAGGGTATGATTTCATTGTTGTACATTTGCTATCCAATAGATCGTAATAAGCTTTTTCACTTGCAACGCTTGAAACTGCATTTGGTGAATTTGGACAAACACCAGCATTGCAATCATGCGTTGATGGGCCAACCGTTTTCGCTCCAATAAATCTTTTTGTTCGGAGCATTTTTCAAAAAGTAATTCATATCATTTGCATCATTATGCCAAGCCTTATCACCTGTTGCTGCATCTTGAGCAAAGTAAGGTAACATATGTGCATCAACGAAATCAATCGCATCCAAACGTCTTGGCTGCCACTGTCTGATTGTGACTGATAACCGTATGCCATATCTGAAACGGTAACATTGATCTGTAAATCCTTCAGACTGGCTTGAGCGCTCTTTACTTGTTTAGCCAAATCAGTACCACTCATCACCCAATCATACAAAGGTTCACTTCCGAATTGAACACCTCGGGTGACGTATTTTGCCTTTGGATTAGAGTGTAATTGTGAAAAGAGTGAATCACGTCTACTCTTCCATTTATCATCTCATCGAATCCGAACCAGATCAAAGCATGAATTCCAATTCCAGCTTGCCAAGCAGCTTCTACAACTTTATTGTTATAATTCGTATCATCACATGCGCCGTATAAGCGCACATAACGAGCATCAAATGTTTTACGAGCATCTTTGAATTCTTTGATCAATTGACTTTGTGATTGACAGGCAGAGATCTCATAAGAGAATCCCAAGAATGCATATTCATCCGTTGGACTGCACCACCATCCGTCCAAAGAATTTGGAACGTTTGATGGCATATTAAAATCCAAAGCAGGGAAACAAGATTGATTACTGCTTGAAGTTTTCACAGATGGAAAGGCTGTACTTTCGTCTGAACAATCGTCCGAGTCCGTTGTTGAGGGAATTGGCGTTTGTGAAGCAGCTTGTGTATTTGCACTTGTTTTTGTGGCAAGATTGTCCTGTTTGACTGTACTTGTATTACTCTTTGCTTTTGTCTTTTTCTTCTTTGTCTTTTCGCTTTAGTCTTGCTCACCTTCTTCTTCTTCTTGGAGGAGGTTTTCTTCTTTGTTGATATTGATTGGATCTTGTTTGTTGTCGTCGTCGTCAGAGAACTATTGGAGATCGAAGTATGGTTTGGTCAAAGTGCTATCATGTTGGAAGAAGAGGAAGAAGGTGACGTACCATTGGAAATAACTGTCTTGTTCATAACATGAGAAGCAGGAATGGGGCAAAGCGATCTCATGAACTTCATTCCAAGGAGTTAAATCGAGTGCTTGAGGATTGGCTGCATTCAATTGATTGGCATCAGATTTGGTTGCTTTACTCAAACTGGCAGCTTTCTTGGCAGCATCATGTGTCGTATTACGTGAATAAGTGGATTGGAATGTATGCTGAACAGGTGATGTTGCTGGAGCTGCTGAAGTTGACGAAATACCTTGTAACATTAATCCAACGAGTAAAGGAATGAGAAGTAACGAATGTGAAAGTGAAACTGAAGATGTAGAAGCCGACATTTCAGCGGAAGAAGATCGTGAAAAATGCATCTTTGCAACCAGTACAAATGATGACAATTTAAAGGAGAAAAAAGAAAGAAGGATGAAAATTGGTGACCACCGGGAAAAGGTGAATGGTGATGGTGAAAAAAGAACAAGTGAAGTTGAGTTTTTCACTTTATTTTATAATTGATTCCATACAAATGCAGGTCCAGAATCTATTCTGCAAAAAGATTCAGGAACAAAGCACTTTCCAGTGAAATTTGCCGTAGGGGTAAAACTTGCCGTTTTGAGCGAAAGGCTTCTGGAAAATATTCACTTTCCAATTTTGAACAAAAAAGTAGATTGTTGATCCATTCACCGTCGGAATTGCGTGAAGAACAGTATAATTTGCAATGTATGCGTAACTTTATCGCAAGTTGATGATATGATCAGTTGGATGGGCATCCATCTTGCCCAAAAGGAAAGTGGATCAATTTATGCTCATCTTTTATATGCAAAATACTGTACCTGCATTCAATGTGCTGAGCATATTGAAGTAGTTAATTGTTTGATCAATTCAATCCATTATGGACTAACTCATGTCTCCGTCAATATGCTCGGCTCGCTCGAATGAGTGAGAGTGGCTTTGATGATATAGCCCAACCAAAGAACTTTTTAAATTGACACTAATGTTCGATGCCCCCACACGTAGTCTAGTCTAGTGTTGTGGGTTCACGCACGCGTGCATGCAAGTGTAAAACTTATTGGTGAATTTTTGTGAACTAGAATACGTACAGTGCGATTATATAATGAACAGCTGGTAAAATGCGTTCACCACCGACGTAATAATCACCATCACACTTTCCCATCATCACGCTTTGGACTTCTTCTTTTCGCGATCATAGCTTTCAATTAGCGTTGAATTTTCTCGCTAGATAAGTTCTAGTTTATCAAGTAATCTCTGACCCTTTCAAATACGTAATTAGCTTTCTCACGAAATCCATGTATCTTACACGATGGTAGCGAATACTAGTATATCTTTCTTTTAATTGAGCTATGAAAATATGCGCGGGTTATGTAAGCGAAAAAGTGGGCCGATTTAGCTCGAGAGGGGACGACTTTCGGACTTCAATCGCGTCATTAATGCGGATTATTAATGCAATCAACTTTCCACTAGTGTGCTTTTGGGTAGGTCATAGAGAAGGTCCAATCATTTCGATGCAATCTATCTTTCCCTTCTTTCTTGCAGCATATCATCTTTAAATTCTCAGAATGGCCAGCTCATTGACCTCTTCTTTGAGGACAACTGTCACTCCGACAAGGGATGGCAATGCGTTCTTCAATGCAAGCAAGAATGCTTTCCACTTCCTCCCCATTGAACCAGGCGAGCGTGAAGCCTCCTACAGCAGTATTGTTGATGAATATGGGAGGACCCTCTACTTTGGACGAAGTTGGGGATTTTTTATCACGTCTCTTCACGATCGTGAACTAATCAATTACCTTTTCAGAAAAGATTAGCTCCATTAATTGCAAGGAGGAGAACACCGAAAATTATTGAACAATATGACAAAATTGGTGGCGGTAGTCCCATTCTGCGGTGGACTCGATTGCAAGGGAAAGAGATGGCAACAATGTTGGACGAATTATCCCCTTCGACTGCCCCACACAAGGCATATACTGCCTTCCGATATGCCAGACCATTAACAGATGAAGCATTGGAAGAGATGAAAGCCGACGGAGTTCAACGTGCAGTTGCATTACGCAATATCCGCAATACAGTTGCAGTACAACGGGAAGTTCTTTGAATGAATTGTATAGAGAAATTCAAAGAAGGAAAGAACAGGGAAAAGAAGAAGGCAATATTAAATGGAGTGTTATCGATCGTTGGCCAACTCATCCTGGACTTGTTGATGCATTTGTCAATCGCATAAATGCAGTTTTGCAAACATATCCAGCAGAAAAGCGTAATCAAGTTCCTATCATGTTCTCCGCTCATTCTCTTCCTATGCAAATCGTTTCAGGTAGAGGTGATCCTTATCCTGCAGAGGTAGCAGCGACTGTTTCAGCAGTGATGACTAAATTAGGATGGAGTAACCCATACAGAGTTACATGGCAATCTCAAGTTGGACCTTCTGCTTGGCTTGGACCGCAAACGAGTGATACAATCAAAGGATGGGCAAAGCAAGGCTATAAAGATTGCATTGCTGTACCGATCGCATTTACACAAGATCACATTGAAACATTGTACGAGCTGGATATCGAATTGCAAGAAGAGGCAGAAGAACACGGAATTAATTTAAAACGTGCAGAATCATTAAATGATGAGCCGACATTCTTGCGTGCTTTAGCCGAAATTGCGGCCTCCCACCTTGCTTCTTGTGAAGGACAAAGTACAAAAATGAACCTTGGGCGCAAGGGAATACAAGCAGACAGATGCAATTACGCTGCCCAGGTTGTGTAAATGCAGTATGCGGTGAATCAAAGCGTTTCTTCGGTGATAATAACGTAAAAGTAGGCGAAGATGCATTTCGTCCATGATCATATGTAGTCATAATTCTCTAATCAAAATCACATTCATATCTGAGTCTCCGGCAGAAAAGCGGAGGGCGGTGAAGTACATTTTTGCTGAAGGATTTGTACGTCCGAACAAGAGCGGGTTGACGTGTTGTATGTGATTAAAGAATGCACGGATTTTGGAATTCGACTGATTATTCGTTTTGTTTCACCTTTTTTGCGGTATGAAGTAGCCCCCGCAAACGAGCAGGAATGATCTAAACACGTATTCTGCTAGTATCTCAATGAGCCTTCATAAATTCGGAGGAAGCATTGTTGTGACGCATGAAAATTGTCCACGCTGAATTTTCATACAAAATGCAACTTCTCCTCTACAGAAACAAGACGGACTGGAGATTGATCTGTGCAGGCAAATCGAAAGATAAAATGAGCAAAAGTCTAGATTCGGAAGAAGTGTAAAAACTTGTTCGGAGATGCTGAACAATTGACTAGTCAAGGACACCTCTTTCTTCTTTCGTCCACCTCTACTTGTTTCTCTACGGCAAAGGTCAAATTTGATCATAATTGAATGCAGCAGCAAAACAAAATGGAGACGCAAGGCTCGTCTCAAATTCCTGGAGACAAATCGCAAAGCTCACAGCGTTCGATTAAATCGAGAAGACATTTAAGTTTGAAAAAGCCAGCGACACCTTCTCAAAAAAAGGGAGAATGGCAACGCAAACTCACTACCCCAAAACAGAAGAGCGTTCAGATTTTCAATCAAAATTTTTCAAAGGGAGACCAAAGATGTCCTTCCACGCAATGCAAAAATGAACGAGACGGTGATTGATCTTTGCAGCGATGACGAAGATGTCAAGACAAATAGTGAGTTAGTGCTCACAAGTAGAGCTGGTGACAGCGAGCAAAAAAAGGCGTCAGGGCAACTCTCTGGTTCTTCAAAACAAGGTCACCCACAAGCAAGCACAGAGAATGTCATGCAGAGTACACGAAAGCGTAACTTCAATTCTAGTACCATTGCTGTTTCTCCAATTGAAAATGAAGAGCCCGCATTCACTCATGATCCTATGTTGCAAAAAGCAATTGATATCGAGAATTGGCAACTTGGAATGATTCAAGACGATGAGTATGTTGAAACTCTTATTCCCGAGGATACGAATGCAATGCAACAGCTTGAAAACAACGAATCCGGCATGCAAGAGGATTCCTCTTCGATTCCCACCCATTTTCATGGCACGAGCACAAGTTTTGAGGCTGAAAGCCCAAATACCACACACTCTCCTGCCATGTCCAAACCTTCGAGTCATGTGCAGGGTATGTCTGAAGTAAACGTATTTGCAACGTCTTCTCCTGTTAACTCTCATCCTGCAATCGCAAACGAACAAGACCAACCCCCTCAAACGCAACAGCAAGCGAATGAGAATACACCACTCCCGAACCAGAACGATGCTTTAGCAAATGCTCTATGGCTTTTGCAACTAAGCCAGCTTCTCAATAAAGGCAACAGTACTGCAAGTTCTCATCTTTACATCCCAGAAATGACGGTTGAGCCAATCTCAGAAAAACAATTGGGAAAGAGGAAAGCAACTGATGGGTCTAGAGCCCAAAGATTGCCAATTTTATCCAATTCCCTCAAACATGCAAATCAGACAACTGTCACAAATGAGGACTCAGATGAGGATCCATTTGCAGGCGTTCCGCACGATCCGACCAAATTTCCGACGACATGTCATCGTTGTGAAATAATTGATTGCGAACTCAAAATGCGATGTCGAATGAAGATGGGCAGCAAATATGTGGTTTGTATTTTTGCAAAGAGTGTTGTTTGGAAATGGGCGGAGAAAGTTTTCATCTGTGGATTGAAATTTATTGTTGCCCACGATGCGACCAGATTTGCGATTGTGCAAAATGCAGGAGATCGAGGAAAAAACCCTCAAAGTCTTCTTCGAGGAAACCTTCGTCATCGAAATTCAGTTCAAGAAAATCCGGACAAGGATTTAAAAGTGTCACGCCAGGCTATCGTGACTCAGTGTCTAAAGCTACAGCTCGCAAAAGACTTCCGAATTCATTGATGAACATCTCAAGCTCTCCGCCAAAATCAAATGAAGATGTTGAATCGACTCGTGACTCAGAACAATCTTCGGCAGGAAGCCCGTGGCGTCGGCAACCCACGAAATGAACTTGCTGACAATTTCGCGCGATACCAGAATGCGTCAACATGGGGCAGAACAGCCAATCAAAGACACCTTTCAGACAGTTCAAGCGAGGGAATCCGACGATACAATGAATCTTCTCAGAGTGAAGATGGTCGAGCAACTCCTGCATCATCGTCGGTGGCATCACTTCATGTTGATATACCATCAAATGGTTTTGCTGAACAACAAATGGAAGAATCAGTCTGAAGAGCACTACCTTACAAACATTTGACGATCTCATGTCTTTCAAACAACTAGGAAATTACGAACGAATTCATTGTACTCTCGCATTCTTTCATGTAGCAAAATCCTTTTCCAATACAAGTTTTGTGTGAATATCAATCTTGAGACTGTGATGAGACTAAGCGCTTTCTTATTGACACGAGATCAACACAACAGATAGACTGATTCAAATGTGTACAAGTCGTGCACTGCCCACACACACGCTGCTAACACACGCGTATCTTTTCTCCCTCCGCTTCTGTTGTTCCAATTTCACATCACTTCATGACCAGTACAGTCAATGGCTACGTAAATCATAGCATTAGCCAAATCGAACGATGGCCACTACCACAAAGGTATCTTCAGGCTCTTATCTGCAAATAGCTGTAGAGCCAGCCCAATCTTCTTTCTTTGCAGGCGAAGATTTTGCATGTACGATCACATTTACCAATACTCGAATTCCAGTACCGCAAACTCAACCTTTACCATCTAGATCGACTTTTGAATCTGTAGGTTTGGGAGTAGAAGAAAGCAAACAGAGAAGCGTTTCATTAATCCGGCAAATTTTGCCGAGTCATCTTTATCACGCTGTCAACATCTGGACTGAAGAATGTAAATGGGAATGGTACAGCTCTTTCACCTTTGTCTGCCTTACCATCTTCTCGTCGCTTTCATCGAAAGTCACAAAGTGTTGATATAAGAACATTCGCTCGTCGTAATCAACTTGAACGTGGAAATGCAGAAGAAGGAGAAGCAAGTGATGAAAGATATTATCGCAGTTTGATCCTAAATGATGGCCAAGAAGATGAGCTATCGCAAATACATGCACATGAATTCTTGCAGGCTTTGCCCAGAAGGCAAGGTTTGATAGGTAAGAATTTTATTGGACAATCTGCATCAAGCAGTTTGCAATCAACGCCAAAGTTTTCCGACATCAGCACGCCACCAATGAAACGTCATAATAAGGCTTTTACTGTTGCTATACCCGGATCGCGAGAATATGCTGAACATTTAGGAAAAGGTGTTCCATCGATTCAAACGCAATTTGCTTCGCCTCGAATACCATCGCATCATGTAAATATTGAAGCGTCAACTCCTTCGCCTGCTCGATCCCGTGCGGTAAGCTCTGCTTCAAGAAGAGTGAGCGATGTGATCAAACCGACACATCCTCACAGTCGCAAGAAGAGTGTGCTCAAGTACAAGCAGAAGATTTAAGCGCTACATTTGAATTAGATGGTGCCAGTCCAGGCTCCAGCACACCAAATGGACAGTCATCAACTCTTACGACGCCCAGACAATCAATTGATCTAAGGAACAACCGACCAGGAGGAGAAGGGTTTTATGGACTTGGAGAAAATTCAACTATGGAAAGTGTTTTGAGGGAGGACTTTACTCAGTATTCTAAAATGGGATCAAACGGCACATCAATAACATCACCTCAGGACTCTGCGATTGGTCAATCGATAAACGAAAACAAGCCCCAAAAATCTGATCGGAATGAAAGAGCGGATATCGAGACTGTACTTTGGACTTTTGCTCAATTCGGTGGACACTTTCAAGTAGATGAAAGTTTGGTCAAGCCGGGAGAATTTGAACAGGTAAAACAAAGGCTTGCCGGTCTGGGAAGCGCAGGTGGACTATCAACATCATCATTCGGATCGATCGGACAGCTAGGTCCGGCAGCTATTGGTGGAGGGGAGTTAGGAACATCTGTTGATGGCACAGAGGGTGAGGAGCGAAAAGCATCGGAAGGATGGGGTTCTTATCTTCGAAACGTTCTTTCTACTGGTGGGCGGAAGCAAGAATGCTACAATGACATCTCATCATCGCAGAAGTGGTTCTACGCTTTTGGACACCCGACAAAAAACAATGGCAAGTCGATCGATCCCGGTTTTGTCCAATCCACCTAGCATGGTTGCTGTCGATTTGGAATTGGCACCAGGACAATCACGTAGCTTCAATTTTCGTGTTCCCTTGCCGCCTGATCTGCCACCTTCGTATGTAGGGAAAGCGATCTCTTTCAGTTATACGCTCACGCTTGGTACCAATCGGCTTGGAAGAAACAAAAGGGGAACGATGGAGCAAAAGAGCAGATTAGTTCGTATTCCTATGCGGGTATACAATCATATCAACATTAGTGGAATGACGGCATTTTATGATTTAACAAATCCGATCATCAACAAGAGAGATGAAGCGATCGTGAAATCAGATGATGTAGATATCGATGACCCGAACGTTTTCGAAAATCTTTCCATAATCGAAAATCAAAAAGGGAACAAGGGAGAAATTCGTAGAAAGAGACGCTCTTCACGAGCTGACGCAATAGCAGACAAAGCTTTACTATCTTATGCAGATGAGCTTCTTAGCACTTGCAAAGATGAAAATGAATTATCAGATGATGATGTTCCAACCGATGTAGAAGTGGCAACTTGGATGGCACAGAAACAAAGGATGCACGATCTAGTACGCACTTCACCCACTTCAAGGCGTGCTCGACTTGCCATGTCTCCATCAGACGCATTTCCTATTCACAGCCATGCGTCCAAACAACGACATCGTGGTCATAGCGATGCTTCTCAAGCAGGCTTGGGCATTTTGGCCGAAGATGATGACCTTCCAAAAAATAGTTTACAAGCTGTTGAATTGCTCAGCAGGAATTCCCAAAAAGTTTCTTATGATATTTCAAAAGATGGTCAAGTTGCTGCAATTCTAACTTTGGTTAAATCAAAATATCGATTAGGCGATACGATTACCGGTGTTGTGACTATTAATGCTGCCGATAGTATTGCAAGAGTTGTACGCATTGCTGCCTTCTTAGAAAGTCATGAAGATATTGAATCTACCTTGGCCACTTTACCATCAGCTCGATCGCAAAAAATAACAAAGACTGTACATGCAAGCTTTCACGATTCTACCTTGGATGCCGGTCAAGCATGCTTCTCCTTGCCCATTCCTTCAGGCGCTACACCTAATTTTGATACCAGTGCGGTTCGATTGATATGGACTGTAAGGTTAGCATTCTTAACTTCTTCTAACGTACGGATCACAAATTCCGATTCTGATGGAAACTTCGTCCATGAAAGATCAAAGCCATCTCCACATCTTATACCCGGACCAGACGATGGCTATGCAGCTTATCATCGTGCATTAAGAGCAGCACCTTCGTTAGCAGGACCTTTTGTTGGTGCTACCACTTCTGATTCAAACGATCCAATTAGCTGAAGCAAAATTAGAAGTGGTAGAATGTGCTGTACCTTTAACAGTCCTTCCGCATTCTACACGCTTCACTGTTGGTGAAGTAGGTTTTATGGCATGATCAAATAGGAAATTGAATGTATTCATTTGTACTCTAATGAAATTTACAAACATAGATTGTATGATTTTACATGGTTACCCAACCGCCTTGATCCATAACAGCTTCAATCTTCCTTGCAATCATGTTTGCCAAACCATGTTGTAACCATTGTCTGCGTAATTCATCAAATCGAATCGTATGAAGGAATTGAATTTTACCTTTTTTCAATCCTATATCGATCTCCCCATGTGCGTCCAAATAAGGTGAATAAGTGAAACATCCTTTTCCTTGGAATAATAAAACGATAATGTTTGATTTAATCTTGAAGAATAATCCGGTCGAATGACCACATTCTTCTAAATGTCTATTACATTCACCATGTCCGTCTGAAGCACCTTGACAGCAAAAGCTTTGGAAGCATAATATTTCACCACATTCAAGGCAAATTGCTGGCTCTGGAGGTGCATTACCACATCTTTTGCATTTCATCACTTGACATTGCATAAGTAAAGTGGTCAAATTGACGGGCAATTTGATCAATTCATAAATATGCGGATGTTCAAGTTGTAATGTTGGATGATGTGGATGATGATGGTGTCCTGATTTAGATGAAACGGATAAAGGTGAAGGTTGAATAGGTAACGGTCTAAAGATTGATGCTAATTGAGGATAAGCATGTTTGATCCAACCTTCCACTAGACCTGCTAAAGCTGTTTGTCGTGTTGCAGTTGCCGAAAGTGCTTCACGTGGGAAAGGAATATTGAGCAATTTCATCAATCGAATAAATTCCGATTCATTACTCAAACCTTCTTGATCTTTTCCTTGTAGTAATGGTAAAACTCCCATAGCACGTTGTAAAAGCATTGCACGACGTAAGAAAGGCAAACAATACGTACAAATCATTTTTGCCAAACTTGCATCATCCAAATTATCCACTCCAAGTGTTATATTTCCACGTGCATAACCAACCAATCCAATAATATTTGCAACTGTGCCACGAACATCATCAAAGACTTGTAAGATTGCTTCATTGTCTGATTTGGCAAACGGCGCACTTCCTTCTTCGTTAGGTGTAGAAGAATTTGGATTTGTACGTAAGCCTGGCATACCACGAGCAGATCCTCCAGGACCAGATTGAGGCCATAAACTTGGTTGTGCAACTCCAAAAACGACTTGAATCAATTGAATGTAGAACATCAATATTGTCACTTGAGGTAAATTACCAGGAATAACAGCAGCTGCTTCTACTAACAAAGTCATTGGATCACGTAATACAAGCGGTGAACGAACAGTATCATGACCACCCCAATGCGGTAATAATCGCATCAAAAGACCATGTCTGAAAATGGCTTGATAATTTGGCTCTTCCAATTTGGCAAGGTCACGTAAACATGTAATAAAGGCTACGATCAAATCCATAGTTTGTTCAGTCATTCCGTCGGACACGTTTGGAATAGAGCTTTGTTCTGTGTTGGGTTCTTTCACTGTTGGCGTTGTTCCCCTTTGTGCGATCTCCAAAACATCAATCGTATAAGCAATCACTTCTTCGGGAATATACATCTTCCTGCTTGGCGGTGCTAAAATTGTACGACTTTGATGAGCAACACGCATTGCACGACTTTTCGTTGATAGAGGTCTCAACACTCTACATAAACGTTCAAGGAATTGTCGATTAGGATGTTCAGAAGACGAATTGTTCATTGTTCCCATTCGTGAAATCCATGAATCAAGAACGATTTGAGCATCTTCTGCGAACCATGGTACAAAACAGCCCGTTCCATTCTCTGTTTCTTGCAAATCAGATCGTAATGAATTTGTAGAAGATTTCAAGATATCATTATTGATCTTTCGTATCCAATCTGAAATTGTCGTTTGGTCCACGATTGGCACAATCACCTTGCTTGCTGCTTTTGGCACAGGCAAGATCACATTACCCAAACTCTTGCAAAGAGGACATACGAATTCAGATCTTGCCAAATCTTCCGGATGGTTACGTGCAATTTGTTGTGCATCGCCTTTGCTCGATACTCCGACAGTATACCTCGAAGCATTCCAAATGCATCAAATGACCACATGTAGACGTATAAAATCCAAATCGACGCTCTTCTGAAGGAAAACCGTCCCATTGACGACGTGAAGGGTTGGGAGTTGCCTTTTCTGCATTCTGAGGTAATGAATCTCCTCGAACTCTTTTACCTTCTACGCCATTTCTGTCTAGTGTCAAGGTGTTTGCAAACTTTGTTGTAAACTATGAGAATCATGACGAGGAATGTTGCGCATTATTCTGCTGCTTTGGATATGTGCTAAGCTGCCAAAAGATTGATTGCCATTCAAATCCTCCTGACAAAAGATGCAGCTTCCAAAAGAAATCTGTCTAGTTTCAACATCTTCACCTTCATCCATTAAATCTTTTTCCTCTTCGTCTAATTGATCGTCAACCTCTTCATCTTCCAAGCTTTCCAAAAGACTTTTCTGCTGTGCAGAAAATGATTTCATAATAGCTGCTTGTCTTGCTTTGGCTGCTGCTTTTCGTTTTTTCCTCCGCACTTGTCTGCCCTGCTACACCATCTTTACGTTCTTGACCGTGCCAGAGAGCATCAACGATCCTTCCACAACGATCGGGATCAAGTCTTGCGGCCATATTCAAGATCCATTCTAGCTTCGCTTTGAAATTGGTAAACTTTTCCACTTTTCGAAGAGCCAAAAGCAGTTCCATCATACTTTCGTATCCTGATTCTTCCGGTTCCGTTCGTCGTTCACAAAGTGCATTTGCGAACAAAGTTTCCTGTTCGACCAGACCCATCAAGAGTAACTGCAAACAGCCGTCGACCAATCCATCGGGCATTTCTTCTTCTCCAATATTCACATTTACCAAGCAAGAAAAGATGATTTGCATCAAGACCGGACTCAACAGTCCATTTCTTAAAGTGTCCACAAATATTGCTTGACCCGACGCCAATCGTTTGTGAGGAAGAATGACATACTTCTTTGCTTCTTCTGCCGATGTTTTTCGCTTCTGTCGCTCTTTGAGAACTTGTTCTGCTTTTTCTCTTTGATTGCGGGTGTAATGATAGAAGAACGGCTGTACTTCATCATAACATTCGTCTTTCAATTCAAAGATTCCAAGATCGTTTGTTCCATCAGGAGCACGATAGTTGCTCACAGATGCCAATACACGATCAAAGTTAGCATGATCTTTTAGCTTATCACTGATATGACGTGTAAGTTCAGAATATGTTCCTTGGTTGAGAGCCAAAAAATGCACAATCTCTCTTCGAACAAGATCGTCCATGCTGCGATGCATCGCCGTTGAAATTTCAGAAAATAGTGTAATCAAAAGTAATATCAACTCTTCTGCCAAGAATAGTAATTGACCCATCTCGAATCCAGTTTGATTGCCATGACCTTGCAACCATGTGATCAAGGAGAATCGTTGTGCAAATGTGACGAGCATTCGATCCGGATTGACAAATACAAGAACTGCATTGAAGCATGTACAAATCTTGATCATACATAACATCCCGCATACTATTATCGCGATAATGATGAGCTTGCGATCGAATTCCAAACCATTTCTAACCCAAAGACCGGCACGAATTTGTGCAAGCTTGACCACAACCCGCAATGGGAATTCAAACAATACGATCAATCCATTCTCGCCTGTCTCTTCCGGTATCAAATCTGCAAGCCTTTCTTTTCCCATCATACGAACGAATTCATAATCAAATTTGTTTGACTGACTTCAGCATTTCAGCTAACATCCAATGCATAGGATGGTGGAACGAAACGCCCATTGATTCTACGGCAAAATCGATAATATGATAAGAATGACCAGCAAAGGTGATTCGACTGAATGCAATCGTAGAATGAGAATCAGGATCGTTTTGATGTAAATGCGAACAGCTGAGAAGCGTCTTATTCATGGCTAAAAGCAATCCTCTCAGTAAATCTTGTCCGGATCCTTTACCATAACTTTCTCCAAACAACTTAATTGTTCTTGCCAAATGGGTTGCAACATTGAAGATGGGAACCCATACTTCCGATTCAAATTCAACATGCTCCGTTACTGCACGTCGATCTGGTGTGATGGCATTAAAGAGAGACAAAAAGTCGGCAAAATATCCCAAATGTCGAGTGTTGGACACAATTTGCTTTTTGCACACCTTCAGCAACCTAAGAGATAACGTAAATCGTACAAGATATAGTGACACCTTTGTTGACGGAGGAGCATGGAAGATGGACTTGCTTGCATTCGGGGCGGCGCATTGGGTGGAAGTGTAAGTGTTCCGGTTGTCAATTGCCCGGTAAAGATTGCTTGAAGAATTTGAAGCATTTTGTACAACAAATCAAGATTGATGACCAATTCAGATGCAATTGAAGGAACGCTGAACAATTGCACAGCGATAAATCGAATAGAATGCTCTGGTTCTCGATCCTGCACAATGAAAATCTCAACCAATTTGGAGAACATACATGCAAATCTGTACGCCAAAGCACGTTTCACCTCTCTTGGTCCAATAAGAGCCATATAAAGAGATCTTGCATTTTGCCCGAGCACCTTTCCACATTTTATAGTCCATCAAAAGCATTCCATCTAGCTGCAACAGTTCACGATTGTCGAAAAAGTCTATCGACATATGACCTTGTTTTATCGGTGATCGGTATTCCCAATCATTCAAAAACGCTCTTCCTAATAATGCTCGCATGGCAACGGCGCTTGGGGACAAGGTTGTCTAGAGGATGTGTGGAAGGTGACAATTTTGATGAAGCGGGCAGGGTTCCAAAAGATGCATTTGACAAGTCGAGAAGAAGTTCCAAAACATGGCCAGCGATCTCCTCTGCGTATACGTCATAGGCTGGTCTGATTGTAACTGCGAGATCGATTTGACCTAGCTTATGGGCCAATAAGTACATCCTTCTCAAATCGCTCGATGTTTCGATTATTTTCACGTCCATGTCGATCAACACGCTCCGCAATCCCTTTTGCTTCTGTTTCTGTTTTGTTGGTCACCTCGCAGATGATATCAATTACATCACGGAAACTGTGCTTTTCGTCATTCCACAAAACTACTGTGTATAACTTATTGTGATTGGAGTCGAACGAATATGCCCCAGGTCCTGGCATATAGTCCAAATCCTCATCTTCAGGCTCTGGAGGTTCAAGACTATCTTGTCTCTTGATAACCTCTATAGCATCAGGGCCTTCCGGAAGCTTCATTTCGTCCGGCGCATGTTCCATAGTATCAAGAATGAATGCAATCATAGAAGACACTAGTTGCAAAAAATCCTGTTTTTGCTTCTTGCGGTACATTTGTCAAAAGACTTCAATTTGATCGATATAGTCAGATGTAGTACCTGATCTTCTTTCTGGGGCTTTACCTTTGAAGTTATACGTTTCGGAATCTCTTGTGTTCTGCATAGAAAAGTCTTCATCCATCATTGTATCACGACTTGCATCATCATTTTCTTGACTTGGTCCTGCTGCTTCGTGATGTTTAGAAGAGTGAGCATCGCCTGCATCATGATAAAGACAACAAATCCTTTTCGTCCAAGCTTCTTCATCGCCACAATCACAGCAACCTCCGCTAGAATTGCTCACGCTAAAGACGATATCGTGACCTTCGTGATTGGAAGCGTTGAAGCAAGGTGCACATAAGACAAAGTATCATCTAAAGCGCAATCTCTACATCGATAAATGGCTTCACCTTTCTTGAAAACATGACCACAAGGCATCCCTTTACGATCTTCTCCATACTCTCCTCCCATCACTTCTTCTGATGACAAACCTGGTGGTGGAGTAGCCGATCGAGGAGGAACAAATTTTCCTTTTGCACCTCCGGGAGCGATCAATGGCGATGCATTGAGTGGTGAAGATGAAGGGTTTGCGTTCGAATTCAAAGAAGAATTGGAGAATGAAGCAGATGTAACTCCGCCCAAACGTTCTCTCCTCTGTTCATTAATCTCTAAAGAAGCACGCTTTTGTGCAGCACACAAATTCCAGTTACACCTTTCCAAGAATACCATAGCATGCATCATTGTCGGTGCTACCTCCCTTGGCAGAAGGTGAGCAGGCGTTATATTTGTAAATATTGCTGTCCATAGTGACCTGTATAATTGTGAAATTACACCTCCTGTTACAGCATAATTTGTTGAACGTGGATCAAGTTGTGCTTGTCTTAAAAAGTGTATTGTAGACGGTATCGAATCTGGATCAATGCCATCAATACTATATCCTTCCGCCATATCTGCCAATACTATTTATTGATCGATATGTCGAAAGAACAAAAAGTGTGGTGGTTAGAAGTATGTATGTAATACAACCCATACATAATTTACGTGGAGCGCTTAAAGCTACTACTGCACCACAATTTATTGTTATGCTTGTTCAATGAGCGGACAAGCGCTACCCTTGGCGCCAATTTCCGTTTTCCGTTTCAATAACAACACAGGAATTGGCGAATGTTTGAGAAAGCAGTGAGACAACTCAACAAGGCTTGAAAAGAAACGCCTTATATACAGGGCGCACAGCGCACGGGTTGCTTTTCGTTTCTGACAGCACATCCCTTGCTTAAAGGAGCTAAGAAGGGGAGTTCTTGCTTTTCAATCACCATCACAAAACAAATCTACCTACCTACTCCGCCTCTTGTTCCGCGTCAATTGCCCATAATGGATTTTTGAAGATATTGGCAATAAACTTGCCAATTTGACAATGTATGATGTCAAACAATTCTATACAGCAGCTAAGAATTATGCATTGAACATTTCCGAAATTGAAGCTAAAGTGAACGAAGCAACGAATGATGATGCTTGGGGAGCATCTTCCACTTTAATGCAAGAAATCGCGCAAGCTACAAATAATTTTCAAGATTTCAATGAAATTATGCCTGCTATCTATCGAAACTTTATGGAACGTGAAGCGAGAGAATGGAGACAGATTTACAAAGCACTTCAATTGCTCGAATATATCATCAAGCATGGTTCAGAGCGTGTCGTAGATGATGCTAGATCACATCTTGGTACAATTAAAATCTTGCGCAACTTTCACTATATAGATGATGCAGGTAAAGATCAAGGAATCAATGTTCGTAATCGTGCCAAAGAGATCGCTGAGCTTCTATCTGACGTAGAAAGAATTCGTTTAGAAAGACGCAAAGCAAGGCAGAATAAGAGCAAATATCAAGGTGCAGGTAATTCTGACTTTGTTCCAGGAAGTGGAACGGGAAGATATGGTGGCTTTGGAAGCGACTCCCTTTATTCAGGAGGAGGCGGATCAGGAGCTTATGGTGGTGGAAGTAGTAGCGGTGCGCGTGGTAGCGGTGATTTCGGTCGAAGCAGCACGCAGAGGGATAGCTTTGAAGCGTATGATGCAGGAGATGACGAATACGCTGCTTCGAGTGCCGCTAGACCTTCTGGTCGATCTGGCAGATCAGGTGGCCGTAGTGGAGCAGCTCCTGCACCTGTCAAAAAGGAAGAAAAGGTTGCTGATCTCTTTAGCTTTGATGATGATGAACCTTCTCAAGCACCTGCAAATATCTCATCTGCCTCTGGTGCAAGCAAACCAAGTGCATCAGCTGATGGTTTTGATGACTTTGACGACTTCCAAGCTGCCCCATCAGCACCTGCTCCTGCACCTGCACAAGCGACCAAACCTGCAACGGGCGGAGCCAACGTGTTTTGACTTCTTGGGAGATGATGCAGGTAGCGCAGCTCCAATTGCTGCACCGAAAGCGAATGCTTCCTTTACGAGTCCTTCTCCAGCAGCACCCTTACAACCACAAAGAACAGTTTCCACTTCCAGTGTATCAACGACAACAAAATCAGCCGGTAACGGATCCTCGGCAGGAAAGACAAATGCATCTATCAATTTTGACGATCTATGGGCAACTTCTTCCGGCAAACAAAATACAGGAGCCAATTCATCTGCAGGTAAAGGTAAGATGACAATGGCAGAGATGGCAGCACAAAAAAGTCAAAGTGCTGTTTGGGGTAATAACGCTGGAGGCGGAGCGAACAATAATGCTGGAAAGGCAAAAGATCCATTTGATTTCCTTTCATGAGTTTTTCTACGTCACATTACTTCTATTATCGTTCATGCGCAGCCATTTGAAAAAATGCTGCAGCAAATTGCAATTGATCAATATACATGAGCTGAATGATGTAGATGGTATACAAACCGGAAAAGCGTATTAACATATTCAGAGATGAGGTAAAATGCATGATGAAGAAAGGTATTGCTGAGACGATGGAGTAAGTCAAAACTAGAAGTACAAGAAGGCTGTGTAAATCTCAATTTTTGTTACCCTGATTAGGTTGCTGAGATTGTTGATTAGGGTCTTGATAACGATTTCTTTCATCAGGTGAAGGGTTTGACCAATCATTATGTGTTGACATCAAAAAAGGACTTGTTTTTTGTATGTTTGGTTGATTTGAATCTTGTGTAACGATTGTTGAAGTAGGATTCGTGCTTCCTCCTGGGAAAGCTCTACGAGGGGCATGAAGTGAGACTGGCATCCAATTGGCCGGTAAGCCTGCAATTTGTGTATTACTTTCAGAAACGTTGGCTCGAAGATTGTTATCTTGTTGTGGGCCTAATTCTGTAGGTCTGCTGCGAAAAAGATATTGTCGTTGTTGCTGTTGTTGTGCAAATTGTATTTGTTGAAATTGTTGTGATTGCATTGCTTGGCTGTTTGAAGGTTCTGCTCTATTTGAAAATTGATCGTTTGAGCTCCAATTTTGCCTTTGATTTAATTGAAAGTTAATTGGCGAATTTCCCGTCAAACCAATACTGGAAGAATAAAAGGGAGATTCTTGAGCTTGTTGTCTACCTACTTCATTACTATTACTCGTTGTTCTTCTCAAATTTGAAGGTGGATAAGTTGAAACAGTTGCCCTTCTTTGTCTACGCGTTTCGGCAGCTTCCGAATAAATGCATTCAATCATCCTTCTTGCACATTGCCTACAAGGCGTATTACCATCACAACGTAATTTACGCATTCGACAAAAATTACAAGCAGCAGGAACTCTTCTATGTGTTATACTTCGAAAAGGTTGATTTGAAGAAGAGGCTGGAGAGGCGGAAAACGAAGAAGAAGCCAAAGTTGAAATCGGATTTGAACTGGTTCGATTGAAATTTGGAAGACCGCCGCTAAAAGGATATTGGGGACGTGCAAAATTGAGCGTTTGTACATTGTTCTGGGACGGTAGATTCGATTCTGGTATATTCTCATTACGTTGAAATTGCTGTGGCCTTTGTTCTTGTGTTGGTGTCATGTCATATGTCTGATTCGCAAACGTGAATGGCATTCCACTTACCGAAGCAGACGAAGAAAGATTACCTGCAAAGGCGGTACCTGTTCTTTGATTATCGAGATTCAACTGGAAATTGTTTCGATTCGATCCTTGCAAAGGTATTTGCTGTTGCTGTTGTTGTTGTTGTTGTGGTGGTGTATTGATTCTTGAAGAAGATGGATTACTTTGTTCGTTTTGAAATGGTGCTTGTTGATATTGAGCAGGAAAAGTTCTCGATCCGCTTCCACTTCTTGACATTTCTCTTGCATGAAAAGCTGCAACTTCAACAGATGAAATTGTCAAAGGTTGTTGTAATAACATTTGCACATGAGAGTCACTCATATTTTCGCTTTCTCCATTACCACCACCACCACCATAATTGATTTCTGAAGCACTACTACTTCCACCACCCCCTCCTGATGGAATCATATAAGGCGACATGGCTACGGGTGACTGTATAGGTTCAGAAAGTGAAATAGATCGAGAATGAGAGACCACATCGGACGCATCATTTGATCCTTCGCTTTCATTTGCCCTCTGAAAAGAGTTTATTGAATCGTTTGTATTGACTTGACTGTCTTCATTCAACAATGCAGATGAAGATGAAGAAGAATTATACGATGGATATTGTGACGATGCAAAACGAGATTGAAAATTTGATATTTGATCTTGAAAATGCGGTAAACTGTTTGACATACCCGTCAAATAGAATGGTACATTTGAAAATTGATTTGATTGATGTACATCAGTCATAGCGTATTGACTAGATTGTTGAAATGCAGATGGTGAATTACTCTGTTGTTGCTGCTGCTCGTTTTGACGATAATTTATTTCGATTGGTGTAGTAAATTGATTTGAATCAAAATTATTATCGAATTGATCTGATGTATTGGATCTTTCTTGATTATTCTGATTCATCCTTATTTATTTAAAATTAAATTGATCACCTAGGCCGAGCTTTCGAACATTGTGTTATTGTATCATTGCTTTGTTATGTACTTAAATGTCTTCCATGAAAAAGTTTGAATACCAAATTGAAACTAGATTTACTGTTTCGATCTTGTTGGTTGCAACTAGCTGGAAAGAATAAAATTGGAAAAGCCAAACGATTTATGATTAAATTACATAAATGTCTTTCTTCCATGACTATCCAAACGGTGTTCTCTTTAATTTAAGGTACCGGTACAGCTTTGATTTATCGGACCCTTTCGCTTGCGAAAAATAATAAGATCTTGACGTGGAAATTAAAAAGATGCTTTTATTTCGTTCGTGATGTCATACACCCTCACCCACAATACATGTTTGTTGTTTTTCGCTTAGATGGTGGACTGTTCATGAGAAAAGTGGGGGAGTTTATAATCAGTAAATCATACTAGATAAGATATACAAGTGGCCTCTTTTTTTGCTGGGAAAGAGAGCGCATTTCCATTATTTTGGGATGAATTCCCTCTTCATTCTCTGAACTCCGTTATCGCTCCCGATTCAACCAAAAAGCAAAACGCTTAAATCGACTAGAGTGTTTCATTCTACGTATGTACATACATTACATACGTTCAACATGCATGCACTGACAAACAAGCAAAACTTGTCTTCGCAAGACAAATTCTGCAACGGTTGTATGAAATGTAAAGATTCCGTATTACCGAATTCGCGTGAAAAGAGGCGTTAAAGTGCAGCACTCTTACAAAAACAAAGTTGTCCCACCTCTTTGCAATTGTGAGTGAATACATGCAATATGCATGTCCATTTACGGTTCACATTCGTGCTTTCTTCTTCGTGGGATGAAAAATAATGATATACTTCAGCCCACATTCTACGTACATACATTACATAAAATCATACAACCTCGAACGTGAATGTATGCATAGAGTTAAAGTAGTGGAAAGGTCCGCAACACTTGAGAAAAGAAAAAGAGGTGGTGCATGTATCGGGGACCTTGCTTTCTGTTTATTAATCAGTGTCATGCAGAGCATGCAATTAGCCCTGCTTCTTACGCAACAAGTGATGTACTGCTTGCATACATTCATACATACATAATCTATACCTTATCATTCTATACTGCTACAGCGGACCTGCTTATTCGGCTTAGAATTGGGCGTATTACGCGTCACGATTGTGTGGCTGGTTGACTTTTATTGAATAGATTCGAATCATTCGATATTTATAAGAGAAAGTGATCACCGTTATGAGCGGAGATCAAAAAAATAAACAAGGGGAGTTTTAAAATTTAAGTTTTGAACGCGTATGAAATGTACGTCCAGCAAACGGGCTTGAAGCGAAAAGAGAGCAAAAATTATGTTTTGCAATTGTGGTACGACATTTTAGAAAAATTAATTAATTTAAGCAAGGAAGAAATGTCACAAGCAGATGTTCAAGTTGTTACTTGCTGTATGTAGTCTACATGCAACGGTACCAAACATTAGTACTCGCAAACCCTTTTCGCAATTTAATCTAATCAGAAAGTTGGAATTTGTCAAGGTGTTTACTCTGTATAAGCAAAACTAGCGTTCCCGTTTTCATTGATCTACGTAGATGTACATGTGTTTGGATGAATAAAAAGTATTCTAGCGTGACGCTAATTTTTTTAAGCCGCTAGAATAAGTGTCGAAGATCGATTAACATCTTCAAGATCGAGATCTAGATAAAAACAATTTTCTTCAGTGAAAAATAAAATGAAATCGTTCAAGTATATCCGATGTATGATTTTACAAGTTATATATCTGGAACGTCTAAGAGTGTATCGCAAGTTAAAATTGTCGATCATATTTTGCATACGCATCACGACACAAATCGTGATGTCAACAATACCTAAAGTGGGGTACAAATTGTTATTGTGGGCAGTTTTGAGTCCTGTCTTAAAACACTGGCACTCAGGCGCTGCGCTGCGCTGCGCAGCGCGTTCATCGACACTAAATAAATACTTAATAAGAAAGTTAGACCCGCAAAAAAATAAAAAATTAATTTGACGGACAAGATTCTTAAGTATGTAGTAGCAGCATGAAAATTGGGTAATTCAAAATTGCAGCAGTTGCATAAAAGTCTGCACATAAACATAATTCCAGAACGCTGCCTTGCATTGCACTGCGCGTCCGCACGCGGACTTTGAAATATTTCCATTTTCTAGGATCAATTTCTCGCTAAACACATTTATCCTCACTCTCTTTCTCAATTTTTCTCGGTGATCAATTTGCCGACTTTTGACCGACCTTTTCGGGCAAGATAAGATATTTGATAGCAAGTTGCAGTTTATGAGTGTACCCTTCAGCATCATTGAATCGTCTCACGAAGATGAAGAATTTGAGAACATCAGGTGATAATTTCGGGGTTTACATTCCGACCGCACGTTACATAACCCCACCATTTCTAACCTGGCTCTTCCGATATTCCGATAGTGTTTTTAGATATGGTAGTTACATATCAAATCACCGATAGTACGGGACTCGAATTCCTTGGCATGAATTATGTACTGTATACAGGCTTAAATCGTCAAAAATCACAAAGTTTTATTTTATTATTTTACCAGAAAGAATATACATCTTTTGTTGAAAAATCATCAGAATAAATCATTTGACAGCCACGCGAATATATGGAGCTTCTACATCCTCTTGTGTTTCTACCGAATCGAAAAGAGCTTCTAAAACGACATGTTTTGCATATGCAGGTACCGGTTTCTTACTAACAGTTTCCACCAATTCGCTAATTCGCATCTTTAATCTTTCTTCTCGTTTTTTTGGCAGCCAAGCCGAATCCTGAAAACAGCATAGAAACGCCGGAAGATAACATTGTGATCTCTAATCCATGTTCTTTTTCGAAATAAGTCAATAATTCTTGAAGAGTAGGATTACCCTCAACATCGAATCTTGACCATAAAGTCCATGTAACTTCGCCTTTTGGGCTAGGATATTTGAACTTCTGCGCTGCGATCGGCTCAGAGAAGGCCATGAAAGGTAGCGCAATATTTACAAACGAATTCTTGTATTGTTCAATATCATCTTTGTTGTCCAAAAGTTTGTACAGTTCCAGACAGACCAAACCTGTTGCCATAGCAGTTGTCGTTGCAATAGCGGGAATGATTTTACCGGCTATACCCTTCGTCTTGTGACGGTCTGCAGGTTGAATGCTGTAATTGATGGCACGCAAATTTGAAGAAGCTGTGATGAAATCGATGTGGAAGTTTGAATCATCGTCTTTTTCGAAATCGGCTGGCGCTAAGCGGAATCCAGCTAAACTTGAAGCTGAAGGCAAGCTAGAGACCAATTCGGTAGGATCGCTTTCCGCTTCATTGTTCGAAGGTTGAGCTGCCTCATTTTCGTTTACTTGAATTTTGACATTGCTTTTTGGTGTGAAATCAGGAACAATGACATTGCTCAACACTTTTCGGAATGCGTCTTGATCGGCATGTCCTTTCAAAACCGTATGTGAATGCACGCAAGTTAGCAGCAGAGATAACGTATTCCAAATGAATCGGATCATCTGGATTAAACGTGATCGGCTTGGGTGCACGTTTGGGGCCCGACCAGAAAGGCTGTCCGCTAGATGTGACTGCATCCTCGGGTAATGAATAGAGTAATTGTCGGATGGTGTTGTTGTAATTTTCTTCGAATTTTAGTCTTGCCCAAGCAATGCAAGCGTCAAAGCTGATCGGTCTTTGATCAACCAAGAATTCTTTGATTTGCGCAATTTGTTCTCGCACTCCACTGCCGCTTTGGAGTGTTGATTCGATGTAATCGGGTTGTGTAAGGTATTGATTCACATTTTCGGCAGGTTTGACAAAAAAGTCGTCAAACTGTTCGCGTGCCCATTGAATGGTGTGCTCAATTTGGTTCGGGAAGTTCTTCAATGTGCATACCGGAATGGACTTCTCTGGTGGGTCTTGCGAAGATGAATATGATTCCGTCAAGAATGGAACCACAACTTGTGTGTTTGCTTTAGTTCCCAAAGTACCAGATTCAAGCAGTGGCTTTTGGTAGTAGACGCAACGACGATCCATGTATTGACGTGCAACAACGTTATCCAAAGCATTTGTTACACCTGTTAAAGCAGCAAAGAATTCATCCCCATAAATATCCTCTGTTTCAGGTCCAACTCGATTCTGGTAACTTTTAATCTTGTTCTTCAGATCGGGATTCATTTCAGCCACAGCAGCGGAAGCAGTGTCAGCTTTGAATGCACCAACATCCTTAGGCCTGAATAAGAATTGTCTGTTCAAATTTGACTTTTCGATCTGATCCATATCTGTCACATGGATGGCACCTTCTGGTCCACTTGCCAAGCCCATCATACTCCAATTTTTCAGCATCTCACATCCAATTGCACCAGATCCAACAAGGAATTGACGTGCATTGGCAATCTTTTCTTGGAATTGCTTTCCGAAAACAGCAATTTGACCGTCATAACGGCTTCCGATAGGTGTGAAATCTGACTCTGGTGATTCAGCTATTTTGAAAGGCAGTGATTCTAAGGAATCGACATAGAGATGTTGTACGAGAGGATGAAATTTACCACTGCATGCTTTCAATGCTTCTTGGGCTGTGAAACCACCAATGAATGCAACCATTGGGGACAAGTCACCCGTTGCTTGGTAAGCTAATTCCTTTACGAGCTTCTCATCAACTTCTGTCTCGCTTCCAGAGGCTTGAACGACCTTCTTAGTTGCGGAAACTACCTCTTCTGCGTCTTGTCCGTTTCTCGGTCGAGGCAAATGCCCCTTTGCTTGCCAAAATTCTGACAATGCTTGCCATGCGGCATGCAATGTGGCCGGACGATCAAATTTGGCAAAGTCAGAGATCAGAAACTCCGGTTCTTTTAAGCTTTCGCGAAGTGATTTGAAGGAAATAGCCTTTGGCATCTTGACTTGAGTAAAGATACCACCTTTCTTATATGCACCTAGACCGGTAGTGTCTCCAATAGTGAATGTATATGGTCCTTTGACAGTCACTTTGCGAGGCTCACAACCATTCAATTGCTCCATACCTTGAACTTCTGAGAATGTGACGTAATCTCCATCTTCTAATCCATGTCTTGTCTCATCCAATGTAGTCACCATTCCTTCTTTATCGTTTTCGATTGAGACTACCATTCCGGAAAGTGGCTGTTCTCCTGTTGGGTCATTGCATAGGAACTTTGGACCAAAATCTGTAAAGACGTTACCGAACAAACCGCGTACATCTGCCGAGATGAAATGTGTAGAAGATCCATGAGTGATATCATTGATTTGCAATTGTTTTGACAAGGGAACATCAGTCAAGACGACAACTTGATATCTTGCAAGAACATCTTTCGTCAAATCTTCTTCCAATACACGAACGGGAACGTAACTGTTCAATTCGGCCAATCGAGAGGCTGTTACTTGTGCACGAGATTTGGAGCCACCAACATCTTCAGGTCGAAGGAAGAATTGAGTGCTTAGATCTGCCACTGAAACAGGAGCAGGGTCGTAGACAGTTACAGATTTGACACCTGCTAAGCAAATATTCTTTGCAATCTCAACACCCAAACCTCTCATTCCAACAACGAGTACATTGCTGACTGCCATACGTTTCATAGCATCGTGACCTAAAACGTATAACTGACGACTGTAAAGACCTTCATCAATATGATCTGAATCTACCTTCATATCGGTAGCCATGTTGAAAGATTGTACTAGCCACAGATGATTGTATGATGATGATAGATAAAGGGAAGGAATTGAAATTAAACGCTCGGACGTAAGGACACGTAGCTCAGCGCGGGCGCAAGTTCAAAACTCCACTAAAGGAAGAGTTTGATTAAATAAGCGGGCGACAAGAAGAATACGCGTGTGAGCCGCCCAAAGTAGACTCCACAGAAATCATGAAAAGAAAAAGAATATTCAAGTTCGATGTTAATCATCATACATTCACCACCCACCTCGCTATTTTGCTTTCGTACGATGAAGCTTACGCCAGAGCTTATCAATCGTAGTGAAACATTTCTCAATACGCTCAAAGATCGACAATTAGATTTACGAGGACACAAGATACCAGCAATTGAAAATTTAGGTGTGACGAAAGATCAAAATGATACGATTGATTTAACGGATAACGATATTCGTACATTAGCCAATTTTCCAAATTTATTTCGCTTACAAACTTTAATACTTTCCAACAATCTTGTCAATCGAATAGATAAAAGATTAGCCAATTCTCTTCCTAATCTTAACACATTGGTCTTAACGAATAATTCTTTGTCCGAATTAAGTGCTTTGACGCATTTAGGCAGGTTTGCAAGGCTTGAATTTTTAAGCTTGATGGGTAATCCGGTCACAAGAAAACAGCACTATCGAGAATTTGTCGTTTGGCGATGTAAATCGTTGAGAGTTTTAGATTTTCAACGTGTCAAACAGGCTGAACGGGCAAGGGCGAAATCATTGATGGAAACTGAAGATGGAAGACCTACATCTTTGGCTTTATCTTTGTCTGAATCATTGACAGGGAAGGATACAAATGTGGCTACCAATGGAGTCGCTGATCATTCTTCTAATGGTAGAATTGGTACATTCGAAGTTGGATCGGTCGGTATGAATGGAAGTGGATCAGCTGGAAGGAGAATGACAGCGGAAGAAAGAAAAGCTTTGGAGGATGCGATTGAGAACAGCACCAGTCTAGAAGAGATCAAAAGATTGGAAGATCGTCTAAGACTAGGTTACACTATCTAAAGAGACGAGATTCTGCCATTGTACTTTTACTGCACGTATGTCACATTTAATTGATTTCAACTGTATACTTTTTTATTTAACTAATCCTTGCGAGAAGATGCTTCGCCGATCTTTCCTTGAGCGACTAGCTTACCGTCTACTCTTTTCTCCACTTCTTCTGCTAGTTCCTTCAGTCTATCAAAATTTGTGCCAATCAGTGAAACGTCTACACCTTCTCCAAAGTTTGGATAAGATCCTACTTTAATATCTTCTTGTTTGCATCGATCAGTCAATTCTACCAAAAAGGGAGAGATATTACTCTCTGGCTTCTTGGTATGAATCAAAAGTCTGTAAGGTCTTGGTCTGTTAGGATCGATTGGCACATAAGGGTTCTAAACCGTCCAAAAGAGCTTCAAAAAGACGTGGAATACCTGGCAAAATGCAAAGCCTTCCATGCATTCTCACAACGGGAACCCATAATTGTGTTGTGGGAAAGATGACTTCTGCATCACGTCCAGGAAAGAGAGCCATTCGCTTTCGTGCTGTGATCATATCTTCAGTCACTTCACCTTGACCTGCATCACGTCTACGTGCTTTTAGATTCTCTTCCATCCTTCTAAGTGTTTCATCATGATGTTTCAAAGGTTCAGCATCAAATGCTTTTGCGATTGATTCATAAGTGATATCATCTGGTGTTGGTCCAATACCTCCACTTGTGATGACTAAATCATACTTTGAAGTTAATCTTTTTGCTGCTTCAACGATATCGCCAACATCATCAGGTATAACTTCAATCCTTCCAAGGTCAATACCCAAATTGAAACACCATTTTGCGAAATAGTTTGAATTTGAATCACGAGTTTTACCATTTAAAACTTCATCTCCAATGATGATACAAGCAGCATTTTTGACAAACTTTCCTTCTCCCAATGGATTAGGGCCAACGGGAGACTTTTCAAACGTTGGCAGATCCATAAGAAATTTTGATGAATGAAAGTTAGAACGTTGAACTTTAGACAGAGAAGGTGAAAGATGAGAAGAAATTGATGATAAACGTAGACTTGTTGATGATTGAAGCCGTTGATCGAGCAGCCTGTTGTAATCTGACTGGATTCATGGATGCAATGGGTGTCTTAAACAAAAGATATCTTACAGATTACGTACGCCGATAAAGTGGAGAGTTTTTTTGGTGGGCGTTACATTTTAGCGGCATTTATTCGACAAGTGCGCGGACCATTTTTGGGATCTTCCTGCTCTCTCTCTCTCTCTCTCGTTCAGTCATGTACATATGGATCAAGTTAGCAATTATTCTTCGTCTTCACGTCTTACGATAGACAAATTGGATAAATTGTGCAGCTATGATGAATTTCTTCAACAATACTTGATGCCTAACAAACCATGCATCTTACCATTCGAGTTAGTCAAAGATTGGCCAACGTACAAGGTATGGTTACCTGCTGGAAAAGACAGAAATAATGACCTAAATGATTCAAACTCTCTTGATCCTGCTTTTGCAATTCTTGCGAAAAAGTATGGCGATCACAAAGTTCCAATCGTTGTAGAGAATATGAAAGAGGAGAATGATTCCGAAAATCGCTTCGAGAGACAGGAAATATGTCTTTCACAAGCAATAGAAAAGATGGCACAAGAAAAAAGGAGAGGAGATGCACCGCATATATGTGAAAGACTGGCATATGATCAGACAAGAAAGAACGCTACATGGTCTTTCATCCGAAGAGCCATACAAAACACCTTTTCTTTTCGCAGATGATTGGATGAACAACGTCAAATCTAACACCGATGACGATTTTAGGTTTTGCTATGCTGGTTCTGCTGGTACAAGAACGATAATTCATCGAGATGTATATACATCTTATAGCTGGTCTACAAATATTATCGGTCGAAAGCTTTGGAGATTATTTCCTCCTTCGGTAAAGGTACATCTACGCCGATTTCCTCTAAACCCCAATTCTGAATTAGCAAAAGGTGTGGAGGAATTAGAAACTCTTAAAGCGAAAGATCAGCTGAAATCCATTTCAAAAGGAGGAATAGGATGGCCAGAATGGGAAACAGCAATGAAAGAATGCTATGAAATCGTGCAAGAGAGTGGAGAAACAATTTTTGTTCCAAGCGATTGGCATCATGAAGTGATAAATCTGACGGATTGTATAAGTTTGAATCATAATTGGTGCAATTCTTGTAATATTCAAAGTATGTATAAATCCATGTGCGAAGAAGTCGAAAAGACGGAAGAAGCTATTTCGGATGTTCGAACAATGTTGCAAGATGATGCTTCTGCTGCAAACTCACTCGAATGGCAATTCGAATGGACAAAAATTGTACAAAATATTGTTGCAATGAATGCTGGATGGGCTTGGGAAGGATTTTGGTCAATGATTTTACACAATCTCGAGAATCCACCAAGCGAGGTGAGTGATATAAATAATTTTCAAATCAACAATTCACTTGCTGATAAACCCATCATTCTTATTACAGGAAACACTACGTCCCAAACAAGATTGGGTGAATATGCAATTGAAACCTTGCGTATCAGATTTTATGAAACGAGAAGATTTTCCTTATTTGAACGATTCGATCAAGCAAAGTGCTATTCGATGTCAACAATTGACAAGACTAAAAAGTTATTGAATGAGATATTATGTAATTTCGAATATATAACTTAGATTCTATGCTCACAAAAGTCACAAACTCACAATGCATTTTTTGCATAAAGCCATATTGATAAGGTGAATTTGGAATAAGGATTGTCTAGTCTATGTAATCCGATCCGGCCGAGTTAAGACTAAAGCCTATATCCGAGCAAAACCGGTCAAGGAAAAGCGGGGAAAAAGGCGCGGTGTGCTGCATAATGACTGTACTAATCCTCTTTCTTATCAGCGTGGGGGCATGAGAATGCATTCTGTACTCTTTACCAGAACATATGGACTTTAGCACAAAGGGGTACATAAAGCATTCATTCTTATTAAGTTGACCTTGTCTTTAAACCAGCATCACAAAAACAACTAAAACAACCGAAAAAGATGTCTACTACTGGATCGAATTTGAATTTTGAAAAGCTTAGGCCAGGAGAAACGCCATTTGGCGTTGGACCTTTCGCATCTCGTAGATCGACAGTGATGGGAACGAAAGGGATAGCTTCATCTTCGAATCCATTAGCAAGTGCGGCGGGAATTAAAATTTTAGAACTAGGAGGAAATGCAGCAGATGCTGCAATCGCAGTTGCTGCAGCATTGAATGTAACTGAACCATGTTCGACTGGAATTGGAGGTGATGCATTTTGTTTATTTTGGAATGAAAAAGAAAAGACAGTAAAAGGTTTAAATGGATCAGGAAGATCGCCTGGAAAATTAACATTAGAAATGTTAAAAGATAAAGGATTAAAACAAATTCCACTTACAAGTGTTCATTCAGTTACCGTACCTGGAACGGCAGCAAGTTGGGTTGACGCTCATGAAAGGTTTGGATCGGGTAAAGTAACATTAAGTCAAATTTTAGCGCCTGCAATCTCTTTGGCAGAAGATGGTTTTCCGGTCCATGAATTTACAGGACAAGCTTGGACAGCATCTGAAAATAAATTAAAAGGTGCTTCTCCTAATGGAAATGAAATGCTTTTACCAAATGGAAAAAGCACCGAAAGCAGGTGATATAATGCGTTTACCAAATTTAGCAAAAACTTTTCGCGCATTAGCAGAAGGAGGTAAAGAAGCATTTTATCGTGGTAGGATTGCAGAATCAATTGTTGAAGTTTGCAAATCTTTAGGTGGATGTATGGAATTAGATGATTTAGAATATCATTTAAAAGTTGGAACTGAGCCTATTGAACCAATCTCTTACGAATACGGAGCAACAAAAGAAGGAGCAGGTGATGGTGTAACACTTCACGAATGTCCACCAAACGGACAGGGATTAGTAGCTTTGATCGCACTGGGTATTCTTGATGCTCTTCAAAGGAATGGTAAAGTTGCTGATTTAACAAAGTTAGAACATAATTCAACCGATTACCTTCATGCTCTTATTGAAGCATTACGATACGGCTTCGCAGATGCACATCAATACATTGCCGATCCAAATCATGGAGGATCAGATCGTGTGAAAGAATTATTGAGTCGTTCATACTTGGATCACAGAGCAAGTTCATTCGATCCCGCAAAACAAATTGACATAAAACATGGAAATCCAACATTCTCAAGTGATACAGTTTATATGTCTTGTTCTGATTCAGAAGGGAATGCATGTTCGTTTATTCAATCAAATTATGCAGGTTTTGGTTCTTGCATCATTCCAAAAGGATGTGGATTCACTTTAGCAAATCGTTGTTGTACATTCAGATTTGAAGAAAAATTATCCAAATAGCGTTGGACCACGTAAGAGACCATATAATACAATCATTCCTGCAATGGCAACAAAACGTGGAAAGGATGGTAAACCTGAATTATTCCTTTCATATGGTTGTAATGGGAGGATTTATGCAACCACAAGGTCATGTTCAAGTTTTGTTGAATTTATTGCGTGGCTTTACTCCTCAAGCTGCAATTGATGCTCCTAGATTTTGTATTGGTGCAGGTACGCCTGATCAAGGAGCTATGGATTCAACAATTCATATGGAAAATGGAATTGATGAAAGCACGATTGAAGAATTGAATAGAAGAGGTCATATTGCTAAACCTGCAAAGACTTGGAACGAACGTGTTGTTTTTGGTCGTGGTCAAATTATTGCACGTATAAAGACTGACGTGCATCATCAAAACGATAAAGGATGGGCTTGGGCTGCAGGATCTGATCCAAGAGCTGACGGTTGTGCAATTGCACAAATTTAAAAGTAAATGTTCTTGCTACCGTTCCGCAATCACAAATGCAGTAACATAATCTCCATCATGTGTAATGCTCAAATGCAATTTTGGTGGTGCATCATTTTCTTGCTTTTCACGCCATTCGTTTTCTAATTCTTTTGTATATCGTAATATAGGCCGTCTTGTACCGTCTATATATGTTAAAAATGCATCATGCCAATTCAATTGACGAGGATGGGAAACTGAAGAGATCGCTTTGAATGCTGCTTCTTTTACCGTCCATCTGTTTGTGATGAAAAAAAAAGTGGGATTGTCAGTGAACAATTCTAATTGACTAGAACAATTTATCAACAACTTACACTTTTGCTAATTGTTGTATTTGTTTATCATTAACCTCTTCATTTGCATCTATATTATATGATGACCATGTATTTAGCTCTTTATCATGCATCACCCTTCTGGCAAGTTGTTGAGCAGCTTGAAATTGTGCCCCTTTCATTTGTTGTAATCCAATTACCTTAGATGATGATGAAATCCGCTTTGCTTGTCGTGTGATCAAAGATCTAAGTCGTGGTACGAAAATCATATCTACACCCACTCCAATAACAGCTAAAGATGCAATGCCAGAATTCATATTTGATTTAATCTCTTCGTATTGTAATCTATTGCCGACGAGAATGATTAAGAAAAAAGACAATCAGCGCAAATCCTTTTTCTTATAATTGTACACATGACTGATGGGTGAAAAGATCATTTTCATTACAGGCTTACAGAAACACTCTATTTTATTTTGTATATTCTTCAGAAAGATACCTACTTTGTTTTCTTGTCTGAAACTTCTTGTGTTTTTGCTTTTGCTTCTGCGATTTGTTGTTCAACGAAATCGAATGCATAATCTACTGCATGTTCTACCGGATGATCGAACATGAAAGGCTGTGTGAGAAAAAAATAAGACAAAATATCAGCAAAAGTTGCACCAGATTGAAAACTTTCTTTTAAACCACACTTACCAGAGCGGGAACAGCTGCTAAACCTGCAATCGTTGGTCCAGATCCACGAATACGTGCACTAGAAGAACGTGCAAAAAGAGGAGCAGAATAACGAACGATACTATGAATCGTAAAAGCAGGTAAAGCCATACTTGCAAGACTTTGAAAAACAGCTCTACGTGCGACTACTAAACCAACATGCATTGATTCACTTGCTTCTAAAGGATTATATTTTATCACATTAGGAAGTGTACTTTCATCTTTGCTTGTAAGATTGTTTTCCATTTGTCGTTTCCTTAATTCAACTTTTTGAGCAGGCGATAATGATTCTGTTGCTTTTTCTGCAAGAGATGGTAATGTACCTTGCCTTTCTTTATGTGCTAAATATCCAGCATATCCACAATCACCCAAACTGAAAAAAAGAGAGAGCTTGACAGCATAAGCTCATGAATACAAGTGATTCTCAGTCTTGTTTTTTTACTCACATGTATGCCCATGATATTCCGTATGCAGATCTAACGATCAAAGGGTTCGTCAAAGGTCTGAATGCTTCTCCAATATCGGATGAATATGCGATATCTAATAAAAACACATTTTCAGATTTATGTCCATTTCAAACCAACAACACATTCTCTACTCACATCTACTAGAAGCAGTGATCAGCGTACGTAATCGCATAGCAAAAGCAGCATAACGAGATGGGCCTTCTTCTATCGTAGCTTGAAGCTCATCAGTCTTCTCTAGCCCAGACATTTTTATTGTTGATATGGTTGCAGTTATGGTAGGTAGTAAAATAAAAGGTTTATCGCTAGTGGAGAATACTTGTCAAAGATCTGGCACTTTCTCCATGGACTCAGAGCAACCAAACCGGAAAACGGAACATTAACGCGTAGACTAGACTATGTTTTCGGGGTGATAATTTTACTTTTTGGAAGAAGTTGTTTAACTACCACAAAGACGAGAAAAAGAAAACGACGACAATGTTGGACCAAATATGAAAAATATAGCATCGATAGCAATAGGAGCGGCAACGTCTACTTCGGGGAAGCGTTTGACTGCCTTGATAGATGTTTCTATCAGACCTTTATCGCAGACGAAAATACTTTCGCCAATCGTCTGTACGCCATATCCGAGCAGATCACCTTGGATTGTACGGCAAAGCAGTACTACAACAAACAATGATTCGTTTTCATCTTCTAATAATCATACGAGCATCATAGACCAGCCAAGACAACCCAACACAATGTCAACCTCAACCGCTTCTGGAACTTCTGGAAGAAGGAAGCAGAGTAGAAATTTCGACTTTAAAGATCTCAATGGAATAAGTGAAGGAACAGCATTAGCCCTTCTAAGAGTTTTAGGTGTTTTGGATACGGGAACTCTTAGCGATATCGGTAGAACATTAGAATATACTCAAAAGCTCACAAAGAGGAGATATCCTGATTTGAATTCTCAACAAGTGAATTTGCAAGCGATTCTAGTCAATCTACTTCGTATGTCTCAAAGAAGTGGAAATAGAGTTTTACCAGAAGAGTTGATACGCATTCATTGGAATTTGGTAAATGATCCAAATTCAATTTGTGAAAAGTTGGTGAAAATCGTCTTATCTCTAGATCACATTCCAAAAAATAATCAAACAAAGATGCCAAAATGTCAAGAAAGTTTACAAACATTCAAAACCTTACTCAAACATGCACATAAGCATAACAAACGAAAAATGTACAACATAATCAAAATTGAGGCACGAAAGTTCTATTTTGGAACTGATTTGCAATTATTACAATCATCGAAAGAACGCATTAAACGACAATCAGAGATGGAACAGGTAGATCGAATGGCTCAATCTTTGCTCCTCTCTTCTTCTGCTACACGCGCATTTCATCATAATCTAACAAGAGGAGGTGGATTAGCACGACAAGGCAGGATGAAATCAACAAGTTCAACAAAAAGTATCTTCAGATCTCATAATGATATTTTTTGTTATGTCTAAAATCTTACGTACTAGATATGGAGCTTTAAAGCCAAAGAAAGATCAAAATTTGCAAGACGCTGATGCAAAGGTTGAATATCGTTTATCTAAACATGCTGTTGCTTCTGACCATCCACCGCTTCATCATAGTCGTAGGACGAGAAAAGTGAATCGATTCGTTCAGAGAGCAATGTCAGATGCATTACGACCTACTACTACCACTACACCAACCCCGTCCGTCGAAGTCAAGGCTGTAAAAAAATGCAAAGACCAATACGTCACAAAAACTACTCAAATCCGTTGAAAAGACGTTCCCCTCATTTCCAACAACAATGAAAGTGTCAGAAGAGAAAGTGCTGGAAACGGCGAAAAAGACCAACATGATCGATCGTGAAGTTCGGGCATGGAGAGAGAATGTACGACTTTGGCATTTGAGAAGGGCAAATGTAACCAAAAATTTGACAAGAGTGGCTGCTGAATCGTCAAATTATGACTGGAACTCAATCTTCTCAAGATCTTTCAACTGCACCTTTATTGCCTACTTGGCTCTTTTCGGCAGCTCTACAAGCACACGTTGAAAGTGGAAGACCACGTATGGCAAATCATATCGTTCAACTTTATTTGGAAATGCTTTATCAAAATAGAGAAGAGAAAAGTGAAAATTTAATTCACATTTTATCCGTCACTCCTTCAATCGTTCGCGCAATCACTGATCCTTTACATCCACCACATTCTGAAATGATTCTGAATGCTCTTTTACGCGTTCAACTTATGAGTGGAATGGCAGATGCATGGGAATGCATGTTAAGCATTATTGATAAATGGTGTAGCGGAGGAGAAGGATTTGCTGATAAAATTCGAAAATCTTGTGGAATGAAATCTGTAAAAGAATCAAATATCCTTCAAGCACATCGAGACCTTCAAACACATAAAGAGAAAGGTATGGCTTGCCTTCATCCCAATGAAGCAAGTATTTTACTTCTTATGGAAGCTTTACGTTTACGACGCGGTAGAAAGGACAAAGCTAAAGCAGTAGTGAAAGAAGCGTTTTTGCGTTGGGGACCTCAAGATATCTTACCTGAATCCTTTGAACAATTCTGGCAAAATTCACCTAGGGGTCACTTTTCTACATTTACCCCAACTACACGTACGTTTCGAGCTCTTTTACAAATCGCCTCCACTAACAGGAAAGAGCAAGAATATACCAATGACATTTTACAACTTTTTGAAGAATGGCTTGAATGCGTTGACATTAAAGCCCTCTCTTCTGATTCTGATGCCAGTCTATCGCAAGTCAGATCTTTGATGTTCCATAAAGATTCTTTTGAAGCCTATCAAGAACAATCGAAATGGAAGAGAGTCATCCAAAAAGGTCTAAAGAAACGTCACATTACAGAAGAACAGGCAAACAGAATTCTAGCAAAGAGTATGTTTGAATTTTAATCCGATTTCCATACAAAGAAAGACAAGTTGTATTATACACATGACTAAAACGGGGAATAGTATATTCTTAAATGATATTGTCCGTGATTTGAATGGTCTAGGCCATTTCACTTTTTTTCAATTAGTTTCTCTATCATGGCCAAGTGATGCATTTGCACTACTGACTGCCGTCATTGGTGTAGCCAAAGCCGTATCAACAGGTGTTGAAAGGAGATTTGAATTACCTGTACTGTTTTCTCGTGAATGCGTTTGTGTTTGGATTACAGGTTTGATCTTACTTGTCTGGTTGGTAGCTTGACTGGGTGCTGTTGTTGTTGTTGATGGTTCATCTACTTCGGGCAATTCTTTTGCCTCTGTATCTTTCCAGACATTTTCAAACGTGCTCGTAGCAGATTGAGGTTCCTGTGGAGGCAAATATGCTTCTGCTGCTGTACGTGGAACTTGAGAGCTAAAAGATGGCTGGTTTGTATCAAGATTTTCTCCTTGTACAGCAGAGGCAGACTCGGATGGAGATCCAACATTCACTTTCGGAATCACTGTATCCGTTGATTGAACATGAGAATCTTTGCTTGTCGCCAAACCCTCCGTTCTTTCAGTCGATGTTGCAAAGCTGTCTTGTTCCGATTCCATCTCTTTTGCCCTTTTCTACTGGATCAAAGTCGAACGCTTTACCTGATCGTGGAGGTAATGTTGGCAAAATTGGAGCTCCAGCTCGTGTAAGATCAAAGATTGTATCAGCATATAAGATCAAATCTTCCGTCACTCTATCTTCCTCCATCGCTGCAGCAATACTTGTTGCGTCATGGTCAGCTTGAGATAACAGTAAGGGCCCAAAGATAATCGACAAATTAGAAGCGTTCATTTTATTTTGATCAGAATGAGATGCAATCTTTGCCAAATGCTCAACAATAGCTCGTAATGTTGCTTGATTGATCGCCGGTAAACGACGAATACGTCCTTTCAAAGAAGCAAATCCTGTTTGAATCTGTTCTTGCCTTTCATGTGTATACTTTACTCGATCCTCCCAAGGCATCGGTAAGACAGGTTCGGGTAATTGACGAAGGTATAACTTCAACACACCCGCAACGACCGTTGCTTCATCGTCTGATGCATCAAAAGCAAAACGCGACTCATCACGTTCAAGAGCATGTGCAAGGTTTTGAATGGCAGTATGTTTTGCACTTGTCCGATAGATGCCCGGCTGATCAAGTGCTTTTTCCTCGATATATTGTATGCATTTTTGAACGATTATTGGAGCTTCTGCTTTTGGCGGTCCAAGATGAGGTGGTGCTTGTTGAGCACGATTGAAAGCGTAATCCATCAATGAAACTCCGAACAAGAGATCTTTGCATTCACCAAATTGATAATTAATGTATGAGACCTTTTCGCCTTCAGGCAAGATGATTCTTTCATCCAATTTACTCAACTCTTCTCCAAGGTTGTCCAAGGAACCCAGTAAAAGATCTTCAGCGTGCAAGCTAAAGCCTAATTGATTGTTTGCCAACGATTGAATGGACTTCTCTGCCTGCATCCAAACCGCTTGGCAGGTGAGATAGAGCTCTCTACGTGCTTCAACGACGCTCGACTTTGCCGCTGTTAAGGTCTTTTGTCTTCGCATTCGGAGTGTTTCAAGATCAAAGACAGCTTTTCGGTACGCTTTATCTGATTCATCCGCTTCACGTTTTGCCTTGACATGCTTCAAAGCCAAGTGTTGATTTGACTTCATACTTCCTGGGCCGTTACCAAGTGATACGCCCAAACTTGGCGGACTTCCTGTATTGCTATCTGGACTGAATGCCATACTGCCACCCTCATTCTTATCAGTTCCACTTGCACCTTCTCGCATTCGATTCAACAATGCATTCAATTTCTTTGGGCCTTCTTTGCGAGCCGTTTCCCATGTCTCGCGAGATCGAAGTGCTTCAAAGAAATGTCCTTTCTTTTCGTTGGCTGCAGGACTTGTGGACAGATTGGCCTCCCCACCCATTCGTGGTGAAACGCCGGTGGAAACAGAGATCTGACCACTATTAGGATCACCTGCATCGGACAACGGCTTTTGTGAATGCTTCAAACGACCTGAGATATTTCTCATTGAGCTAGAACGGCGTGGGGCAGACCCTGAATCGAGTTCGACTCCGGAGTATTCTTCATCCGCATCTGATTGTCCAGAAGACAAGGTTGGCGAGAATGTTCTTTCGCTTGTGTCAGCATGAGAAGTCTGACTTCCTTCACGCTGCATGGCAGCTTGGCTGAGTAGTAATCTTTGATCTTCCACCGCTACTTGCTGTAACCTTAATTGTTCCACTTCTTCGCATCGTTTATCGGACACTTTCTTTGCTCGTGGTAAGGTAGATTGACGCATTTCATCGTAAGCAGATATACTGATCTTCAAATCATCCTTGACACGCTTTCTGATGCGCTCCTGTGCATCTCTATACACTGTCAAGGGAGCAATAACGCCTTGTTTGATCGTTTTCAATGTAATGCAATCGTGCATCTATTTCTCTTAAATGATTTTCTCGAATTTCCTTCCATGCTAATCTTGCTTTTGGCAGATCTGCACCTCCGGGATCGAGTGAAAGACAAGAGGCAATTCTTGCATCTAGCTTGACGATAGAATCTTTGGATTTGTCTGTCATATTCTTTAGGCCTCGAATATAATCTTCTTCCATTTTGACGCGAGTCTCATACATTGCTAAATAGATTCTGCTTCAAGCAAGGTTGACTTGAAGATTTCCAATACATTACTGCTCACGTCACCTGCTGATTTATTATGGTGTGAAGTCGTTCGACTTGGACCTGAATCGGATTGGGAGGTGGCGTTGGGATCTTGAAATAGACCAGATGAAGCAGCAGCAGCATTTTGACGATGGCCCACCAAAGAGCCACCGATTGAATTGACGATATCCATAATTTTTAACCCTTTAAATCGGGAGAAGGATGAGGAAATGTCAACCTTTTTGAATCAGTATATTGGAGCTGATACAAAATAAATGGATGGGTATAGGGCATTTAATGATGGCTGTCATAAAGAGGCAGTGTAACATCAAGACCTCGTGGAAAGATATCCAGCCCTACGCAACACTTTATTGGTGGAGGTGCACTTCGTCAGTGTTTGCTTTGCGCTGCGTATCAATTTTAGTGTTTCTATAAGACCCTATCTCTCTGTACTTCAAACAGAATTATTAAGGATCTTTGACAAGCTTCTTATGCAGAACAAAATTTATTGATGACCATTGAACTTCGTATCCCACCTCAATGAAAAATTCAAAAGCAGTCCGAATCAATATCGGCCGCCGCTTCGGCAATGGAATGAAGTTACAGCAGCAAGGGTAGGGTTATGATTTGCAGGCAAACAAGAATACGCTAAGATCAACTCATGTTCGGAATAAATGAGCGTAGGTTATTTTTAGCTCAATGCAGTGCTCAACATTTTAAGTTTGTAGGGCATCTGTTATTGCCCAAAAAACCCTGAATGTGCTGCGCCTTAGTCTGTTTTGATTGACATTCGGTTCATTGTTATGGTATAAATGCATGTACGAAAATTCCTCATGTCCATTCATGATGATGAAAGCTTGCAGATCGATATGATGGGCCATCTATCTCGCCATTCGGCAAATTCTAAAGATGATTCCGCCTTTTGGCTTGTGACTCTTACACACATATAAAGTAACAAAAACAGCATTTCAAACATTGTACAAATACACAAAACATACATGTAGTATAGTAGAAACAAGCAAGGACAATATCAAAATCCATCCATTCAAGCAGCCACCCTTCGTCTTTTCGTGCCGCCGGTAGTAGTAGCATTTGTTGTCGAACTTGTCTTTGCTTGACCGGTTGCACCGGAACGAGAATTAGAAGTTGCATTAGTAGCGACAGCGGCAGCTGCTTCTGCTAGAGCATCATTTTCATTTGCACCAACCCCGCTTTCATTTTCAAAATCATCCCCTTCCCGCTTAAGAGCCCATATTCTCAAAGCATTCCAGACTTTAAGCCTCTTTTGTTTTACAGCAGCTAGTCTTGACCGAACTTCTTCTAAACGTTCAACGTATTCCAATGAATCTCCTCCTAATTCGTGTAGACATTCAAGTGCAGCTCTAATCACTTCGCGTTGTTGATCTGCAGTTAAAATCGTTTGTTGTTCGTTTCCGTTCAAACCTTGCCTTGCCATTTCAATCTCACCATCTTCACCTGTCTGACCGCCAAATGGGATAGGTAAACCTTCTTTGGTGACGAATAAACGATCCAATTGTGCAAAAGACGGATTAAGTTCATCATCCGTACCTTGTGTACCCTCTACTCCAACAGCATGTGGATCGATCTCCATCTGTTTTTCCGAATTTCTTGTGTTAGACACACCGTCTGTCTGACTTGGTAGGATACCATTATGATGTGTACTATCTCCGTTGACCAAAGCTACTTGTTTGTTCGGTAATCTTGTCTCCATAGCTTTTAAACAGCGCGTTAGCGAGCGACTGATTTGACTCTCACTTTCTCGTAAATCCAATGCTGTTCTTGAAAGGGCGCCGATGTGAGGATTACGGAAAGTATGACGGAGTGTATGGCTTTGCAAGAGGGCGCGGGTGGACAAAATTGGTCGAAGTAGCTGGGGTGCAAGTAAGATCGAAGTCTCCTCAATGACGGGTGGATTATGAATATCTTTTAGCAGCAATCGATCGCTACCATCCAGCATATCCGCTTCAATCGGCAGCAATGATGGACCTGGAGCATTATTCAACATCGATTCCACTTGCGTCCTTTGTAAAGCTTTCAATCTATCTGTGAAGCGTTCAGTGATATCTTTTTCGTTTCTTGCATCAGTCGATGTGCCCAATTTGTGTTTGCGGACCCACCTGGAATCCTTTTTGAGCTTATTTCCACGATTTCCAATTCGATATTGCTTCTCGCTTTGACTGACACCCTTTCCAACGTCCTCCTCTTCATCTAGATCCGATTCATCATCTCTGTCATCATGGGACCATTGATCTTGCTTTCGCTTTTGCCGTATAGAGTGCTCTCCTACCCCATCGCCATTTAGATAAGGGGCACGTCCTGCCGCACTTTTCGGCAGAAGGGCATCCGCAGCGCAACTACTACCACTGCTGGCATTCTCTTCATCTGTATCGGAGTAGTACGAAGGATGATCGTGAGAAGGTAAGGAAAGCCACAGCAACCGCATATCTTCATTCTCTTTCCGGATTCTTGACATCTCATCTTGTCGTGCATTTGGAGCATTACGTCCAGATGGTCCAGCGGGGTGGCCATTGACATTGTTGCTTGATGGCGTCAATTCTTGCGATAATGTTTGAAGAGTTCGTGATTTTGGCACTGGTGTCAATACATCTTCTTGTGCCGCATGTACAGGGCCTGGTACAGGAGCAGAAACTCCGATGGCTGAGATATTTTCCTGTATTGACCTTGGTACAGCTTCTTCTGCATTTCGATTTTGTTCTAAATCTAGAGCTGATCCTGGAATAATTTCCTGAGAAGCTATTGGCGGTTGTGCTTGAGTAGTCTCCACATTCTCGTTGGTGGTTGCAGGAAGAGTGGGAGGTGTTGCTGCAGCGCCTTTGTCCGTTTCGGGTAGAGCTTCATTCATTTCCACATCCTCTGTATTGGTCTGATGTGGTCGTTCAATGCTTTGTGCGTTTTCCTCTTTGTTCGCGTTTTCAGACGTTTCAGTCTCTTGAATATTACTGCTTACAATGCTGTCAATATGGTGTTGAGATACCGCATTAAAAGGTGATGCTGCGTTGGCTGATACCTTGTCCTTGTTCTGCTGGTCGAGAGCCTCTGTGAATGCTGTACTCTGTGGTTCCACTTGTGTTGATATCTGGGAATCAGCTTGTAAGGTCTCGCCCTTCACTTGAGAGGTTGGATCTTCTGATTTGATGACAGAGTGAATATCTCCGTTTTCTTGTGAATCTAATGCTGCAGCTTCTAGAGCATCGGCAGTACCTTGCTCGACTTCTCCTTCCTCTGGTTCTTCATTTGATGTGCCTAGTGCTACTCCTTGCTTTTGCAGTTCCTCTTGTTTCAAAGGAAAGCTTGATAACTCTTCTTGTGCACCGTCATTACCCCCATTTTCGTCTCGCTTCTCGACTGAGTTCGTACCATTTGTGTCGCTCGCTATGCCGGTCTGAGTCGGATCTGCAGGAGGAATGGCCTTCTCTGCTTCAAAATCAGATGCATTTGTTGTCGAAGGTATTGCTGCATCCGTCTGAACATTCTCTGATGGTTCAGTAGTAGAAGGCTGTAAAGCGGCTTCAGATTGACTGTGTTCTAGCTGCGATGTGGTCAAAATGTTCTCTTGTTGTTCTGAAGCGGCATCGACTGGAGGTTGAGTGGATGCGAGCTCAGCTGTCTGTTGAATAGGTTCGTTCTCTTTCTTTTCGTTTATATCTGTGGATGAGATTGTTTCCGTCTGAGCCTCTTGATTCCCTTCCGAAGCGTTTTGCTCTGGAAGGCTAGGCACGTTGGCCTGCAGGTCGGACATCTTTGTACACTGTTGTGAATAAGAGAGAACAATTGTGTCAGCTTTGCTAATCATAAGAATGATGACAAATTGTTATTATGTATCAGTAGTGCAAAAGACGTTGTCGGCATTAGCTCTGATCCACCACAAGGGCCGATAGAGCTATTCGAGTAGACGTTCTGAAATCTGTTATCTCATCCTTTAAATTGCTTCACGTATCCAGCATACAGTCGGTGTAAAAGCAGTCAATCTTGCAATCTTGTACTCACCTTTCACAATCCTTCCACGTATGTGATGTCGATTGACAAGATCACACGAAACACTGATCAATGATGGAGTGATGATATGTACATAGATAGTAAGAGGATGTTTGTGCAAGTTCATTTTTCCGGCTAAAACATACATTCTTTTTGGCATGCATCCGTTCTCTGAAGCGATAAAAACTCCGCACCAATTCTCAAAAAAAAACCGGTCAAACGCGCCTTACCAAAGAAACGCGAGTGGGCCCATGCGCCGGCGACAATTCACGTG
>JASXTE010000339.1:0-55222 GCA_030280995.1 Hemileia vastatrix | reverse complement strand
GGAATTCGGGAAGAATTGGAAGGAATCTTCGAAGGTAAGTCATTGATAGAGCTCGTTTCATTGTGTTCAGGAAAGGTGATTTTCTACTTTGAGTTCTGACTGAGCAATCGCTTTCACTTCTCTCTTTGTCATCGCAGCCGTCGGAATGCGTGGACCTATCTTGGGAATCTTCTCCAACGTAGCTCTCATCTGCACTCTTTGCTCGTTATTCCTGTTGGTCTTCGTAGCTCTTCCATACCTCGTCGGAAAGCTCTGTGGTCCAGTCGAGATCTTTCAAGCTATGACGTTCCCAATTCAACTCATTCGATTCTTCACTGATCCAATGTTCGAAGGGATCTTCAAAGTCGTCAAGTTTCTTCTTCGTCCTCTCTTCAAGCTCGTCATCAAGAGTGGGATACCGAATCAAGTCGCCTCTTTACTCTCCTCGGTCACCGAAAGAAGTCAATCGAGCTCATCGATGGGCATCTCAAGTCTTCCAAGTCTTTCCAGTCTCTCAAGTCTCTCTGTCATCTCTGAAATCGTAGATGTTGGCAAGAGCACCTTGGTCAGCGCGAAAGCTCGAATTCCAGCTTGGCTCTCCGCTCCAAAAAGCTCTTCATCTCCACCTTTCGACCTCAAGGTTCTATTCGGGCACGTCAAGGAGCTACCAAGACTGATAGTCAACACTTTCAGAGCTCTCGACGCCAAACGATTCGGAAAGCATTGGACAGACAGGATGTTCTGCGTCGCTTTGGGCCACGCCTTCTTCGCCTTCTATCTCACTCTCCACACCAATCTGGCAAAGTGGGCTGGCTACACCCATATGAACTGGACTCAGAGTTGGATGAAACAACAATACCTCGTTTCAAAGGTTCTCTTTTTCATCGTAGTAGAGTTGGTTCTCTTTCCTCTGTGCTGTGGATACCTCCTCAATCTCTGCGTCTATCCTCTTCTCTCCAACGAAGTTCCTTCAATCTTCCAGTGGCTAACGATCTCTGGAGTCTTTGCACTTTGGCTCTGTGGAACGCTTTACATGTTCCTATTCGCTCAATTCGTCGGAACGACTCGTAAAGCTCTCAGAGCTGGAGCTCTTTGCTTTATTCGAGATCCTCAAGATCCATCCTATCATCCAGTCAAGGAGATTCTCGAAAGGTCTGCTCTTCTTCAACTCAGAAAGATCGGGACTTCTGCAATCATGTACGCCATGATTTGCTTCTCAGTCTTTGGATTCAACGTTCACGGAGTGAGACTTCTTCTCAATGGCGTTCTCCCTCTACGCTGGAAACCATACGAACCAATCTCGGACGTTCCTTACGATCTTCTTGTTCTAGCCATCGTTCTCCCTTACGTCGTGGCGAGAGCAAGACCTGATCATGCATTCAGAAGTCTCTGTCGTGAATTCTGGATCAACATCGCAAGGCGTCTCAGGCTCACTTCTTACCTCATCGGAGGTAGACCAGAGGAGGAAGAAGGTTATTACGCTTCTGACAATTGGAAGGAATGGTTCAAGTTCAGTTTCAGAAGAGCTTTCGGTTCGAACTCATCTGGAACAATCCCTGAGGATCTCTCTGCTCGCTTCGTCAGAGACGGAGGTTTGGCGAGAGTTCCCGGTGACGATCATAACACTCTTTATGGTCCTATCGTCATTCCAGTGGATAGCAGTGGAGCTCCAACTACAGAAGAAGGTGTCACCGCTCTTCAAAAACAATTGGACGCTATAGCAAAGGCTGCTCGAAGCACTCCTCCGAAATACACCATCATCTACACTCCACCTCACTTTAGAAGGAGAATCATCATTCTCCTCGGTCTTCTTTGGCTTCATCTTTCAATCGGTATCATTGCTACCATTGTCCTTCCTCGTGAGTATTTCCTCTCGCTTCGGTTGACTTGACTTTGTTCACATCAAACTCATCTGAAGCTTTCGTTCATTTCTCATCTTCTACAGTCTCGATCGGTCGCTTCTGCTTCTCTTTAGTCGGTCTTCATGAATTGCATGACACTTATCCTTTCACTGTCGGTCTATTGCTTCTTTGGATGGCCAACCGATTCAGAAAGACTGTCGTACGTTCGATTGCTTTCCTCAAACGCAATCGCTCTCATCCTCGTTTTGCCGTCAAAGTACTTGCAAGGTTTGCAAAGTCGACAGTCCGGTACCTCAAGATCTCTTACCTGTCTATCTCATTCGCCATTGTCATTCCCATCCTGTTGGGCTTGACGCTGTATCAATGTGAGTCCAAGCGAGAAACGACAGTAGAGGTATTGGCTCTTCACTGACTATGATGTTCTTCTCCTCGACTCTACAGATGTTATCGCACCTTTCCGTTTTGTCGATTATCAAGTTCCCGAGGTCTCTCTAGCTCAACTGTGGGCTTTGGGAATCATCTTTGAAGCATTGATCTTCCGTGCCTTACCAGCTAGAGATCAGATGGGTCAACATCTTCAGCAGGTGAGTGTTCAGAGATTTTCTTTTCTTCCGTTTCTATAAGCGATGCTCGATGTTGCAACTGATCGACTGTTCTCTACCTCTTTGTTTTCTCTCTGCAGATCTACAACAATGGATTACGTCGACCAGAAATCGGCCAAGCATCTCGAAAAGTGATCTTTCCCTCCGTTCTCGGTCTAGTCTCTCTCATCTGTCTTCCAGGATTATTCGTTTGGGCTGGAATGGCTTTCGTTCAACCCGAAGGTCGTTCTGCTCCTCTGGATCAAATCTGGTTACGAACAGCTCATTTGTTCATCATCTCGACCGCCATCTTCTGCAAATTGACGATGGTTCTCGTTCACAGAATGTCTACTTGGACTCAAAGTCTAAGAGATGAGCTCTTCCTTGAATCTACCGAACTTCGTAACTACTCTGCGCTTTCCGATGAAAGCGAGCAATCGTCAGTTACGACGACGACGCCTCAAACCGCTCAAGATGAGATCGATGGACCAGTACCAGACGTTCTGTTACAAGCTCGATAGATTTCTTTACTCTTTCTTCATTAAAGTTTCTTTCTCTCAATCAATCACTCATCCCTCATGTATTACTTTAACACATTCAAAAGTCAGAATCGTCTAATCGCTCACTCATTTTCGAAAAGTCGAACAAGGAAGAGGCAACTCTCGAATGTGTTTCGTAAGACGAACAAAGACAACGTGACGTTTATTGATATAGATTTAGAGCTGCAAATGCGATGTGAGGTGACTTGAGTGTGACAAAAAAAAGAGAAAGGAAAAGAGCAAGAAGAAGAAAGAGAGAGGGGGAGGTGACAGATTAGTAGTACAATTTGTGTAGTAATACAGGGAGGGAAGAAAAGGAGACGGTATAGCAAGGCGAGATGAGAGAATAGGCAAAAGAAGAGAAAGTAAAAGGCAAAGGAAGAAGTGGGAAAAAAAAGACCGAACGCTTTCAACAGAGCAAACCCGAGATCTTCATTGATTGACCTTCTCTTTCATCGTCTTGACCTTGAGTAGGAGTAACAGAATGTCTCAACCTTGCCTCTTCATCTTTGTCTTCGACGGCTAAAGATTGTAAATCGGTGCTCAACTTTGGAGACTTGGTTGGTCGGGTAAACTCTGCATCGTCATCTTGCATTCCATCTTCTCTTTGATGAACCGAGTTGTTGACCATGACTTTAAGGTTACGTGGATGATGATGATGATGAGTTGAAGAATAAGACTTGACTGACAACTGATTCGTTGGTAAGGGAGTGACTGAGCTCGACGGAGAAGAATTCGATGCCGTTGGATTTCTAATCTTGATGTTTCGAGTAGAGCGAGATTGTCCTTGGAATTCTGGATCCACTTCGATGGAATCCAAGGTCTTGCGCTTACTTGGACTCTGAAGAACAGTTGCGTTTGGAGGAGGATTGGTACGACGTTGCTTTGCGATTTCGCCATTGGAAATTGTGTGGCCCCTTGGTCTTCCAGCGATGCGTCTGTTGATGGTTGAAGCAGAAGGAGAAGATTCGGTTGATGTCGAGTGACGGAAAGGCGGTAAGATTCCAGCAGAAGAGAAAGTTGGAGTTGTTGGACCGCCGAGAACAGAAGGAGAGACTGGTGCTTGAGAGTGTTGAGAATGAGATCCAAGATCTGTTCCCATATGGCTTTTCGATCTTCTTCTGGTGAGATTCCTGTTCTCTGGATCAGAGCCTCTCAAAGTAGCTGTACTAGAACGTTCGGTGAGGTTTCTAGTAGATCCAGGTCCCATAGCGGTTGGAAATGGAAGATCTTGATGAGACAATCTTGGACTCGGAGTAGCTTCATCGATGCTCATTTGATCGTCGTTGTCTTCGGAGGATCCTGAACCAATCGGTAGATCTCTGCCTTGAGCTCTAGCTTCTCTGATGGCATCTCCAGCGGCTAGAGCAGCAGATAGACCGATTCCAGCTCCTTGACCAGTGTTTGCTCTTTGCTCGATGATGGCTCGATCCAAGGTCCAAAGTCCACCTTTGCCACTCTTGACAGGACCACTCTCTTCATGCTTTGGTACCTTTACGAAAGCTTTGTTCAAACTCAGGTTGTGACGGACGACGTTGGTCCAACCTTGAGAATCTCCTTCCAAAGAGTAATGATTCGGATGAGCTTGACTGATCCAAGAGTAAATCTCCTTCAGACTCATTTGACCAGTTGGCGAAGAAGAGATCGCTTGAGTGATGAGATAAGCATAAGATGCAGGTGGTTTCCTACGACGTCTTGAATGAGCCAATCTCTCTGGTGCTGGAGGTAGTGACAAAGCTGGAACTGGTGGACTCGGATGAGAAACTGAAGAAGAAGACCCAGATGCATTCCCACCAGGTGCACTGTACGGAGCTTGAGGTACCGTAGAGGAATATCCAGTAGCAGAAGGAAGACCTGAAACTTGAGAGATTGGAGATTGAGAAGTCCAACCATGTCTAGTCGTAGTGCTTGGAAGCTGAGGATGAGGTCCACTTGGAGAGACCAAAGCTCGAAGAGATGTTTGATCCCAAGATCTTCTGACTCCACCTCGAACTCCATGATGAGGTACTGATGTTGACATTGGATGATGGTTGACCTGACCATCGATGAACATCGGTGAGACAGGCGAAGGTGGATAAGAACTCGAAGAGCCAGAGGAGAAGTGATCTCCGTTCTCGGATCTAGAAGCATGACTAGGAGAAGCTAAAACGGCAGGATACCCTTTCGCTGTGACTTGAGGTGATAAAGTAGAGGGCTGATCTTTAGGTGAGAGTGGAGCGAAGAGTAGTGGAGAGCTATTGATGGGTTGCATTTGTTGATTCGTGAAGTACGCATCTTTCGGGCTCATCTCTGTTCCTTGAAGATGACCATACTTGAAGCTCGGACTCATGGCACTGATTGAGCTTCGATTGGTAGTCATACTACTTGAAGAATCACTTCTACTTCTATGCTCTTCCCACTGTCGACCTTGAGCGTAGCCATAACCTCCACCGTACTGATTCGAGTTCAGAAGACTACTTCTTCCAGTAGCTGCAGTACTTGCACTTCCTACACTCTCTCTACTTCCTGGAGCTTGTCTCAAATGAGCTGCCAATTGAGCTTGATTCGAAGGATGACCAGGTGGATAGGTGGGAGAGAATCGAGCTGCAGGATATTCTTGAAGAATCTCTGGTCTCGGAATGCTCAAAGTAGAAGCTCTTTCTCTAGACCTCGATGAGAAACCAGGTGGAACTGGAGGTAGCATGTTTGAATGAGATTGGACCTGAACTTGCTGTTGATTGTGTGAGAGAGGAGCTCCGAAAGTGGCGAGTTGATGAGAGTGGCGAGAAGAAGGAGCCAAAGGATTCTCCATCTGCCTCGGAGACCTAGAAGGATAAGAACCTTGGTGGTATGACGGTTGTTGATGATACTGTCCAACTCCTTTGGCTACTTCGCTTCGTTTGGGAGGAGCTACGCTGGTCCATTCGTGAGCTGCACCAGCTTGTCCAGCATCTCTAGAAGGTTCAACTCGACCACCGTCCAATTCGCCGCTCCTTCGACGGGGTGAGGCTTCTTGAGACGTTATGTAAGAGGTGGTGGCTGTAGGTGGGAAAGGATAATTGATGGAAAGAGGAAAGCAAAGCTCACGATCAATACCAGATAGACCGAGCAGACTGTCTTTGCTAATCTCCACCATTTCCTTTCCACCCTTCCAATCCCTTCTAACTCTCTCTTCATCCCACTCAGCACTCCAACTCACCATGATTGAAGCCATCGTTTCCCAATCTCTGAGTTCTTGTCCAGTTCTCTACGATTTCCTTGCCAGGACCTGAAGGAACTCTTCTATCTGCATCAGCCACTTCGACATGGTCAGGATAATCATCCAAGGCCATGCTGCTGGAATCGTCCGAACTCGGAGGTCTGTGATTGATGGTGGATCTCTCTGAGGATGCTAATGTTTGATGATGGTGAGTGTTAGAGTGATGAGGAAGATGATGACTAGAGATGGAATTCCTGTTTGTGGTTGGATTGACATCTTGGAGTAGATCTCTCATCGAAGGCAATCTGGTCTGCGTAGGTCTGTCGGAAGTGGTTGGAGTTGAAGCTGATGATGAATTTCCATTCTTGCTATTCATGCTTTGATCGTTTGCCATGACTGTGAATCGACAGTCTCGAGTTGCAAAGCTTGATGAAGTTGGCGTTTTCGAAGTCGGATTGGCAGAAGAGAAGAGATGAGCAACTTGAGCAGACATTAACTTCTTCCTCCCTTTAATACCTTTATATATGTTCTATTTGACTGAGTGGTTCGAAAGATTGGATTTAATTTAACAATCTTGGATTGCAAACAAATTCCAAGATGACTGACCGAGAGCTTCGACGGTGCGTAGTAGAGTCGACCTGTCAGTGTCAAAGTCAGCAGCTGAAATGGAAGCGAGAGAGAGCCTTGACGGGTGGCTAATGATGCTTCTTCTGTTTGTTGTGAAAGAAAGAAGTAAATGTAGAAAGGTAAAAGATGTTGAAAAGGTTAATGTCATCAATCAATACGTTTCAAAGATGGAGGCAGTTCAAAAATTTAAGCTTTGGGCGTACTGCAGCACCAAGCCTTTTTTTTTGAAGCGGCAACTGGAGTCGAGATTTCTGTGCTTCAATGATTCAAGCACCGACGATTACCCGACTTCCCCGTTGTCATCCGTCAACAACATTTGGAGGCGAGGGAGGATGCTGGGAGAGAAGCCTCGTCTCTTCGTCGAGCCTCCTTCAATCTCTCTTTCTGCAGAGCAGATTTTCACCCGACAGTGTTTCTCTTCGTCGGTCTCGACGGCAAACAAAGAATCGGGGAGAGAGAGAGAGAGTTCAGAAGAAGGCATATCGCGCTTCTCTTGATCTCTCTCTGCATCCGCATCATTGTTGTTCGAAAAGAGAGGCATGGAAGGGATACGAAAGCACTGCACCCAACTCACCTTGAAAGCCTGAAAGACTGTGTCTTGAGCGACCAAAAGAAGAGAGAAAAAAGTAGGAGTAGGAAGAGATCGAAAACTTGAAGTTGAAGCTTAGAAGAAGAGAAGAGAATGAAGAGTCGACGTAAGAGTCAATATATGCCTTCGTAGATCTCGAATCAGATGATTGCGAAGGATAATAGAGATTCACTAGCTCAAGGTAAGGGGTCAAGAGAGACAAGGGAGGAGAAGTATAGCGTAGAACTTGAGACAACAAATCTCATTTATCGTGATATATGAGGGACGAAAGCAAAACGAAGGCTCGCATGCGGTTATTCTGTTGTGTTGGACTCTCCGCCAGCAACAAATAAACAAAAAGAAGGTTCTCGGTTGATATGAGAAAACAATCGAGTGATTGTTTGCTCTGAACGGCAGCCAGAGCAGCAGAGGTGACCTGTCATAAATCTCAGATCTCAGACAGGGCACGACGATTGATGATCGAAGAGAAACTCCTCTCCTTCTTCGTAGAATTTTTCAATTTGGGGGAAAGAGGACTTTGAATTCTACGGTATCCCCCAAAACTCGTCATAACATGTAGCTGACTTGATTGTGTATCAGCACGTAGAGCAGCAGACCCTTTGACTTCGAAGGGTAGAAGTGCTTCAGAATCTCTCTCGTCTTTTGGACAGCCTTTTGTGCTTTTCGGCTTGTTTCAGAAGGCATTGAGAGAGTACGAAGCTCAAGAAGAAAGGGTACATAGCTGATTCATTTCTCAGATCAAGGAGAGCCTCTGGCAGCTGGCAGTTGACAGTCGAAGACGAGCCGAGTAAGATATCGTTTCAAGACAGCCGTATAAGCGAGAAGCTTTTGACGTCAGCTTTTTTGAGACGCGTTCAGAGATCTTCAAAGGACAGGCACGGTTGAAGAAGCAGGGGAAGTTCAATGGAATGTTTCACCAAACTCAAAGCCCGTCTCGCTTTGTTTGAGATCTGCATGCGTCTCTCTCAGAAGGCTCTGTTTCCTGGGGTTCTTTTCTCTATGTAGCTGACTTCAATTCTCGAGTTGGATGTTCAATTGAGGAGTACCAAAGTACAACGTGAAAGAGCGTTCGACACGACAGGAGTGCGTGAAAAATAGGTTTGAAGAAGTTGACTTGAGCTCGTACTTCCTGATGCACTCTCTCTCTCTCTCTCTTTTCTGGCGTGACCTATTTCACCGGAGCTCTGTCTCAGTTCTACTCATATCCCAGACCTTAGCTTCTCTAGCAATTTTTCCCTCTGACAAATCGTGGAGAGTTTGCTCTACTTTTCTTGCCACCTTCTCGACTGCTTCTCTACTCAAAATCCCATCTCTGAAACCAAATGAAACCGAGAGACCACCTCCTTCTCCTTTTTCCCTTTCTGGAAGACCACATACATCTATTGATAAAGGAACACTTGAGATTGAAGGACTTTGACACCAAGCGAAGTCTTCGATTGGAAGTGGATCAGGATTTGAAGTCGAAGAAGGCTCCAAGGAGAATCTTCCAAGATTGGAAAGAGCGAAAGATCGTGTGTAAGATTCGATCGAGTTCAGATGAGTTTCCCAGCCAGTAGGCTCGTTCTCTTTCGGATTTTGTTTGATCGGATCAGGAATCTGTGAAGGGAGAAAGGATTGTAGGCAAGAATCATTAGACGACAACGCAAATCGACTGAAGTTGAACATGGGCAACCTACATAGTTTAACATTCCTACGAAAGACATCGCCTTCTTCCTTCCAGATGTCCCATTCAACTGAGCATCGTATTCCCGAGTGACTTCCCAGAAGAGAGAATCACGATCGAACTGCCCTTCGTAGAATGTAGCAGCCACAAAGTTTCCTACGATCGATCCGAACCCTTTCTTTCTGATGTTGATTGGAGTACCAGATTTGAGGGTGATCGTTTCTCTGTTGATCTTAATCGATTCACAACCATCCCCTTGTAATCCATCTGTCTCTTCAGCCAGAATCAAAGACAGAAGTCCAACAATGATGGACGAATGAATAGCTGAGTGGAATTTGAAACCTTGCTTCATACAATTCTCTTTCAATCCTTTCATAAACTCTTCTTTCTTGAATTGAAGAAGAACCAAACTAGGTCGGCAATCTTTGATTCTCTTGTTTATTCTGTATGGCCAGAAATCTGCTTCTGCAAAATAGCTCTTGATAACCGAGGGCAACTTTGGCAGGATTGATGACTTGAACTTCATCCTCAGGTAGGTTTGCCAATCCGGTCTCGTATCGAAAAGCACGTTCGAGCTTTCCGGGAAAGCTTTTGAGCCTCGAATTGTCTCTATCTGAGCTTGCGTTGGTTCTTTTGAGAGATCGAAAGGGTGAGAAATGAGAAGCTTGAAGAGGTTGAGGCAGCCGATTCCGTCTGCCAAAGTATGATTGACGGCCAATCCGATAAACACCAGTCTCGATTCCAATTGATAATGAACATAAACCCTCCATAGAGGTCCATGTTGAGGTTCCAGTGTCCTACTCCCAAGTTCCAGCTGCCTCGAACAAATCTCTTCTAGACCGACTTGATTCTCTAACGGGTTGAGGTGCAGAACTTCCTTTGAAGTGATAAGGCGTTGTGATTTTCTCCATTTGGGTTCTCTCGTTTGATGATCTATGACCTCGGCGCTTAGGAATGGTACGATCTCTAGAAGTTTTGCTATCGTTGCAGAAAGAAGAGTTTGAACTTTTGAAAGCTCGTCCTCTACCGATGCTTCATCCCTTAAACGCAGAGAGGCAACTAGAGAAACTATAGGTGGGAACCCTACCAGAGATCTTGAAAGCGAGAAACGATCGTGCAATCCTAGTGAGCAGAGGTGGAAAGGTCGAAGAAGAAGAAGGTGAGATTGAACTTTTCTCATGCTGATGGAGTCGGTCTGAAAATGATGAGTCTTCGTTGCATTCCGCGTTTACGAACTCACCAAGTTTGCGATATGGTTGAGACATAATTGAATCCTTCGCCACCCAGAACAAAGAGATCAGAAGAGTGAAGAAACAACTTTTCTTGCTCGACTCGAGATGGTCAGGGATCCAGGTCCAATTCCGTCCTTTCGTTAGATCGCCTCGATTTCCATGTGGTTCTTGCCGTTCCTCACAATCGCTCGGGGAAATTCTCAAGAAGCAAATTAGCGCAGGATTCAAGGACTGCCCAGAGCTCGGGTTCTCGAGGAGAAAGACAAACAAGATCGAAGAGAAGGTCATTTTTTTTTGCCCTTTCTTTTCTCTTCTTCTTCTTCTTCATCCTCCTCCCTCTCCTTTCTCCTTTTCTCTCCTTCTCTTCAAGGTCGAAACCTCTCCTCTCAAAGAAATGGTCTTCAAATTCTCACTGCTACTCCTGGCGACTCTGAGCGCGTTCTCAGTCGAAGCTTCTCCATTTGGCTCCATTCCCGACTTTCAGTCGTTCAACGAGCAGTCGATTCAGCCAAGGCAACATGCTGTCTACACTTCCGGTCAATACACTGGGCCCTACTTGTCTGAAACCAAAGGTGGAGCTTGGTCAAAAGGTTACGAGAAGGCTTTGAAATTGGTTTCTCAGATGACAATTGAAGAAAAGTGAGTCGGAAGGTCTGTGGAGAAATGTAAGATCTGCGCTCGTTTCTGACTCTCTCTGCTCTTCTTTTCTTCCTTCGATTTTCTTATGTAAAAGAGCTAATGTTACGACTGGTTTCGGAGGAAAATGTGTTGGATTCACCGGAGAGGTAAGCTTCGAAACCTCGAAAAGCTTTGCAAAAGTCCAACCCCTATCATTTGGACTCGCTTAGCCGCTGTGTTGATCCTTGACATACTTCCTCCTCCCTACAGGTCCCTCGTCTAGGTCTAAGAGGGCTATGTCTTCAAGGTGTGTGACGAGATAAAAGCTTCAGCAGAGTTTGACTTCTCTGCTTCTTCTGGATTACTCTTCCTTTGAGGTCGCTCTTCTTGATCACCTTCTAACCACTTTCTTCCTCATCTTTCGAAAATTCAAAACTAGATTCACCAAATGGAGTCAGACCTGCCAAGAGAGTCTCACAGTTCCCATCTCAAATGTGTACTGCTGCTTCTTGGGACAGGAATCTGTTCGCAGAGAGAGCCGAAGCTCTCGCCGATGAATTCAAGAACAAGGGTGAGTCGAAAGAGGTTAATTTGAAGCTTCGAGAATCAGAAAAGGTCTTTGGTCTGGAATGAGAAACATGCCGAGCAATTGCAAAGCAGAGTCTCACAATCTTTCTTCTTCTTGTCTTCGGAAAAACAGGTATTAACATCTGGCTAGGACCTGTTACTGGAGGTCCTCTTGGTCGTAGTCCTTACATGGGAAGATTCTGGGAGGGTGTGTAATGAGTCAAAAGCTTTAGCAAAGCTTGACTTCTCTGTTTCTTCTGGAATGCTCTGCTTAGTCGCTTTCTTTCGAAGTCGCTCTTCTTTCAGAGTCGCTCTTCTTGGTCATCTTCTAACCTCTATTTTCTTCACTTTTTCTTTCATCAGGATATGGACCTGATCCATACCTAAACGGAGAAGCCTCGTACCTCACTGTCAAGCACGGGCAGAAGAATGGTTTGATGACTTGCTCAAAGCATTACATCGCTTATGAACAAGAGACTTTCAGAAACATTTACAACAAGACAGAGCCTTATAGTACAGTCTTTGGAAAGAACGAACAAGATCCGATCTCGTCGAAGTAAGTACGAATCAAGAAGAAGGTAGAGTGTGCAAACGCAGCCAGAGCTTCAAAAGCTCAACTACAAACCCCTTCTACTTCCGTTCTCCTCAATCCAACTCGCCTATCTCTAGCCTTGACGATCAGACTCTTCATGAACTATATCTCTGGCCATTCGCTGAAGCCGTGAGTCATCAATTTAGAGCGAGAAGAAGGAAAGGCTACTGTGGCGAAAGTCAAATGTTCTCTTCTCTAAAATCATACCTTTGTCTCCTTCTATGAAAATCTCACAGGTCCGTAGCGGTACAACTACAGTGATGTGCGGATATAATGAAGTCAACGGATCCAACGCCTGTGCCGACGATTACACTCTGAACAAGGTCTTGAAGCAAGAGCTAGGTTTCAATGGTGCTGTTGTCTCGGATTGGGGTGGTACTCATCAAACCTTGGGCTCGGCATTGAATGGTCTTGATGTGAGTCTAAGTGAAAAGAAAAGAAACGATCGAGAGACTTTGCGCTTCCGTAAGGCTACTCCAGTTCTTACTTTCGTCCCCTTTCTACTCTCTTTTCGTTCTTGTTTCCAGGTCTCTATGCCAGGTTCAGCTTATGGAGGTGTCTATGGTAACTTCTTTGGTCAAGATGAGCTAGTTCCTCTAGTCAAGAACAACAGCGTTCCAGAAGAACGTCTCGACGATATGGTCATGAGAATCTTGACTCCAGCTTTGGAACTACAAGATCTCGACGAATATCCTCTTCCAAGTTTCGATGTTAGAAACATGAATCTTCCTACCAACAACGTTCGTAAAGATCATTACAAGATCATTCAGCAAATCGCCGAAGAATCGATCACCTTGTTGAAGAACAACAAGACAGGTGGCGGAGGTCTACCTTTCAGTAAAGATCTTCAGACACGTGAGTTTCTCGAAAGTCAGAAGAAATTCGAAACTTCGAACGCTTTGTGAAAACTCTTAAGAGGAGTCGATCTCTTACACTCTCCTCCTACTCTTACTTCCGTTTTGACTTTCTCAGTCCTCGTCGCTGGTCAAGATGCAGGACCAAATCCTAAAGGTTGGACTTCTTGTGGAATGGGCGGAAGATGTGAATTGAATGCAGACAATGGAACTTTGACCATGGGAGGAGGTTCAGGTTACGCAATCCCTTCGGTGAGTCTCTTCGTAGGATGTTTGCGCGAAGATGATCAGTGCTTACTCTTCTTCTACCCGCTCTATCTCCCTTTCTCAGTACATCATTGATCCTCTAGCTGCCATTCAACACTACACCAGATCCGAAGCCACCGACATCAACATTCATTTAGACAACTACAATCTCACCAACGCAGTCATTCAAGCTCAAGCTAGTAACGCAGCCGTCGTTTTCTTGAACGCTTACGCCACTGAATGGGAAGATAGACAAAACTTGACGCTTTGGGGAAACGCTGACGAGTTGGTAAAGTCGGTAGCTGATAACAACAACGACACTGTCATCGTGATCCACAATCCAGGTCCAGTCGTCGTCGACAATTGGATCGAACATCCAAACGTGAGTGTAGAAGATGAGGGTTGATGAGGCTTCTTCTGAAGAAATGGTTTCAATTTGGATCTCTTATCGTTTCTGACAGTCTTTTCTCTCAATCTTCTAATACTCTTTACGTCTCAGATCACCGCCGTTCTAATGGCTTATCTACCTGGACAAGAATCTGGTTCTTCTTTGCCTCCAATCCTCTTCGGTTCCAAATCACCTAGCGGAAAGTTACCTTTCACTATTGCAAAGACTCCAGAAGACTATCCAAACGGTACCATCGTTACGGACCAAGTTAAATCGCCTCAGAGTGATTTCACTGAAAAGTTATTGATTGATTACAGATGGTTCGACGCAAAAAACATTACACCAAGATATGAATTCGGTTTCGGTTTATCTTATTCCAAATTCCAATATGGAGATTTGAAAGTTGAAAAAAGTTTCAAAGCTGATGATACTTCGATTCAAAAGACTAATGAAAAGTTCAAATCATCGAATGAAGATGATGAAGGTTCATCGATTTACGACGAAATCTTTAAAGTTTCAATTCCAATCAAGAATGTAGGTGATGTAGATGCAGCTGAAGTAGCTCAACTTTATCTTAACTTCCCAATCGAAGCTAATCAACCTCCAAATGTTCTGAGAGGTTTCGAAAAGGTTCATTTGGAGAAAGGTGAAAGTAAAGATTTCGAATTTGTCCTGAGAAAGAAAGATTTAAGTGTCTGGAATACTGTGGAACAAACTTGGGAGATTCCTGCTGATTCAATCGACTTTTTCGTAGGTGGTTCTAGTAGAGATGTCCAGAAGAGAGGAACTTTGAAATTGTAAGGAATGCGAATGGGATGTGGACTTGCTATTGACGGAATGCTTTGTTGGATGCCTGACTCTTGATGGACTCTGATCATCTCACCCTCTTTTGTTATACCTAACATTCCTTTTTTTTGCCCTATCTAATGCTATCTTTCTGAGAAAAAAGTCGTATATGAGCTTTCAGCTCTTGCTTTGCGACATGAGCGACCCAAGAGTGTTGGGGGCGAGATGAGAGCTAGATCTTGCGAACCGAGTTCAGAGTCATTTTATTGATCTCTTTTTCAAGATTCTCTTGATGCTTTTCAGAGCTTGGAGAGTGACTTGTTAGAAAGAGAGAGAATGAAGAATTGAGCCATGATCGCCAAGTAAGTCGAGACGAGAAAGCGAGAAATGAGTTTGCCTTGGACATCAACAACGCTCAACGTCAAAACAGAGACAACATCTTCCATCAAACCCGATTTCAAAAATGGGATTCCTAGACAAATTAGCAGGAGGAGGTAGACCTCAATCGGGATCACAGCAACAATCTTACAATTCGGGAAGTGGTTATCCTTCTTCTCCTTATTCAGCTCAGCCACAACAATTTGGTTATCCTTCAAGTCCAAACCCATCGGCTGGTGAGAAAGGTGGAGATGATAGACCGCTCCCTCAAGGTTGGGTCAAACAATGGAACGCAGAGTGAGTACAAGTACAGTAGAGTAGCAGGCAAATGGTTGAGTCTGCCTTATCTTGATGGTTTACTCGAAGTTAGCTCAGCTCTGTCTCTCTCGGAGAAGCCTCTTGGAAACTCAATGATTATGTAGAGCTTTGGGGACTTCAGATATTCAGGATGGAAATGGAAGCGAATGAGATGATGAGAGGAACTCTTCTGGATGGAATGAGATGAGGTGGAAGCTGTGCCAAGCTGATCCTCTGCAAGCTCTCGATTCCTCTCTACTGGTGTTCCAGCACTCTTTTGGAGAAGAAATAGAAGATGCAGATACTGAAGTGAAAGTTGGAAGAGGTTTCATCACCAGCTTCTTCAGAATTTGGTCTCTCATCTTCGAACTTCTCCACAATCCAAAGCCTCATCCCTCTCTCCTTCTACTTCTCTCTCCTTCTCGATCTCTCAGATATTCCTCGTCATTTCTACGTAGACACCAAAGCCAATCCACCAAGGTCCATCTGGACTCATCCAGCAGACGAACCTGGCCAATCCTACGCTCCACCTTCTGGTCCACCTCCTCCAGATAATCGAGGTCAAGGTCAACCTTATCCTCCTCAGAATCAAGGCTATCCATCTCAAGGCTATCCTCAACAAGGAGGAGGTTATCCACAGCAAGGTTACCCTCAGCAGGGCTACCCTCAGCAAGGATATCCTCAACAACCTATGTACGCTCAACAACCGGTTCAGCAAGGTAGAATGGGAGGTGGACTGTTTGGAGGTGGTAATAGAAGACCAGGAGGTGGTGGAGGAATGGGACCCGGAGCTGGAATGGCTCTGGGAGGTTTGGGAGGTTTGGCAGGAGGCATGCTTTTGGCAAATTCATTCGGTGAGTAGGGAGAGAGAGGCAGAGAAATAGAGCAGTCGGCGAAGTTTTCGCTCACACTTCTAGTCAGATCTATTTGGTTCTTTCTGATCTTCATCTCTTGATCTGCTTTCAAGTAATTGAGATCTCAAGATTCTTGACACTCGAATTTTCTGACTGGATTTCTTCGATCTTCTGCTCTCGTCTTTTCTCCTTCTCTCCACTCCCGTCTGTTGCCTCGCTCGCTTCTCTTGTTCACAGACAACATGCAAGACAATGCTTATGAAGATGGTTATCAAGATGGACAGGACAATGACTTTGGAGGAGGTGATGATGGAGGGGGAGGTGATTTCTAAAAACTCGCATTCGATTCGTCGTCTCTTGATAAGAGATCAGCTTTCGCTTCTTCAAGTCTCCTTCTCTCTTCAAGTTGTTATCCTGGATTCTGGTCTTGTCTTCTCATTTCTCTTTTTGCTTGTTTGTGGATGCAGCTGTACATAGTGAAACTTTTCCGTTTCAAGGCTTGCCACCCATAGAAGAATAGTCTGTCTTGACCTTTTCTCGACCGGGTTCTTTCGAGTCCAACAAGCCATTTAAGCAAAGGCTAAAGTGGAAGCAACTCCGAAAGCTCGCCCTTGCCTGCGATCCATGACAAGTCGATGCTGAGAGATACAAAGCGAAGGAAACAAGTCAGTGAAGCTCTCTCTCTCTCTCTCGTTCTCTTTCTATCTCTCTACCTAAAGCCATGGATAGACTCACATAGAGAAGAAGACAAGCAACGACCAGGAGGAGTCGACATTCGGGTCAATCTTCAAGGCATACAGTGGATGATTGAGTTGATCTTGGTTCCAAGTAATAACAGCTACAGCTTTCTTTTGGATTTCCACGTGAAGTTTTCCTCCAAACTGAAAGTATCATGACGTTCATTGAGATCAAGATTTCGTAGTTCAGTACTTGTCAGTACTTAGAAAGCCTTTGTCTCTCTTTTTTGGGTCTCTCTCTCTCTCACCGCATTGGAAAATCCTCTCGTTCCACAAGCGATCTCTACCGCCTCTGATGTCTCCAGACCTTCTTTTCCAGAAGCGGCATTTCTAAATTTTCCAAGAAGCTCTACTCCACCGAGGTTTCTTCCTGCATTTCTGACCACCAAAACTGGATTATCGTCACTTCTTTGCGGTAAAGAGTAAGCCTCAAAGTCACTTGACGGGCCAAGGCTTGTCTCTTCATGAGCCGCAAAAACTCTCAAAATCTCCTTTCCATTGGCATCGGAAATGACTGTCGGGTTGGAAGAAGAAGGAAAGGAGTCGAAAAGCTTGGATTGAGAGAGCTGTCTCGGAACGTCCAGTTCTCTAGAGGATGCGAAACTCAACTTTGCTGCCTTCCATCTGCTGCAGAGAGCTTGAATAGCAAGGCGTCGGACTTAAGCTCCTGGTTTAGAGAGAGGAAAAGGAGAAAGAGAGATCGAAAATAGGCGATAGGCTTTCGAAAGGACCTGATTCTTCGAAGTGCGATTCGACGATCGACGTCACTCACCTTTACGAAGCCTTCATGAGTCGGATTGAGACCGCCGCCTTGAAGAGCCATTTGAGCTTCTATCAGTCCTTCATGTTCTGCGAATTCTTTCAATACTCCCAGCGGCTCGTCGAAATTGACGTAAGATGGAAGTTCAGGCTCCGGTTTGTTGCGGATGGCTTTGACGAGGTTCGAAAGCATCTTGGTGGCGATCGAGGTTTGAGATGTGAAATATGAAGGATAGTAAAGATCAAAAGTAAGCTTTTCTTCGCCTTTTAAATGTTCTCCACGTCTCCTCCTTGCGGTTGCTCTATCAATCAGCAATCAGCTTCTTTTAGGCCTTGTTCTGACCTTGCGGTGAGTTTGGCTGCACAGCCACTCCTCCAATCTCTCACACCTACTGTGGATTGACTTGTTTCTTGGAAGTGTTATCAGCAAAACATTGTTCAATTTCAGTTCCCAGCGGCGAGAGGCTAGCGATTGAATCTCTGGATCTTTGAAAAGACGGAGGGGAGGTAAAAGGTTTCGAGTGAAAAAAGAAATGAGCGCACCTCTGCCTCTGTCATGATTTTCTATCTGTCTCTGATTGATAGTTTTGCATCTTATCTGATCTTAAGTGATGCCTTTGCTCTCCCAACCTTATAGTGTTGTAGAGAAGAAGCTCGTCCTTATGTTGTCTCTTTGGGATTCAAGGATCTACCTCGTCAAACCTCTGGAGATTGGCTTTGTGGAGTCACGGATCCAAACTTGGCTGATGATAGACGTTTCCAAGATGGTAGAGACGCTTCGACCACTCCAGCTTCACCAGAGAAGATGGAAGCTGCTTATCTGATATCTCGCATCCGACATCAGAAAGAAAGCAATTCAAGAGTCGGAAGAGTACAAAACTTACCTAGCCAAAGAACGTTCCATCGAAGAAGAATTCAGAGCTGCTGTTCTAGAAGACAAGAACAAGGGAGTTAGGTAGGTTATCGAGCAAGTCGAGGGAGTGGTCTGATCGGATTCGCCACTCAAGTCAAGCTTACTCGCTTCGTTTCTTCCTTTCGCATCTCTTTTCAGTATCATCATCTACTTTATGGTAAGTGTTTCAAATTCTCGTTGAACACCAATCAACCATCATTGAAGCTCACACGATTTGCAGAAGACGTAATCGATTCATCAACTCTTTCGTCACTGACTCCCCTGCCCATCTCTCTTATTTCACATCAGGCCGGTCTCGCTTTATCTGCAGTCGGTTATTGAAACCACCAAATTCGACTCTCGAATTGAAATGTCATGTAGGAGATCGTCGTTCTGTTTCTGACGTTGCTTTGTTCGTTTTCAGGGCGCCTTCTTCACGTTTTTCTTGAACGTATACTTACCCTACCTCGCTATGAGTGCTCTTTTCAGAATATTCGGAACTATATGTGCTAGCTATGATTTGGCAGTGAGTAGAGATGGCGTGTGTTGAATTGTAAGAAGGGATGACGTCGACTCACTTCTCCACACCTCACTCGCTCTACAGGCTCGTCTCGCTGCTGTCATCATCTCTGCTATGGTTCTGTTCGCAGGTTACATGATTCCAAGAGGTGAGTAGGATTGAAGCAAGCGAAGAAGCCACCTCACTGACGTTACATCTTGTTTCTTTCGCCATCCCTCCAGATGCAATGCAACGTTGGAACTTCTGGGTCAGCTACCTCAATCCGCTCTATTTTGGGTTCAGCGCATTACTTATAAACGAATTTAAGGACTTGGACCTTCAGTGTGTTTGTATCAGCGTTTATAGAGAGAGTTTGAGAAGAAGAGAGGAGGTGGGAGAGGTTGAATCGTCAACGAAGCTCTTGACGCTGTTCGCCCCTTCTATTTGCTGACTGCTCCTCCTTTTCCCTTTTTTTTCTTCTCTTACAGGTCGATTCATACATCAGTCCTAGAAACGTCGATGGATCGCTACCTCAGTATGGAAACTCAGTGGGCGAGTTTCAAACTTGTACTCTCGCTGGTGCTACCTCTGGTCGTCAAACGGTCCTTGGAATGGATTACCTTCGTGCCTCCTTCGGCTATCAAAGAAATGATCTATGGTTGGATTTTGGTGTCATTCTCATCTTCCTCGTCGGTCATTGCTGCTAGAGTGCGGAGGAAACACTGTGTACTTTGGACCGATCGGAGCAGACTCGAAACATATCGTCAACTACTTCGCAGACAATGGAGCTCAATGTCCAAGTGATATCAACCCAGCTGAGGTGAGTTCAATAGATCTATACTTCTATATCACATGAATAGTAGTTTCACTAGATTTCGTCGTCTCTGAAAGGAGTGGCAGCTCGAAAGGTGGCGAGACGCGCATTCTCACACTTTCTTTTCGACTCTCTCCCATCTAATCCACAGTACATGTTGGAAGCTATCGGAGCTGGATCTCAAAAAAGAGTCGGTAACAGAGCTCAAGAGTCGGTAACAGAGCTTGGTCTGATATCTACAGAGATAGCGAACTGTTCCAAGAGAATCTTCGTACCATCGCTGAATTGAAGAAGGAAGCATTAGCCCAACCCGACAACCATGAAGTCGTCGAGGAATATGCGACTAGTTTTCCATTCCAACTCAAGACTGTTCTCAATAGAACATTGACTGCCTCTTGGCGTAGTCCAGGTTCGTTTTCGTCTCGAAAGGAGAGCTTCGAAGAGTCGGTCGAAATCCTTGATGCTGACGTCTCTAATTCTCTTTCCTTTTTCCTCTCGACCGTTTCAGATTACCAATTTACGCGTCTGTTTCAACATGGAGCGATCGTTTTGATCACTTTTTGAAACTTGATGAATTTGTAAAATCATTGATTGGAGAGAAAAGTTTCGCTTTTTGTGAAGACCAAACATGAAACAAAGCTCTTGCCTTCTTCCCTTTGCACCAACCACTCAAAAAGGCATGATCAACTACGTCACGATCTGCTTCAATGCAATTCACAAAACTTTTACAGATGAAACTGAATTCAAAGTTGAGGGCATCGACGAATCGAAAAGGGTAAAGAAATTCAGTCGAGCAGTGCTCAGAACTTTGAAGATCGACGTAGAGTTAGTCGATAATTTTGAGCTTGTCAAATGCAATTGCGGTGGAGTGGGAAGACAAGTTGAGGAAGAAGAGCAAATCATTCAATCTGATATGAAAATCAAACACTTGGGATGGGTCGAAGGTGATAGATTCTTCTTGAGAAAGAAAGAGCAAACCGAGATAAGCGAAAGGCAGGGTGAGTACTCAGTCGTAAGGAACAAAGTCGTCAATTCATCTGGAGTGTATGGATAATGAAATTTGTGAATTGAGAACTCTGAGGTGACTCACCAAAGTAGAGAGAAGGAAAGAAGACTGAGGCTTTGAACAAGGTTGCAATTCACCCTATCATCCAAGCCTCTTCTGACGAATACTGATCCACTCAACTCCTTTCTTTCAATTCCGAACTGCCAGATAATCGGATTTCTATTGAATTACAGTCAGACAGAGTCAGAAGAGTGTCTACAGACGAACAAGATGGCAGTCTGGAGCGTTCCTCGACCTCTCTTGGTTCTCCAGCCAAACGTCAAAAGACTTATACCGACTCAGGATTCGGTTTGAATACCTCTACTCCAGAAGGGAGCAAATCGAGATCTACTGCAAGCTCAATCTCAGAAGCTCTAGGAGGAGATGGTTGGATGACTCAAGAGATCGGAATCCTTGGAAAAGTAGATTCCATCACGACTTTTTCCTATCACAATCTTAGAAGTCTTAGAACAGCAGTCCTGGCTGCTATGAAATCACCGAATACTTCGAAAGTTACAGGCGGAAACTTTCCTCAGATTCTGGTCGATGCTCTCATTTCTGCTTCTCGAGAACGTCGTTTAGAATCTCCTGAAATTGGTAGAGATCTGACTAGAGCAGACTTCCTTAGAGCTGTTGAGATGTTGGAGAAGAAACCAATAGAGAAAGGTGAATCAAAGACTTTTGGGAAAATAGCAGATCGATTGCTGACAGTTTTGGTTTAAGGGATTGACACTTTGTGACCTTTTTTCCCTCTCTTCACTCTTGGACAAGTGGATCGCTCTTCGTCTTCCTCTACAGATATCAATGCTCAGTCATTTATTGAATCCAAATCTTCCACAGCTTCAGAGGAGAGACTAACAAGCCCCAATGGTTTCGATTTGAGCGAGACTGGACTCTCTGGTAACCGGTTGGTGACTGTCAAACGTATCTGTTCACTTTGGAAGAACAACAAGTGGATTTCTCAGACCCTCTTTACCTGGTTTACCTCCAATCAGTCTTAGAGATGCAGCCTTATTACAGAATCTGGTTCGATTGGCGGTGCTGACAGAAGTCAAAGTTGGAGAAGAGATTCCGGATGGATATCCTCCAGTCGTCTTCAAGGTATTGACAGAAGCAGTCACTAAAGCTAGTTCTCAAGCAACTCGTTGGTCTCAAATGGGAGTTACACTTTCGGCTCTAGAACTTTTGAAGAAAGAACTTGGTTTGAAAGACAACTCTTCCAACTCTCCTAGAAAGATATCTTCTTCTTCTAAACTTCCTAGAAGTAGCGTGACTATTGACGAGGATCGAGAAGACGAAGTAAACGATTCTGAGAATGGATGTGCTGTTTCGGACTCTGAGGAGGAGAAAGATCTTCCAAAATCTAAAGGGCCAGAAACTGCCTTTGTTTCAGATTCGGAATCGGAACCAGAAGTTCAAAGAAGAAGAAGACATCCTGATAGATCTCCAGTACAACTTTCTAAGAAGAGATCCTCCAAAGCTCAAGATCAACTCAAATCCTTCAAGTCTACCTTTGAGCCTTTTCAATCTACTTCTGACTATTCTCGTACAGAAAAGAATAGACTTCGTAGGAAATTTGCAGAGTTGGAGGAATTGATTGATGAGCTTGGAGAATGAGATCGAGAAAGGTGAGTGTATGCCTGCGACTCTCCTCTGCTACGTCGTTGTCTGTGAAGTCAAGGCTTTGTTCTGACTTTCGTCTTTCCCATCCCCACGCTGTGTAGCCGGGTTTACATCAAGTCTCATCTCCCCAAAGCGTAGCGTCGTCATTCTTCATTTTCTTGTTTCAAGTAACCTCCTTGCTCCATACCTTCTAGTCTTCTATTCTTCCTTCTCGTTCCTTTGAATCTTGGCTCTTCCGGCTCGTTGTAATGTCACTGCTACTTCAAAGACTCTGCAAAATCGCCATTGTCACCATCAAAGCGTTTCAAGATATCTGCATCTGCTTGCAGTCAAGCGAAAATACTAGAGAGTGATATTCTGATTTCGAAAGAAGATTACAACATCTCGAAACCTGCCTGAACTGAATTAGATCTCTACATTTGTTGTCCCTGAATCCGCCTTTTCACTCTGCAGCCTCTTCGCGAGCAGCCAAGTGCTGTTTCGAGAGAGCCTTCTGACGTTTGATGAAGCTGTTCGAGATGAAAGAAAGATGATAAGGAAGAAGAAAGCGAGAGAAACTAAGTGAGAACTTGACTTTTCGAGATTTCGCAGCATTGAAAGCAGGTACTGATAGAGGAACAAGTTGGCAGTTCATTCCAGAGATAAAGACTCACTCGTCGTATTGACATTTCTCATAGGTGTGCCTGTGATAAGGGGAAAGGATGCGAGGCAATAGAAGAGAGGAAGGGAGTATCTGATGAGCATGACTTCTATAGATAAAGTTCTCAGATTCAGATCTTTTCTGGACGAGTCGAAAAGAGCAAGAGACTTAGAAGAAGATCGAGAGGAGATCTTCTCGAGAAATATAAGTCGAAGCAACACTTTTCCGAAATTCAATTGAGCTTCCGATAATTCGCTGACATATGTCAATTCCGATCAACTCAATTGAATCTCACGTAGTAGAGCTCGGACTGTTCTGTGCTGGGTTCAATCTTGAGAGGAGGAACCAGGTAGATTGTCTCGACTTCCGCTTTTCTCTCTGCCTGCCACCAAACCGTGCCTTCAATAAACTCTGGGATGATTTCTCCATGCCTTTCTCCTCCAGCTCCTCAATTCCGAGTGAGATGGACTGAATCGAAAGGCCTTCCATTGCTCTGCCATATCTCTCTGTCGTAGACTCATCTCCTCTCATCTACCTTGCAGCTTTCGAGCTACTAGATCCCGATTGCAGTATGAGAGTATTGTCAACTGTTGATTGCATTCTAATTCTTGAAACTCGTCCTAAGTTGAAGTTTGAGAATGTCGAATCGAGGAAGCCCAATGGGATGTGAATCTATCTTACCTTTCATCTTCGCATTTCCAAGGAGCGTATAAAGTCTGTTTCCTGCACCTGTTCAAAGGAATCAATAGGCTGGATTTGGACAAGAGAGAAAAGGATATCGACGAGGTTGAAGGATGAGAAAGTGATTGCTATTCATCTCGATACTTTGGACTTTGTTGCTGCTCTGTGTCTCATCTTGTGCGATACTTACGCCGAGCATTGATCTCTGTAACCGAGCGGTAATCTTGCTGCATTGCATTCTTCGACTGAAGCAGTGTGATCCTCTGTCATGGCTTGACTTTGTGATTGTTGATGATGATGGTTTCAGGATCAAAGAATGAGATGCTGCTTTCTTCCTTTCCTCCCATCAACCCATCATTCTATTCTCTTCGACATGGTCAAGCCATCACTGAATCTACGATCTTGTCTTTCTTGCAAATTCGTTCAAAAAGGATCGGAATTCTATTCAAGAGGTTGTCCAAATTGCGAACAGGTATTGGATATGCAGGGAAGTCAGGAAAGAGTAGCGGTTTGCACCACTGCAGTCTTTGATGGTCTAATCGCCCTCACTCAACCAGAGGAAAGTTGGGTCGCTAAATGGCAGAGAATAGGTAGGTATCAATCTTTGAGATACAGTCATCATTGGAGCAGAGCTGAGAGGTGGAAGAGAGGAACGCACAAGGATACAATGGAATAGAATAAAAGTAACCATGCTCATGTTTCCCACATCCTTTGCTTTCGCTTTTTTGTTTCCCTGTCTTTTTATAGAGAAACGTATACCTGGACTTTATGCTGTCAAGGTCACAGGTCAACTGCCAGACGATGATAGAGAGAGGCTGGGTCTTCATCCAGAAGTAGAAGCTTAGCTTGGAATCCTTTGACAAAGCACGACATCCGTTTCCTCTTCTTCAAGTGCAATTCTTTTCTGAATAGTTCAATTCGACTTCTATCTCCTCGAGGTCCCGTTTGGAAAGGAGACGGAGGAGTTCCAAGACTTTTCCTTCGACTCGTCCTCCAGATCAAAATCACTCTCATCTCAAGAGTCCTTCAAGATCCGTCTGGCTTGCTTTCAACCTCAGCAAACAGAGGCTTTCATTAGGTTGACTTCGAAATGTATCTTTGCACAGGGCTTTATATCGAGGTCTTCCCTCTCTATTCTCTCTCTCTTGTTCATTTTCTTTCTGCAGAATCACCAGCATCCAATGTATTAGTATTTCAAATTCCCAAGAATCAAACAGAGTCATATCAGATAATACACAAACTACAATCAAGACCATAACGAAACAAGAGAGCAAACCAAAGGTGACAATAAAGGAAAAACAACAAGAAGCTCTTAATATTCAAACTCATCTCTATCCCTCGAGCTCTCCGAACTATATCTCTCCTTATTACCGGAGTAACTCAAAGCTTGAACTCTAACGGTCGAATGATCCCATTCATCATCATAATCGTCATTATTGACTTGAGATTGTCTACCAGAAGTTGGATGAGGTGGTGCAGATGGAATGATTTTCACCTCTGGGACTACCGTCTCGATTTGCTCATGATCAGGCATATGATTTGGATCCATTGGAGGTTGATAATGAGAGACTTCAGGTTCATGAACGATTTCACTTCCTTCCAAATGAGAGTTAGAGATAGATGCGTTACCTCTCGAATGACCCATTCCATTAGCGTTAGAAACCAGAGGTTGAGATTGAGAGGCCATTTCCAATCTATCTAGATCGTTCTTGTTGTTTGAAGTGACATTTCCGGCTCTTCTTTTGTCTTCTCTGGCTGAATTACGTCTGTAAATACAGATCCCGACAACAATAATGAGGGCGACGCATCCTCCGACTTTGGAAAGAACGAGAAGACGAGAAGAATATATCAGCTTCCGTTGCTCGAGCTTGAGTGCTTGAAGAAGGAAGGTTCATACTCACCCACTGCTCCGATAATTGCGCCTATAGGGACTTGACAGTTAACGCCATTGCAGGATGAAGAGGACGAAGACGACGAAGATGAAGACGAAGATCCGCCACCTGATGGGATGTAGGAAGACGGTCTATAACGAGAAGATGATGGATGGTAACCCATTTGAAGATTTGATTGAGTGTTTGAAGTGGGTAGAAAAAGAAAAAAAGATTGAAAGAAAGAAGGAACCTTGATGAGTCTCTTTTATCTTGTTCGAGATCGCCTTTGTTCGGGCGTCGTTCTACTGAGAGTCTTTATTGAAGCGCCGCCTAACGTCGAATCTAAACGACGTGATCTTGCAGCTCCCCCTTTTTCTGAAGCTGTGCATTTTTTCAGACTTTAAATCTGAGCACATGCTTTTGTCGTGACCTCGAGGTGGGAGGAGCTGTGTTCCCGCAGGTTCGTCTATCACTCTATGACTTTGAAAGTGGCGTTAGAACGTTTTTCGAACGAAAGAGTGTCTCTTTGTCCAATGCTATGCTTTGAGACGAACTTCTATATAAACAAAGCACTTTGTTTCTTCTTCTCCAAAACTTCAAACTCTCTCTCTAGATCTTCCCTCTCTCCAACTTCTTCCTCGAATCTCTTCGCTCTCTTCTCTTCGTCGATATGGGTCTCTTCTCCTCAACAAAGCCAGGTCAAGTACCTCACGCAGCTCCTCATGCAGCTCCAAACGCTCATGGAAAGACATGGCAATCTCAAGCTGTTCATGTTGCCTCTGAACAAGCACACAAGTACCAAGAAAAGAAGCACGCCCAAGAACAAGCTCAATTCAAGGCTCACCAACAAGCTCAGCATCACCAACAAATGCAACACTTTGGTCAAGAAGCAGGTAATTGGGCCGGAGACCACAAACAAGAATTAGAAGGTGGAGCTGCCCTTATTGGAGCTGCTGCATTGATCGGTGAGAATTTTGGAACGATTGAGAGAAGCGAATCAACGCACTTCTTTGTTGACGTTTTGTGCTTACCTTCGTCTGACTCTACACTTTGTCCTCAGGTGGTGGTATTTACGCATACAGAAAGTACAAGAACAAGAAAGAAGAAGAAGCAAAGAAACAAACTTGGGCAGAGAACAAGAATGAAACGGCTTTCATCCAAGCTGCTGATGCCAGAACCCAAACCTACAATCAACAACCTACTCAACACGCTCAAACCGTTACTTGGGTCTTGACCAGTGGTAGAAACATTCCTCACAACGCTTTGCAACTAGGAAGAGATGGTGGAGGAGAACCGCTCTACGCTTGCAGAGCCCTTTCATGAAGGTACCGCTCAAATCGGTAAAGCTGGACATCATTTGTATCCAGATGCAGCAGTAATCTCTCTAAAGGGAAGAGAAATCGGAATCCCACATCAATACGAAATTTTGGTTGGACCACCTAATTCTACCAAATGGATTCCAATCCAACCTCACGGAAACACTGTCAATGGAGAGCTAGTTCACGGCTGGACTCCTGTAGATGGTGGTCGTGATGAAGCTGGAAACTTCATCTTTGTTGCACAACTCAACATTAATGGAGCTCAACATCTTGGTGGAGCCGAGGCGGATGAAGCATTCGCGCATGCGGTGAGTCTTTCCACTTCGTTGACGAAACGGACACGCAAGTCTCGATTGATTGCTGACTCTTTACTCATTCAATTCCGAATGCTTCTTTCTTGGCAGGCTTGGGGAGGTCAAGAAGTTAGAGAACACAACCATTATTCTCTTCTCGCTTACGCTTGATTGCCTTTCGTCTTTTCGATACTTGTGCTCACCTACTTTCGGTTCTCTTTTGTCACGAAATATATTCTCACTCGATTTTAAAGCCTCGTGATGATGTTAGACCTCTGTGAAACATATCTCGATCTTATGTACTAGAAATACACTTCGATGAAATTTCTATCGACAGCAAAATGTCCATTCTCGACTCCATCATCGCCCAAACTCTCTATCCAAGCTTTATTTCTACCTCTCAAAAGATCCAAAGTTCTAGCTCTTTCCCATTGAAAAGGTTCGATCCTTTCACCAGTGATTGGACATCTAGTCGGGAAAGATGAAGAAAAAGATGAATCGTGATTCCTGACTACTTGACCTCGATCTTGATTTCCAAAAGCAGTTAGAACTTCAGGATCATTTGATAATTGAGAAGAAGCTATCCTTCTAGAGATAGTGGTTTGATGATGATCACTAATGGATTTTGAAGATGCATTTCTTCTCAGATTGGAAAAATGTTCAGAATGCCATCTCGAAAAGTAAATACCCGCTTTCTCACCTAAACCATCTCCATCTTGATATTGATCCTTAAATGTAGATCTTGAGGACTTTGAGGTAGTCAAATAAGGAGAGAAAGACTGACAATTTGTCAAGACTAGAACTTTTAAATCATTCCAAGCCGTAAAAGACGGACGATTTGAAGATGAACCTTCTGTTCTGGTCAAACCACTTGACCAACTGACACCAGTCAAAGCTTTAGAATCGACCCAATCACATTCGCTCAGATCCAATTTCTCCAATCCAGGAGTTGAATTTGAAAGTTTCTTCAGAAACAATAAAGGAGTAAGAGTATTGATTGATGATGCCGAATGGAGAGAGTACGTTATTCTTCCATGGATGTCCTTGAATTTGACGAATGGTTTGAGATTTGTATGAGCCAAAGAAAGAATCTTTAAGTTAGGTAAAGAAGAAAACAGAGATAGGAATTCAGTAGTTCCTAAAGGTATAGTCGAAGTTGAAGTTGAAGTTGATCCATTGTTGCTTTGAGATTCCAATGCCAATTGACTTCCGCTTCCAGCTAATGAAAGTTCTTTCAGATAAAGATTGATGTTGCTCTCGGGATTTAAATGAAGTAAAGATTTGAGGTTGATTCTAGAAAGAAGAGAGAAGGATAGATCCAAGACCTCTGGAGGAGATGGTGATGATGATTTGAAGAGATCTTGATCTTGATCCGAAGTTGAAGATGAATCATCCCAATCTTTATCAATGATATCTTTTCCTTGAGATTTCTCTTTTGCTGTGCCTCTTCCCTCCATCTTTGGCTTTGAATCTTCCTCGGATATCTTCTCTTCTTCAGATGTCAACCAAAGAGCTCGGAGAGCATTCCAAGAAAGTGGTTCGGAACTTTTGGATTCTCTTCCTGCCAACTCGCACATTCTGAGTTTGAGATGAATTGGAAGATAATAAACTTCATCGATGAGAAGAAGTCGAAGTAGAGATTGGTAATGTTCTCCGTCTCGACCTTGATTGGATTGGGATGAATTGTGGAAGTCTGATGAGGGTCCTCGATTGAGAGTGTCTATAATGGAACACAATACCAGATCGGATAAAGATGATAAAGTAGAGAAGGACGATCTAGATCTACTTTTGATGGAAGAAGTTGAAGATTTAGAAAAGAGACTTCGAGTGGAGCTGCATGCTGATCGACGTTGAGCTCTAGCTATTATCCCAGGATCTATCTGAACCGTCTCATCTTGAATAAGCTGAATTTCTGAACTGTTTTCTATTGAACTTTGTGATTCTCCAATTTGAGGTTGAGGTTGTGAGGTCGTTCTGAAACCTGCTCGGGTCTCTTGTCTAATCCTTCTCTGTTCGAATTCGTCCTGCCAACTGTTTGGAGGGACTGGACCTGCGACCTGCCTTTCGAGAAGTCTATTCTTCTCCTTTTGTTGAGCTTCTGCAGAGGATAGAGAAGTTGAAGAAAAGTAAAGAAGTCCGGCACGAGAAGATGCAGAATTGGAGTGGGAAGAGCTGGAGAGGGCCGAGCTGGTTGAGGATGAAGGAGTGAGAAAGGACGAAGTTGAAGCTGAATCTGATTGATCTAATGATGAAGTAGCACGGTTGAAAGATTGTTGCTGCTGCTGTAGAAGAAGTAGATGATGATGCTCCTTTCTAGCTTGATTGAGTTGCCTTCTCTTTCCTTCGATTCTCGCTCTTGTCAGCTTTTCATTCACTTTGTCTTGATTCGTTGATTCTATTTCCTTTGCTTTGTCCTTTGATGAGATTCTTGAAGGGATATGATGGGACAGTCGTCGAGAGAAGCAAGTCATGACGAATGTTACGAGAACAAGAAGATTGAGAATCCGAGTTTCCTCTTTTGAACTTTGAACCACCACGAGCAATTTCAGAATGAATCGATAGAATCGAATCAAAGTTTAGAATGTCAAGTCAAGAACCAAATTCATCTTCTTCAACAACGACGTCGACTCCGTTGAGTGCGATTGCTGCAAGAAGAGAAAGACAAAGATTGGCTGCTCAAACTGCTTCCACTCTCGACTCTGGCTCATCTACAAAGCATTCTATTCCTTCATCAAAGCAGAACAATGCAGCATCTCCAGTGAATCAGAATCAGAATCAGAGCGGAGGTTCAAAGAAGAAGAAAGCCAACAAGAACAAGAAGCTTTTCCTTCTGGATTCTTTAGATGATTCTCCTTCTCAATTCATTCCTCTAGACAACAACATTCACTCCAATAACAATCCTTTCTCTATTTCTTCCTCAAAATCAAAACCCAAAGTCAGTCAGAAATCAAGACAGAAGCCAGCAGCAGAGTCGAGGGAAGAAGAAATCGATAGTAGTCAAGATGAAGATCAAGACCAAGATTCAAAATCAACCAGATTCTCTACTGCTTCTCAATCTTTAAACTCAATTTTCAAAGCTAATTCGACTCCAAAATCGAAACCGAAAGAGAAAGAATCGGATTCCTTCATCTCGGACAAGAGGAATAGAGGTGGGATTTGTAGCACTTTCATTCCTAGATTCAACCATGATGTAAAGACTTCTAGAAGCAGGAACGTCGTTAGATTGAGCTTGAATAGAGGAGCAAATGATATCGAGGCTGATAAGAAGGGTAAAGGAAAACAGAAGGAGGGAGAGGAACAGGAAGGGTTGGTTTTGGGAATGATGAAAGATGAAGTGAGTAGACTTGATTCGATTGCTCTCAAGTTTCAAAAGCTCATAGAGCATCCGAGGGAGTATGAATCTTGTTCATTAAGTTGGCTTTCTCCAGAGGTCCTTCAAGATCAGATCAAAAACGGAGGGCACGCACGATGATCTCGAAAAAGAATAGCCAATCTCCAAAGCTTCTCACATTCTCTCTTTTCAACTTCTTGTATGCGCTTAAGAAATTTGACTCCTGCTGATCGCTAATTCACTTGTTCTAAATCTTTTTCTTATTCGTCTTATCTCACAGACTTTGATATCGATAGGAATGTACTCGATTCAAGTCCTATCAGGTTCAATCTCTATCAATGGCTCTTCAATGGAAACTTCCAATCCACCAAGGATCGTTTTAGCTCCTACTACCAATCCTCTTCCAGTCATCAAATGCATGTATAACCCTCGTTTTGATAACTCATCATCCTCAAGGACACCTCTGCCTACTCAGCGGTACTTTAACAATGAAGCTAGTACTTCGTCTTCTTTCTCTCATAATCCTCTAGATTTACTAACTTCTTCAAGTTTCGATTCTATCATTTTAATCAAATCACTTCCAGCCTCTACTAGAGAATTGAATAATCTTCCAAAGGTTTGTTCATTGGTTGGTTTAGATCCATTCTCTTTCACTTCTCCCACTTCGACTTCAATTCCAAATCAAACTGATTCAGAATCAGATCAAGACCCTTCGTATCCATCTCTCAATCATTCTTCTTCTAGGATCAATTCATCCTCTTCAATAGGAGACGACCAATCTCTTTCTCTACCTGGATTCAAACCGATTCTATCTCCGATTCAATCATCTTCTTTATCGACCCTTATCATTCCGAAAGGTTGGGAATCAGCTCTGGAATCCATTGAGAATCATCTCTCAAATAAGGGAGATGGGTTCGCTTTGGAGGATCAATATCAATATGCATGTCAAGATGAGAAGATGCAGATTGATGATGAAGGACAAGAGAATGGAACTACGACCTCAAGACCTGGAGTTTTCATACCTTCTTTCAATCGGAATTATAATGATTTTGGATCGGGGACAAATGAAAGGAAATGGAAAAGGAAAAGCAGACCTCCTTTGGTAGTTTTGGTTAAAGGACCTAAGAAAGTTGGGAAATCTACTTTGGCTAGGTTGAGTCTGGAGAGGATCATCTCTTCCTTGAATTCTCAACGAGACTCAGATGATGAAGTATCGAGGAATAATGCTTCAGAAGATCAGCATTCAGGCGAGTCCTCCAATCAAATCAATAAGAAAGTCAAAAGGTCAAACAAAGTCTGTTTTCTAGAACTCGATTTAGGTCAAGGAGAATTCGGTCCTCCAGGAATCATTGGACTTCATTTATTCTCTTCAACTTCATCTTTAGCCCAAAAGGAAAGTTCATTACCAATCATTTCACCAAATTGGGCCTCTTCAAGAATCCCAATCAAAGCTCACTTCTTCGGTGACACAACTCCTAGAGACGATCCTGGAACTTATTTGAGATTCATTCAAGACTTATTGAGTGTTTATAGAGATTTATGTGAAAGAGAAAAGATGTCTCTAGATCCAGAATCGGAAGATGAGGTAGATTTTGGAATCCCTTTGATCATTAATACTTGTGGTTGGTCAAAAGGTTTAGGTTCGGATTTATTAAATCAAATCGAGAACATATCTAGACCAAGTCATGTTTTCAATTTGGAAGCTGGTCAAATTGGTGTTGGCTCGGAACAAGATGATGAGAGTCTTGAAAAGAAACCTCTCAGACGTAAACCTTATCTAGATCATTTGGGTCATGAAATTGGGATAGGTTCTTTGATCTTCAATTTGAACTCCTTTGAATCCGTTTTGAAATCGACGGAATCAAATAGCAAACAAGGGTCAGGAGTCAAGAAGTTGAATCAGAGTGATAGTAGGACAATTTCTTTGATGGCTTATTTTCATTCAACTTCGATTCCATCTCATCAAGACAATGCCAACGATTCAGATCTGTTCAAGTCCTCAATCCCAAATCATGATTCGCCTTCGCTCTCAATCAGTAACCATTCTTCACTTCCAAGATACGATTTCTCAAAACCTTTGATGTTCAGCAAACCTTACATCATAGACATTGAAACTGGTCTCAGAGGAGGTTTACATGTTTTAGATTTCGGTTCTAGGATAGAGAATCGACACAAACTCAAGGCTCTGAATGGAATCATCGTTGGCATCGTTCTATGCGACGCTGTAGAAGGTGACGGAGAGAGGCCTGAAGATCAACAGAATCGAGACCACGACGTCAACATGGATCTAGAAATCAACTCTTCACTGGAGAATCAACCGACTGGATCAGATCAACGACAGGATCACTCTAAATGGTGGAATGCTCTGACTCAACCTCTACCTCCTATCGAAACTTCAACCTGTTTAGGTTTAGGAATCGTTCGTTCAGTAGACGTTGTGAACAATCAAATTCATCTTTTGACTCCAGTCTCTCTTTCAGCCATTACTTCAACTTTTCAATCTTCATCTTCATCAAGCTCGACTTCGTCTGCCAGAGCAAAGCAGCCTAAACTCGCTTTGGTGAAAGGAATTTTGGATCTACCAATCTGGGCTTCTCTAGATTTCAAAGGTGTCAAAGCCGTCACTAATGGGACTCTTTCCAACAGAACTTATCAACATTCAGGTTTAGCTGGTGTCAAAGTCGAAGATGTTCCATATCTAGATTGGCCCGAAGTGCCATCTTCTTCTTTCGGTGTAGGTGAAGAAATTTCGATTGGGAATGGAGAGGATACTGAAGGAGAGGTCTTGAACGATGGGATCCATGTCGTTGGTAACAAGAAGAGAAAGATTAGGAGGAATCTGATGAGAAGAAGTCAAATGTAGGATGCAGATCACGACTTGAAACGAACCATCTCGTTCGAACGATGTCAACCCTTCTCTCATCGCTGCAATCCTCTGCTCGTCGCCTGATTCCCTCCCAAGACTTGGTCAACTGTCTATCAAATATATTGGAGAAGTCTTATGATGTGAAGAGTGCTCAGCGGTTTGGCACGCTGACTACCATGGCTGACCTTGTGGTGTTCTGCGAGGGCCGACATGAGATCCACTCAAAGTTCAACCTAAAGCTAAAAGCAAGCATGGGGCAAAAAAGTCAAGAAGCAATCAAAAAAACGTCGTTCGAACTCAAAACCTATAAAAAGGCAGCCTTCTCTTTGCCTCTCATTCCTTAATCCTTCCCTGCTTTTTGCCTCTCTTCAGTCTCATCCAAATCTAGGTTTCAGTCCTTCAAGTCCCCACTCAAGATGAAGATCTCCTCTGTTTTTTCTTTTATAGCCTTTGCTGCTTTCGTTTCTGCCGCACCTCAACCTCTAGTAACTCCAGCAGTAGAATTAGAGGCCAGAAGTTTGTGTAAGTACAGCTCTCTCTGAACTTCGCTGTACTTAGTGCCCACTTGCTACTTCTCACATCTGTGTTGTCTGTTTCGGCTTTCCAATCATACCAACAGATGATACAGGGCTCAATCGTAACGGTCACCCATTGTATATTACATTCGATGAGGTTGGAGAGCTCAAGTCAGCAGCAGAGGCGGGCGAAGACGTTGAATCTGTTGCCTCTACGAAGGTCACAGCAGAGCTTGATAGTTACCTCGGGGCTATTAGCCCCCTTACCTCTCTAGATGCCCAACAGTCCAGCTCGATCTTTGTCGGAGTCCATTCACTTCTCAGCGAGGCTGCTTCCATCGCTAATCTCACGTAAGTCGCTATCAATGTCCCAACTCCTAGGTCTTCCTGAGTCCCTGACTGACTGTAAGGGTCTTGCCTCTATGATGTCGGTCGTAGTGACTCTGCAGCTTATAGAAGCGCGGGGGCAAGCTATACTTCGAAACTTGTCCATATGCTCTCGACACAGACTGGGATAACGATTGGAGGACAAGCAGATTCATCCGTTCACGGGGCTGTGCCAGCAGCTATCTCTCTACTCGCAGCTGTTGCTGCTAGTTTCTGGATGATCTTGTAAATCGAGGAAATCCTGTTGAGTAGCGAAGTTGAAGCAGGTACGAGTTACGACAGTTTTCTTTGAAGTCATGTTACGACCTTTCTCATTCTCGAATAATGATAAGTAATCCTAAATACAGCTTTTAGTTGGTGAAAGTCTGATGTCGTGAAGATTTAAAGGCGACAGCGAGAACTACAGAGTGGAAAGTGAGCAGAACCAAAGCATGCGCTCCCTATGATCCGGGAGGCGTCTTCCCCAGATAGCCTTGAGAGATATGAACCATAGAGAAAGATCAGCACCACATAGAAGAGATTGTCAGTAGATTGCAAGCCGGAAGAGACCATCAAGCCCTCTACGTTAGGATGTCTCTTTCCTTTCCTACTCACTGTAGTTGATCTGATCACTGATGTAATTCAAATTCTGGCCTTGAGGACTACCTGTCATCCCTTTGTACCAGCCGTTATAGGTACCTAAGGCTTCGTCCCAGTTGCCTATATAGAGGTCAATGAAAGCGTGTGAAGGATAGGCGATGAGGAAACAGCGAGAATCAGGGAGATGATCGGATCGGATTGAAGCCAAAGAAAACTTGAGCTGAGAACTCACCTCCAGCGTCTTGCAAGGTGTCCTTGAAGTACTTAGCTCCTCTATTGACATTATATCCAACATCGTAGCAATTGCCACCTGGTGCAGCTTTGCATTTGCTGAGAAGCGAGTCGAAGATGGAAATTGGGAGAGACGTGAGACAAACGACTGTTTCGAGCCTTTGGGTTTCTTCAGGCTTAACGTAGCTTCAACCTTTCTTAATTCACTCACTCTTCATCCAGTTGCATGAGTCCCTTAGTACCGTGATCGCCACCGCTGTATGCTTTTGGATTGCATGTCGACTCTTCAAAGGCGAAACTATAGAGGACAACCAGTGGAAGACCGTTCGCTTGGGCTGCTTGCTCAAAAATGTCTTTCCACTTTGTGCAAGCCGACCATTGAGAGACTGTGTTTGCTTCTTCGTCCGAAAGCATCTTGATGTCGTTCTGAGTGACCTTTGGAGGTTTCCAGCCTGATCCATTTACGCCACCCTGAAGATAGGACTTCGTCAACTTTGGATTCTGTTTGGCTAGGAAAGTTCAGAAGGATGAGGCGGAACAACATCAGAGAACTGTCATTAAAACGTGACATAATATCGATGACTTACTTCCTTTCGTCACTCCTGAAGAACCATTTTGACCATCAGAGCTGGAATCTGAAGTTGAGCTTTTAGGCGAAGCAGAATTGGCGCTCGAAGTCGAATCCTCCTGATCCGAATCCGAGCTTGAATTTGAGCTTGAGTTTGAGCTGGTTGAAGACGTCGACTGATTCGAAGTAGAAGCTGAGCCTCCCTTTTTGGCCTTGCAGGAGCGTTTTTTGGAACGAGGTGCTCGAGCTTTGATCTGACTTGTGACTGGTGTTCCCGACGCTTTGTCTGAGTGAACACTTTTAATCCTCTCGAAATAGAACTTGCTTGAATAGGAAGAGCTTCTGAAAGCGAAGAGCAGGTAAGAAGGAAGAAAGCTGACGATAAGGCGACCGAGCCTGAAGACAAAAGAACTTGAGCTTTCATGATAGGAGTAAGAGGTCGTGAAGTCGGGGGATTGTTTGTTAGCAGAACCAGCTGCGATTATGAGATATGTGGAAAATGGAAAAAGGAAAAAAGAGGGAAGGGAAAAGAGGACTGTCCGTCAAGGATGTCGAAGAAGCGAAAAAAAAGATAGAGGGAAGAAGCGAATGGGGAACCAGATTAGGGATTGCTCGAGTCTTCCTTCTTTTTCAGTCTTTGATCGGCAAACATGACGCCCAAAATATGATTGGGAAAGAGATAGTGAGTCTCTTTAGAAGGTGGGAAACAGCAAGGGATGCCTTCGGCGTCAGCTTTCAGTGTCTGATAGTCGACGCCCATCGCACCTATGGGAAAACGGCACGGCAGTGGGCCTGCTCAACGCGATATTTCAGCACTCGTAGAAAGAACTGTATGTATCAGAATCCGAGAGATGTTTCTACGTGGCATTCGAACGAGCGGCATCGTGAGCGCTTGAACCTCGTGCTTCTCGAAAGTGAAAGCAGTCCACCTTCTTGATTAGTAGCGCTTCGATGCTTGCTTGGGGTTGGAAGAGACTGTTCTAGTAGCATGGATTCACACAGTCCAGCCAAAGTACTCAAAGCTTAGAAGTCTTCGGTCTCAGGATGTTGGAGTCGCTGAAGCGCGAACCTTTTCGTGTCGTTCACTGCGAGTTATGTCGTAAGCACCATTCTTAAGATTCAGTGCAACAATGTCAAGGTTTGAGTTTCAGTCAAAACCAGTAAGAGATACAAATCAGATCGAAAAAGAGACGGAGAGTAGAATACAATACACGGGACATCTTCCAAAGATGGAACCAAGAACGGAAACGGAACCCAAGAGACAGTAAGTCTTGAAAAAGTGGAGATTCGAAGAGCCTGGAGGAAAACCAACAAATCTTTTGTCAGTTCGCCCTGGTTTGTTGAGCTTCTATGCGACGCTTCTTGAATTCACTCACCTTCTAGTTTCCTGCCTTTGTGGATGTCACTGGATGTCCTTCCATGGACGCGATGGCATTAGCAGCACTTTGCCATTTGTCCTTGTTCGTAGCGATAGTCTGAAAGTGTAACTTGAGCCTGGCTTATATTCCACGAGTATGCAGCAAACAATGAACTTTGACCATCCGGTCCCATATCTCTCAACGACTCGATATGGAAAAGCAGATCGTTTCCATCCATAGATTTCTGGTCAATGAAGTATCCTTTCGAGGTAGAGGTTGATGCGGCGGAAGTGATAGTGCTAGTTTTGGAAGAAGTAGATAAAGTACTTGAGCGGTGATGACCTTTGGAACTAGTGGCGGAGCTCGTGGAATTTGCTCCAGTTGAAGTCCCAGGAGTTGAAGTCGAAGTAGCACCGGGATTGGCGGTTTGAGAAGCAGTTGGACTTTGAGAAGAGGTTGAGGAGGACAAAGTCTCGATAGAAGATGAAATCGAAGAAGCATCAGTTGAAGAAGATGTTGAATTGTTATCGTCCCTGACCTTTAAACCACCTTTCTTTCCGAATTCTCTACGTTGCTTGAACCCATCATCTCTAGGAATTGGTAGATAATGTCTTGAAAAGGATTTGGTAGTTCTGGAATCCAAAGATCCATTGATTGGTTTGATAGTCGAGTTGTCGATCAAAGTTGGTGACTCGCCGATTGGACTTGGGATTGGAATTGGATTTGCATCACTTAGAGAAGCGCATGCTAATAAGAACAAAGATGAACTTAAAAAGATTGAAAGAGTTGAAAAAACAGCTTGAGTTCTCATTGTTGACTTTGATTTGTGATTTGAAATGAGTTGATTGATAGAAAAGCTTTAAGAAAGTGGAATGAAAGTTTTGTATGAACTTTAGAGAAGAATAGACTAGCTGAGTTACTGGATGAACTTGAGCTTTTAAAAGATTGAAAGCTGACTGGATGAGCTTATTGAGAAAATGTGAATTCACAGCACCTGCTGAGATTTGAGAAGAGTGAAAAGGCTTTGAAGCTTGCAGAAGAGAAGAAAGATGAAGAATTGAAAGGGTGACAGATAAAAACTTGATGCCGTGATCGATTGAGAAGAGAAGAGAAGAGAAGAAAAGAGAAGAAGAGAGACTTGCTGAGACGAGAAAAGAAGAACAAAGAAGATGGGAAACGAAAATCGAAAACTCGAGCAAAGTCTCTCTCCCTTTATACCTTTTGAGAGAGAGTCAAAAACATTTGCTTTACGCCAAAAGACTCAGTAGAAGGCGTTGAATTGTAAAGATGAACGCCAATTCGATCCTGAAGATGTCGAAGAGATCTAACTTTATTGAGTACTGAGTGTTAGAGATTGGGAGAGGAAGGGGTGGGACGAAAGAGCTCTTCATGTCACTTAGTAAGAGGCGCATTTGACCGTGCTTTTCTACTTTTCCCACGCCATCTTTTGACCAAAGGAGCTTGACGCCCATTGTAGTGCGAGGACATTTGTAGAGATGGGGGAAGACGATAGGAGGCGTCAAAGGTCTACTGAGACACTCTTCCTGAACGCCTCCGTCAATTTCTTCTCAGCATCGAAGCTCGCCAGTAGTTCGGGAACATCAGTCGAAAAGCATTTACAAATCGATGTTACATTCGCAAAAGTAGCATTTATCTCAGCAACAATTCTTCAGACGCGAGTAGCAAACCCTGATCGAGAGCAATTACCAACGACGATAATTCAAGAACTGGGAGAAGTAGATTGATGAAGAAGGGTGACGAAACGAAGTCAGCTCAGCTCTAAGAGATAGCTTATTTGAACGCCTTATACGAGAAGTATAATAGAGGTTTTGCTTACCTTCCCGTTCAACGTAATCTTGACACGATCTCCGGCTGGATCTGGAACCCTTTCAACATCTCCATAGAAATCAATGGCACTGTCGAGTCGAAAAGAAAGGCGAGAAAAATGCAAAAAGGAGAGGTGGTAAAAATTCAGTTGACTTTACGAAGAAATCGACTCGCCTAGATCTCTCGTCCAAGACACCTCTAAAGAAAAGGGAGGAAACTCACCTCATGATACCGTCTCCGAATTTCTCGTGAATCATGTGCTTGATCTGAACAAGAGAGAGAAGAAAAGAAATGGGAACCCAGAAACATAATGAGCAAGACTTCCAAATTTCCAAGGCAAGGTGTTGTTTTCCATCGACAAGGTTTCCTCTCAACGTCGAGAATTTCCAAGCCTCTTCGTTCGACTTACTGGGTAAGCGTAGACCAAGAGACACTCGTATAGACGATAGATGACTGGATCTGTTTAGCAAGGAAAAGAGATGGGGAATGGAGCAAAAAGAAGAGGTTCAGTATCATGCAAAGTGAGAAGTTAAAGAATGAGTATTTGACTTCAAGTCCCTCTTTCTTGAATGCCTATAAACAAAGCCCTTCCAATTCTAGAAGGTCTTAGTTTTTCTTCTCAATTGCGAGAGTAGTCATTTTGTCTCTGAATGAGTGTTCCATCTTACTAGATCCACTCCACTTCCCTCTGTGCTTGTTCTCCCTTGCTTCTCAATCCCCCATGAATTGATCCCAATGCATTTCACTCACCTCTTGGAGGCATTTCACCCAAACCTCTATCAGGCCAGAAGTGAGGACCCAAGGCTTCATCGAGGTATTGCTGTCTGATGCCCAAGGATTTAGAGAGAGCTTCTAGATCCTTTGGCTCTGGTTTTCCCTGTCCGTAGAAGCTGTCAAAATGAGATGAGAATGGAAGGTAAGGTCGAGAAGATGAAGTAGGAAAGAGAAAAGAGTGGGATGAAGAATGAGTGAGAAGACGGGTATATCGGTAGCAGATAAGAGAGAAGTAGAGAAGAAACAGAAGATGAAGAGACACTGCTCAAACGTCTGTTTCTAGATTATGAATGAGCAATTATTCTACTTTCTTTTGGCTATGTTACTCACATTCCGGCGATGTACCATTCAGAACGACCGCATTCTTTGGCGATGGTCTCGAATGACTTTCCAGTCTTGACTTTTGCTTCGTGCATCTGAGTGAAAATGTTTGGTAGATCTGCCAGGACCTTTGGTTTGTCTGCGCTGGAAGTCATCTTGATGTAATATTATGCAGTAGTTGGGATGAAGAGAAAAGGAGAGAAGAAGCTTCTTGGGATATTGGGTCTTAAATCTTCTTCTGTTCTTGCTCCACAGATAAGCTCGGCTTTTGCTTCATCTCCAAACATTCTATCTCTCTGCTTCTCTTCTTGATTTCGATTCCCTAAATCTTCTAACAATCGAATCTTATCTCCAACGTCGGGCTTGGCTCGTTCCTTCTTTCCCTCTTCCCCTCTCTCTCCCCTCTTCGCGTCGATGGAGCTACTCGATCTCGTCTCAAAGCCAAATCGAGATCAAAATGAGAGCAAGCAGATAGATTAGTTGAGATCAAATTACACTAGACAATAGACGATTCGATACTTGAAACTTGCGTAGGTGGCTTTTTTCTCTCTCCCTTCAATCATCAAATTCTCATTTTAGACCTCTACGAAAGCTCTAAAGACCTCCAATCCCTCCTCACCGCTTTCAAATTCCACCTCTGTATTAGCACCAACGAACCAAACCTTCCCACTTTCCAATCCGAACTCTTTCTCCTCTTTCTGATTTCTCAATTTCCCATTTCCTTTCGTCACTATCAAAATCGAAGGTCCTTCAATTCTCTAATTCCAACTTTTTTCCTTTCCATTCTTTAATTCGATTCTCAATACTGAGAATTCATCAATAGGTGGATCATAATTCAAGACTTTATCATCATTGAATTGTTTAGCTTTCATTCTTCTTTGTTCTTTATCTCTATAATCATAAGTCAACATCTCGACCAAATTATCTACATCTTTCAATTTGGGTGTTAAACCTGCTCTAACTACGTTATCTGAAGCTGCCATACATTCTACTGCATCTCCCACTAAGATAGGCATGAGGTTGATTCGCTCCTAAAAAGATTGCTTCTCCTGGTTTTAATCGTAAATGAGATAGTAAGAAGGTACAAAAGATTCCTATGTCTGATGGATATTGAGTATTCAATCTTAGAATCAATTCCTTGATTTCTGATTGACTTTCTATCGTTGAAGAATTGCCATTGGTGGTACAATTCGTATTCGTATGGGAATCGGAATCGGAAGATATCTGGAAACCAATTTCTCTACGACTTTCTTCAACTTTCTTGGAATCGGATTTCATCAATCTGGAGAAAATCTCTTTGAGAATCTTCTTTCCTTCTTGTTCTGTTGAAAGTGGAATGGTTCGAAGTTGATGAAGAGGAGAGCGAATCTAATTTTGAAATGATCTCCTGAAAGGTCTTGTTGATTTGGGAAAAGTAAACTCGAGTATTCAGGTATCGTCTGTAGGAAATAAGAGATTTCGAATAGAGGTCTGAAACCACAGAAAGCTTCAAAGGATGTTAAAGCTATGGCCATTTCTGGTTTGTGATTGTCGTCTGAGGAGAGACAAGAGGGGATCAAAGAAGAGAGAGACAATCGGAGACGAATGCAGAGGTAGAGAAGAATGAAGCATCAGCAAAGCAGAGCAATCTCAAGCGCCAATACGAAAATCAGAAGAGTCGAATGATCAAGGAAGGAGAAGTAAGAAAGAGCAACGACTGTAAGATCTTTCTTTCTCGCTCAAAGATTCTCCAAAGACTCACCTTATAAACATCTGCATTTCTTTATGCAATCTCTCCGCCAATTTCTTATCTGGATGAGCTTGAATAGACAAAGCTTTTCCCACGCTCAGAATCTTGAACAAGAAAGGTAGAGCGCCAGTGTCCTTTTCTCTTTTTTTGCTCGAACTAGTTCCATTTGAGGAGAAATCCGAAGGATATTGTAAACCTGTACCATACTTCGATAGGACTTTCGATCCCAATAGTGAAGGATTGGAGTTGAGATAGGAAGATAGAGATTGTTTTGATGAGGATGAAGTTGAGGATTGATTGGAAGCTATGTGAGAAGGAAGTGAAGGATGAGTTCCCATCCATAGCTGTTCAAGATCCGAGGAAGGAAGAGAAAGTCAAGAATCTAGTCAGTGAGAATGGAAAGAAAGGTCTTTCGGAAATGCAGGAAGGTCGGAGTCGGGAAGATGGATTGAGCTCATTTCCATATCATTTCGAGGCTGTGAGCTCCTCGCATGTTGTTATCCAGAGATGGACCCTCTCATAACCTTGCTATCAGAGACAGCATTGTTTGAAGAGACAATTGAATGATTATGGAGAGAGGAACTCGATTGTCGTTAGAGAAGCCGAGAGCAGAACTACAAGGACTGCTTTTGATTCCTGTCTTGTCTCGATATCTGACACTTTCATACCATCTCATGATGCCGCATAGATTTTGATCAGAGATGAATGATCTTCTGCTATCCATCCATGCTTCCAGAATCGATCATTGCTTGCACATGCATTTCTGACAGCCTGATCTGAATCCTTCTATCGTGGAATAGCGCCCACCCACTGAGACTCAAACTCACCTCCGCGAATTTCTCATCTCCTTTGTCCTGTTTGCCCACGAATTTAGCTACCAGACTTCCCTGATTTGCCTTGATTCCCCAATCGTAAGATTGACTGGAGCATTCCAGCTCAAAGATTGAACCCAATGTTCCATTTCCTTGAAGATTAGAAGACTGAGAAGAACTCATCGATTCGTTTGAATTGGGAATTTGAGATTTGGCTCTTCAAGGCTTGAAGTCTTTTCGTTGAAGTAGAGGAAATCAGGTGGGCAAGAAAGGAAGAAGGAAAGATCGAAGTGGGTTTTTATGCGCAATCCAATGCAAGGTCAAAGAGGTCAGAAAATGTTGCCTCACGGAATCTCGATTCTCTACGGACCTCCTCACCTCGCTCTTCGCCATTTTCGCCTTTTGGGTTTCCATTCATTTTGGATCGATTCTAAACACGGAGAAACTTCGAGAGTCGATTTTGTGAGATCGGTGCAGCGAAAGAGAGAGATCTGAAGATTTTTGTCTCTCCTCCGTCATGCTTGCCATCGAGGTTCGCGACTCCACAACTTCCTTGATTCTTCCTAGCACACAAACATGATTTCTCTTTTGAATTTCCCCTTTTGGCTTTCTCGTTCTTCCTTTGACCATTCCAGGGAGAAGGAGCACCTCAGGCCTCAGAGCAAGCCTCAAGAAATCAAAATTCTTCATCTAGTGCTCTCCTCTGAGGCGAGGTTTTCCCGTGTTGCCTTTCATGAAACAAGTGGGTATGTGAGATCTGAAGCTTCTGAAGGCCAGCGAACAAATGTATTCCTACTTGCTCGTTAAGAAGTACAAAAACAAATCTTCCCTTTCAGAAATTGAAGCTTGAAGAGCGCCCCGTCTTGATTCCTTTGAGAGGGTTTGCTCACAAACAGTCTCACAAAAGAAGCCTTTTTCTTCGTCTTCACTGAGATACCACTACTCAGAATTGAATATGCTGAGCGGTCTCCCGCTTTCCAAGCCTCCAGAGATCGTCAAAGAACATCGAGAGGGACTTTCTTTAGTTTTCGCTGTTTTTCCGCGAATTGCGCCCACTCCGACACGTGGGTTGGCGCGAAAAATCTGAAATTTTTGTTTGAGCTCACCACAACGCAACTCTGGGCAATCTCCACATCTTGATTTGATCCGTTCGTATGGGGTAGTGGCAACCTAGGCCGTTGCCAAAACACATGCGAAATCATGGTTCGAAGAACATTCGGCCTGCCAGGGGTTCAATTCCCCTTGCGAACATTCTTATGCTTTTGCTGCAATGCACTTTTCCTACCAATTTCTTTTCTGCTACGAGTTTTGACTTTTGCTTGCCCTTTTTATTTCTTTTCTTCTCTATGTTCGAATCGTTCTCTTTTGCTCTGACCACTTCCATTCACTCGGCTTTCGGATCGAGATGATTCCATATTGCCATTGCCTTGATTTCCAGCTTCCCTTTCTCTTCTTTTCCTCTCAACTCTTTCTATCCTTGAATTCTCATTCTCATTCTCAAGATGCCGTCCAAGATGAGCATCACACCAGAAGCAAGACAACCGCTGGACATGAGCTATGAGAGACAGAGGTCGACTCTTTCTCCAGATTCACTATCCATCCTGTTCGCAGGTTCTCTAGAAAACAGGAACCAGTCAAGATTCCTATTCAACCTCCTCAAAGACTCAAATCGCAATTCAAATAGTTCAACTCCCTCGCCTTTCTCCAAAGAATTGCTTCCATTCCAATCGAGGACAGAGCGGTTCTTTTCTGGTCAAAAGACAGCTGTGGAATATCTCAAGCTTAGGAATAGAGAAGGATTGAACAAAGCAGACAGAGACAAGTTGAGATTATTCACAGATGTTTACCTGTCTGTACAGGTCCATGAATTCCATGGGTCATCCAACTCTAATGGCCCAATCAAACGAGCAACAATGGGCTGAATGGAAGCAAAACGTATTGAATGGAAGATGGATTGTCTGCTATGCTCAGACTGAAATCGCTCATGGTTCTCACTGAATGGATTGAGAACCACTGCTACCTTGAGTAAAGATGGAGAGAATTGGATCATCAACACTCCAGAGGGATCTGCTGGGAAGGCATGGATCGGAGGAGCTGGTCTTTCTGCAACTGTGAGTAAGATTGCTTCGTCAGTTCATTCTATTATCGAGTGATCGGGAGAGGTTGAAGGATTCGTTGTTAGATCAGATTTAGATTCGTTATTTGAACATGACGTAAAAAATGGGAGATTCGGTCGGATCAGCTCTTGTTCTTCACAGAAGCCAATGCCTCTCCGTCAGAGTTCCTTATCGTCTCGGCTCTCTAAAGTCTCTTCTCTATATCGAGAAAGTCCTGTAGAAATTGCTTACTGAAGTGTTTTCTTTTTACTCTCGTTACTTCTTCGCAGCACGCTGTCGTGCTAGCTAATCTCATCATCAAAGACAAGGAGTTCGGAATGCATCCCTTCTTAGTTCCTCTTCGATCACTTCAAGATCATACTTTGCTACCTGGAAGAGAGATCTTAGACATGGGTTCCTAAATACGGAGTCCCTTCAATGGATAACGGGTGCCTTTGGTTCGATTCAGTTTCAATCCCAAGAACCAATCTTTTATCAAAATTTCAGTCGGTTTCCTCTTCTGGAGAATACAAGCTCCACAACCAAGAATCAAAGATTCTAACAAGAGGTACCATGACACTAGTCAGGGTTGGTTTATGTGAGATAGCAGCTTTACACTTATCTAGAGGTACTCTGATTGCAATTCGATATGCTTGTATAAGAAGACAAGGGAAAGCAGCTGAAGTTTTCAATCAACAAACCGGACAAGTGGAATTGTTGGAACCTAAGATCCTGGAATATCCTTCAGTTCAAGCTAGACTCTTCACTGCCTTAGCTACCAGTTGGTCTTTGACGATTTTAGGTAGACATCTTCGATCCATTTACAACATCATGACGGAAGAATTACAACGAAGTGGAAAATCAAATCTACTTCCCATAGTGCATGGCTTCACCTCGGTTTTGAAACCTACTTGCACTTTGCTCTCGGTGGATGGAATAGAAAGGTGTAGAAGGAGCATGGGAGGGCATGGCTATTCGAAGGCTAGTGGCTTCGAATTCGCTACGGATCAACCTTTAGCTGGTCTGACTTATGAAGGAGATACTTATCTTCTACTATCAGGTCCAGCTTCAAACTTCCTGGTTAAGCAATTCAACCAGTCCAAGAAATCGGAACCGATCCTTCAAGAATTGGCGTTCTTGACAAGTAAGACGCAATCTTTCTCAAACCTTCAAGAAGCGGATCTTTTGAATGGAAATGTCCAATTACAAATGTTAGGAACGATAGTCTTGAGATTGGTAGAGGAGTTGTCTGCTCTTCGAGATTCAAAGAAAGGAATCAAGGATGAAGAAGAATTGAAAGTTTTAGATCATCTAGATTATTCGATTTCGATAAGAGCAAGTTTGACGTATGGTTCTTATTTGATTCTATTCTCTTTCAACTCCTACCTTTCTTCTCTCAAATTAAACAAAGACTTCATCTCCAAGACCTTCACCTCTCCAACCTCATTCGAGAGACACGTCCGATCTCTAGAGAATCTTCGTTCAATCTTCTCAATCGAGACTTGTCTTTTGAATCAACATTTATCAGATTTACTCTCCTACTCGATATTATCTTCGTCTCAAATCTCAACTTTGAGGGGGATCTCTGCAAGGCTAATGAATCAAATCAGACCTGACGCTTTGTTGTTGGCAGAGGCTTGTGATTTAGATGATGAATATTTAGCTTCGCCTCTTGGTAGTAGAGACGGTAGAGCTTACGAAAGGTTTGTCGAATGGATGAAGAAAGACTCTTTGAATCAGAAAGGTGATAAAGGTGGACGAGATGAGAATGGTGTCGTTAAAGGCTATAAGGAAGGGATCGGCAAACTCGTCAGAGGTGAGATTGGCGACTTCGATGAAGCGATGGAAGAGAAGAGGAATAGGAAAAGTAAACTGTAACATTAAGGAATGTAGCTGTCATCGAATTTGAATTAGATTCAAGATGGAAAGATTCGTGAGATGGTGTCTGTGAAATGATTCATCAGGCGAAACAGTGTTCTAGGAGCACAACGAGAGACAAGTCAAACCCCTAACTCTTTAAGTACATAAGTAGTCTCACATCTCAAAAGATCAAACAAAAAAGCGAGTGAAAAAGTCTATCAGAAAGCGTACATTTAACAATTATCTCTCAAAATCCAGTGATGTTTTTAACAGTCGAAACCATATTGGCAGCCGTACCATCCAATCTATTCTGCCATAGGACTCAATCCTCCACTCCATCCTTTACTTTTGGCTTGCAGAAGAATGTTTCCCAAAGTGGTTGGTGCAATGTAACCATTGGAAGCATCGTCTGCTTGAGCTGGCTTTCCGACGATGACCTTGTTCGAGTCGAATCCTTGGTTGTTGATGATCTCGAAGAGAGAAGATCCAGGGAAAATAGAACCTCCATCGTATAGCTGTCCATTCAAGGTGGTGTAAGAATCTTGATTGTAGAATTGAACTAGATAGTAATCGATCATCGAGCCTACTTGTCGGTTGAGCTCTGCGTATCCACCGTCGGATGGATAAAGATTTCTGACCAACCAAGGAGCAACGGGAGCATGGGTGATGCTACGAGTGGAAACGGAAAGATGGAAAAGAGAGTTGAATTGAGGGAAGACATAGGAAAGTCAGCGCCTTGATCAGCTCAAGTCATAAAGAGAGAGACTCGACGACGACTTCAAAAACTCACAGGTATGGGGCAGGCAACTGATTTCTCAGCTCTTTGGTCAACGTGATCAACCAACTGACAGAAAGGCCTTCAGCAAAAGTATCGAATTGTTCGTAGTCGATGTCCAAACCGTCCAAATTGTAGGTCTTGACCATGTTGGCAAGGCTAGTGGCGGCAGTGATCGCGTCGAGGTTGGTCTGAGGTCTGTCGGTTGATCCGAAAGCAGATAGAAGGACTTTTGCAGTGGAAAATTATAGAACGATATAGAGAATGCAAGGCAAGAAAAGGAGAAAGAGACTTTGGGATTAGAATGGCAAGAGCTTTCGAGTTGACGATTCACCTCGGCTGTCTTTCGAAACTCACCTTTGATGCCTGCAGCTTTGTATTTCTTAAGAATAGCCGCGCGAGCTGAAGCTGATGCTTGAGTAAAGTGTAGAAGAGCATCGGCTGGTCCCGAGTCCGAGAGCCAGAAAGCTAAGTTGTAGATAGTGACACCTGAAAGACGAAACGGGATAGAAAGTCGAGGCGAAGGTGAAGAATGAGCATTATACAATCATTACAGAATATCAGAGCTAAGCTTGGAACCAAAGACTCACCTGGAATATCGGCAGGATCGGGTAGACCAGTGCTGGAAGTTCCCCAGTAATCCTGGTACAAAGCGAATTGAGCGCTCGAGGTCGAATTGGAAGGGGAAACGGGAACACTTGAACTTGAAGACGATGATGCTGAAGACGACGATGAGGACGAAGATGATGATGATGATGAAGCTCCAGTTGCAGAAGAACTCGAGCTAGAAACAGTCGAAGTAGCAGCAGATTTGGCGGTACAAACTCCTCCAGCAGCACTACTGACACTGGAAGCGACAGAAGCGATTGGGTTGGTGACTGAGCCTGAGTTTCTTGTAAAACCATAAGAGTAAACGACTTTAGCGTTTCCACTTGACTTAGTTCCGGTGGTAATAGTTGCAGTTGATTTAGACATTTTACCATCGTAAAGAGCACAGATGAGATTTGTATCCGAAGCTCCTTTGAGTTGGATGGGGTGGAAGAAACCACACCCCGTCGTCATTTCGCAGAAAGATGCACAATCGTTGATCTGTGATTGTCCGATTGTAGCTCCTGTTCCAAGAGATTTCTTGGTGAGATACTGTCCGTTTGAACCGATCGAGCCGAAAGAGACTCTTGAGCCGTCGATCCCCCACGAGTAACGATATTTGGTCGGTGCTGTGAAGGTGGCGGTGTCTGAGAGTGAAAGGATTAAAGGGAGATAGATCAGTTGCTGAATGTTCAGAGAAGAGATGTAACGAAGTTGCCTGTAGACAGCAAGTTGTCGACAATTCTACTCACATCGTCGATGTGGCAAAAAGGAAAATGAAGACCCAGCCGGCTGAGCTTCAACTTCTTGAGAAGACAATAGAATGAAGAACCCTAGAGTCCATAAGAGCGAAAGAAGTCCTTTGAAATTTGAACCTTGGAGCATTGTTGAGCGGCTGTGTTGTTGTCGACGAGAAAAGAATGTGAAGAGACAGAGAAAGAGCGTGTATGAGAGCAAGGAGGTGAAAGAAAAAGGAGGAGTAAATGAAAGAAGAAAAAAAAAAGAAAAGAAAGAGAATCAACTTGGTCGCAGACGAAGTAAAAGAGAGAAGAAAAAGGGGAAGTTATCAGCGAAACTCCTTCAAGACTTTTTGTATTGAAACGGCTTTGAAACTCAACGTCAATCCATCAAGGAGACGACCTGTTCAAAGAGTCGTCATACTCTCGACTGAGTTTCGAGTTACATGAAAGGAGTTAGAATCTTGAAGAGTAGAAAACTTTGGAGGGAAGGAGAAAGAGGAGAGCGCGCGATGTTTGAGTTTGACGTGTCATTCTTGTAACGACAGTGGAAAAACTCAGCCGTCAGTCGAAAGAGTCGGGTGTTGATCTAGGATCTATGCAGTGCCTTTTCGGATTTGGGAAAATGTTAAAATGTTGAAATAAAATCTAGCAAGGCACATCGGGTTGACTCAGGGCAAGGGCAGATCGAGACGAGTGGCGGTGGGTGGAACACAGAGATGGAAAGAGCAGAGAAGAGCTCCTCTATGTACATACATAGATACAACCGCACCGAAATGTCGATACTCAGGATGGCTAAGCTCTGGTGAAGCAAATGAAGAAAGAAGAAGTCGAGAAGTTGGGAGTGATATCAGGGAGCTCGAGACATGGTGAGAGAGGAACACCTCGCTGATTCCTTCTATTTTTGAAGCTTCAAGCCCTCTTTTGAACGTTAACATTTTCTATAAACATGTTCTACTTCAGCCTCAATTAGAAAAAGTCAGAGTGAATGGGGCAGGAATAAGAGAAAGAAGATCAGCTTTCTCCAGATTCAACACTCTTCAACTTGATCGAGGGGACCGTCCATACTAGCGAACGCACCTCTGCTGCACAGCCCACAGTCACCATCAAAGGTCGATTTTCTTTTTCGTTTCTTCTCTTTCTTCTTTTCTCGTTCTCTCTGTCCATAATTACAAGAATGACTTCAACCTCTTCCAAAATCTGCTCTTCATCACCTCGTCTACAACGGGATCCTCAACTCCATTCCCTTTTCATCCATCCAAACTCTTTCTAAAGTCGACAAGAACCTCAATTCCCTTTGTCAAAAGATTACCGAACCAACTCATCTCGGTATCCCTACCCGTCAAGGTATGGGTCGATTCTCTCTTACCTCTACTCTCTTACAAAGAACTCAAGAAGTTTCAAAGAGTCAGTCAAGTGCAAAGAGACTCACTCTTTCCAAAAGTCTCTCCAATACTCTTTTTAGATCAGATGTAGATCCAATCGCTCTGAAAAAGATTAAATCTGGAACCAAAATTGCAGGTAGAGGTCATCAAGGTCTATACAGTAGAATCAATCCTTTGTTTAGAGAGGTCTCTTATTCTCTAACCAGTTCTTTCGATGACGTCTACATTCTTTCGGATGCGAAGAATAGAGGCCCAGATGCTCATACCGCTTTCAGAGAGAACGCTACTGAACCAGCTGTGCAAACCTTTTGCTTGACGTTCATGTCGATTATCAATACAGAACCCCATCTCAACGTAGCTGGAACCGGTAGACCAATCTTCGGCGGGGGAAAATGTTCGGTCACTGTTAGAGATATCATGCTGGCTCTCGCAAACTTCTGTGAACTCTATTCTGATGGTGAGTGATGAAACCGTCCGTCGATTGAACGACCTTTCGCGAGAACGAGTGAGTGTGTGAGACTGTGAGATGGTCTCTCTGACTTCGAACCCGATTCTCTTCTTCTTTTATTCTGGGTTTAGAAGAGGAATTCAGCCACACCTGGTTCGAAGGCTTTCACTCTTTCGAAAAATCTGTTGGCGACTTCGTCTTGGGAAGTCTTTACTGGGATCGTGATTCGTGAACGTAGTCAGATTGTGAGTTCTCTCTCTCTTCATCAAAGCCTCCCTCAATATACAAAGAGTGATTAAACGACTCACCATGAATGATCCCCTCTCTCAATCCCTCTCGCTCTCTATTAGATGTGATGGTCTTCGAGAGTCAGATCAGAGTTCAGACGTTCGTCTATCAACCAAGACCGTTTCATCTTTCATTGTCGCTACTCTCGTCTCTCTCTCTCTGGCCTACTGTCCCAAAATCGATAAATCATGCAAGCATCTCGACATCCTTTCCCGAATAACTTGGCTCAAACTTGTTCTTTGCTCAGCCTCCAGAATGAGATTTCTTTGGCCTTCGAGCTTCTTTGCCTTTTGATTTCTCCACCCCTCGACTTCCTTCGTTTGCTCTGACGTGGCACTCTTTCCAATCAGCTTGGTCTTGTTCCATATTGCATTGGTTGACCGGATTCAAGAAGTCTTGCGCTAGCTCTCTACTCCCAGATCCACTCGGCGAGCGCCGAGGGCTGATTGGAGCTGGAGCAGTCGAAGATGAGAAAGTTCTACCTCGACACACGACATCATCGTCCATTCATTCCTACGATTTTATGATTAGAAGCGGAAGCAAAACTCTGACATCGAAAGTAATCCAATCTTCAACCTTCAGAACTCGTTCAACTCAATCTAATCGTCGCAGCAACTTCTTGTCATCCAGTCGTAACTTCTCGATTTCCAATCCTCACAAGATGAGAGTGATTCCAGTGCCAAACCAATCCGACAACTATTCGTACATAATCCAAGACACTTCAGTCTCTCCACCTTCATTGGTGTTTGTTGATCCATTCGATTTGTCAAAGTTGAAATCTTCAGTCAAATCAAACAACTTGTCAGACTCGAAAGTGATTGGTAACATTTCCACTCATCATCATCAAGATCACACTGGTGGCAATTCAACTTTTTCAAAGGAATATCCAAATGCAAAGACTTGGGGTGGAAGTGACAAGGTGCCTCAATTGACTGACAAGATTGGCCATGAAGACTCTTTCAAATTCACAAACGATAGTCAGATCAAAGTCACTGGAAAGGCCACTCCTTGTCACACTCAGGATAGTGTCTGTTTCTATTTGGAAGATCAGAGAAGTGATCTTCCTCAGGGTGAAGTAAAGAGAGCTGTGTTTACTGGGTGAGTTCGAGAGTGATGAGAAGGGGAAAGTGGAGGGTGGTAGGAGGTGGTAGTTCGACCTCTTCAACGCACTGGATCCTCAGTCTGAGCTTGGGATTAGTATGTGAGACCCAACTGTGCTCATATTCTCTATCTGCGAAGCTTTCGAAGAGGAGAAGAGAGAGTGCTCTGCTCATCTTCACTTCCCGTCTGTTCCTTCGTCTATCTTTACTTTTCTCTCGCGATTCTTCGATCTTTCACTCACATTTCTACCTCATCCTCAATCTCGCTTTCCCTTTCCCACCTCACAGAGACACACTCTTCATTTCAGGATGTGGTAGATTCTTCGAGGGTACTCCAGAAGAGATGCATCAAGCTTTAAACATAGTTCTATCTTCTTTACCAAACGATACAGTCACCTACGTCGGACATGAATATACTACTTCTAATGTCAAATTCTCATCTTCAGTCTTACCAGACAGAGAAGCCATCAATAAACTGAAGAGTTTCTGTGAAGAAAAGAAGAACAATGGTGTTACTACTGGTATTTTCACTATTGGAGATGAAAAGGAATGGAACGTCTTCATGTTGACCAAGGATCAAGAAGTTCAGAAGAAATGCGGTACAGTGGGAGATGAGATTGGAACGATGAAGTATTTGAGAGAAGCAAAGAATTCTGGTGGTTTTAAAAGTAAAGTTTAATTTGAAGACGTGAGAAAGAGAGAGGGTTGTAAGCTGTTGTAAGCTGAAAGAGCTAGTCTTCTTTGAAAGTATACACTGAATTGACTTCTTTCTTCCCAAAGTTCAGAATAGTGTGCTTTCTGATAGACTTGGACTGTCTTTCGAAGAAGCGTGAGCGAGAAAGGATCGACGATCCTCGAGCTTCTTCTGCGCTTCGTCCCGCTTCTTCGTCAAGATACTTCGCTCCTTTCCTAGGAAATAAACGTAGACTACTGGGCTGTGCAATCATTAATCATTCAGTAAAGTATTACGTACGCATTTAGAGGTGCGAGTGCAGTCTTCTTAGCAGCGTCTATTTCCACAGTCCTTTCAGTCCGCTTCAAGCTCTCTTCCACGGCTCTGTTTGCTGTCACCCCCCTCTATTAAGGCTTGACGCGTAACCGTGTTACATTAATAAAGCTCAGAAGACACTCAAGAACCTCCAAATATCCGAAACGGGAAGGATTCGCTCACGGAAAAAAATAAAAATCCAACTTGAACGAGAGCTGAGTTGGAAAGTGCGGTCCCGGAGGTTCCAGATTGAGAAGCTAGACTCGAAGGTCTCATTTTTTTGTTTGTTTTTCCTCGCTCAAGAGTTTGACATTCAATCTGCGATTCCAATTTCGATTCTCCTCTCTAATCTTCAGGTACTCAAAGTCGCTCTAAGGGGCAGTAAAGACAGAGGAGATGTTCCTACGTGCTCTCGTCTGCTTTCGAATGAAAGGGATCCCGTTCGAAAGGTCCCAGCCTGGACGTTTCCCAACGGAAGATCAAGGGAAAATATTATTCAAGAGATTTCTGACTATAAAAGGGAAGGAATTTTCTATCTCTTACAAGTTCTCTTCACGCTTTCCTCCCTCTTCTTTCTCACATCATGAAGCTCGTCTCATCCCTCACTTCCCTCTCTCTCATCTCAGTCGTAGCTGCTGCAGCTTCCGAATCCTCCTTCGTTGAAAGAGATGATCTGGTAACCAAATTATCACCTCTAGCTTTCCTTCAATCCCTAGAAGCAAACGGTACGGATCTTTCTTCAGTCATCGTCAGCTCGTCGACAGATTTGAGCTCAATCGCAGACGCTGCTCAACAAGTGGATCAAACTTCTGGTGTTAACTCAACTGCTCCTCCATCCCAACCAGTTGCCGCAACTTTTGTCACTGCTACCGATGGAGACATTGCTGCCAATTCCACCGCTTCTCGTCGTCGTCGTTCTCTAGCTTCAGCAGACAGTAGAGTCAACAAGGGAACGTCGCCAAACGTGGAGCTCCAAACTTCAACTCGGGATACACTCAAGTCTTTGGCCCTTCTACTACAGGGAAAGATGCTAGTATTCAAGGTGAGAATTTGCTGATCCTTACTCCTGCTTCCGTTCCCACTCTCGCTTTGTGCTCACATTTCTCTCGCTCTCTCTCGCTCTCTCTTCAGGAACTGCCTACCCTCACCTACAAGCTCGTCTCTAACAGCACATACAACATCAACGACTGCTTGAGTTTCTGTGATAGAGTCACTGGTTGCGTCTTCGCGAAACCTCTATTATGAATTCAATAATCCTCTCTACGATTGGGTCTTCTCTGAGAAATCCAACTTGGCTTGCGCTCTCTACGGAGATGTCCATCTAGCAAACGAAAAGACAAACTTTGGAGGTCAACAACAGAAGCCTAAGCCTGAAGGCTTAACCTATATCACTCAATCCAGCGGGTTCGCAAAGAAGACTCTATACTCGCCACCTGCTCCAATCGGTTACGATTTCTCTTTCGGTCCTGTCAACGCTGCAAACAACGCTCCTTTCTACATGGTGAGTCAAAGCATCAATTAGTACTTCTCTCACTTCTTGATTACTCCCTAAAGCCCTCGAACGTCTAATCTAATCTTTTCCTTCTTTTCTCTGTCTCTCTAGGGCTACTCTTTCTTGAGCTCTTACGATGTTCAAGCTTGCGCTAACTTGTGCAATTCTCGTCCTGCTGATCCGGACTTTGGAGCTTGTCAATCTTTCAACATTTGGAGAGCTGTAGTCAATGGCGTTCCCACTACCTACACTTGGTGAGCAGACAGAAGGATTGATGAACTATCCACCCAGGCTTTCTCTAATCTCTTCCCTTTCTTCTCGCTCGACAGCTCCATGTACGGAGCTCCAATCGATTCTTCTACTGCCGTCAACACTGGTCAAGGAGATCTCAAAGTCACTTGGTCTAGAGGTTACAATCGTCAACAACTTCTCATCGATGGAGGATTCGAAGGCGATGCCACTCAAAACTGGCTATTCACTGGAGCTCGAATTCGTGATGCAGATGGTCCTCGTGGAGCGACAAAGCCAAGTGTAGGATTCTATCAGAACGCTTATCACTATTCTCATGCTGCAGGTAAGTTGAAACGCGAACCTCCCTCCTAGTGCTTTTCGATCATTTTCGTCTTCGCTCCTTTCGAGCTCGAGTCTGACTTCTTCTTTCTTTCTATCTATTCTGAAAACAGGCGAGAACTACGCTTACCTTGGAGATCCAAACCTCAAAGGTTCCATCAAATCAACCAAGCCAATGAACACTGTCAAGGGAAGCACTTACGTTCTTCAATTCTGGTATAGAACCTATCAAACTCCAAGCTTGCTTTCGGTCAGAATGAATGGAGTTTCTATTGGTCAAGATATGAAGAACGTCAGTCCAGATGTCACTCTATGGAAGCTTGCCACTTTCACTCTTCCACCAGCTAAAGGAAACGACATCATTGAAGTCTACGGAGGAAACTATTACTCTTATGTCTTCTTAGATGACCTTGCCGTCTTCCTTGCTTAAGCTCGAGCTTTGGCTTTGGCTTTCTCCTTCTTTCGACTTTCTTCATCTTTTCTTGTTTTTTCCGTCTGTCTTTTCCATTGTAGCCTTAGAGTCTGGTTTCGTATTGTCACGGGAAATCTTGCTTGTAATTGTCCACCTTATCGTTTGCAATTCACCTCTGTTCT
>JASXTE010000406.1:0-49261 GCA_030280995.1 Hemileia vastatrix | reverse complement strand
CTTATCGAATTTGAGTAGTACTTGGAAGTGATGACTTTATTTCAACCGGATGAATATATTAATTTGTTCTTTTAGAATGTAATTTTGATCTTGATCATTATTGAGTTGAGTCATAGAAAGAAGGGGAAAAAGTTTTTGTCAGTTCAATCGGTGTCAGTATTAATGGAGTCTATGAAGAGGATATTTCATATTTCATATTTTGAAGAGCATTGATCAATTTATCCTTTGTACTCTGCATCTGAATTGAGATTTTCTGGATGAAGAACATAATCAGATACAATTTTCGCCACATTTTCTGGTTTAGCTAAATGAACAAAATGATCACCATCTACAATGAAACATTTGAAATTTTTACGTCTCTTGTGTTCATCAAAAATTACCCGAGTATCTGGATCATCAAGATCATTGATATTAGATTCTTTACCCAAAATGAGTAACATTTCACATGACATTCGTGAATAAAAATCTCTACATCCTTCAGCATCTGCTTTGTTACCTAAAAGTGCAGACAGACGAGCGTCACGTGTGAATGTGACCCCAGAGCCATCTGGTGATGCTTTAGTTGCACGTTTAACTAAACACATGGCACTTTGTCGATCTAATTTAACACCAAAACCTTCATGGGCTAAAATTAATATATCCAATGATGTTTCATATGGAAATGTTTGTTGTGTTGATTTGTATTTTTTTTCTATCTCGCAATATGCAAGCATTGATTGTCCATATAATTCAGCTGCATGACGGGCAGATTTACATGTAAATGGTTTAACTTGATCAAATACAATTATACGATGTACTTGTGAGGGTAAAATGATGCATAAAAAAATCCAATAGATGCTCCCATCGAATGACCGATGATTGTAAACTTGTCAAAACGTAAAAAATCAAGGACATGCCTTAGGGCAAGTGCCCAAGTACTATCATCATAAGGTGTCCCTGAAAAACAATCAAATTAAATAAAAGAGTTTATTAAAATGCATCTTTTTCTATTTTCAACCATCCGAGGACAATATTCAAACTAAAATAGCAACACATGATCGATTGAATTTAGTCAATTGATATCACTGATTGATCATAATGGTATTTTGTAGATTTTTTATACAAATTGTCAACTTACCAAAAGGAACGTGAGAAGATGACCCATGACCTGGTAAATCAATGGCTACCACGTAAAATTGACTGGGTAACAATGGAATTAGACGATCAAATGTACCTGCATTATCCATGTATCCATGCATTGCGATACATTTGATTGAATCATCTCTTAAACTACCCCATACTTTAGCAGCAATGTATCCATATGGTACAGGAATTTTCATTTCAACAAAATTAGTCGGCATGGCGATTAATTATTGGTTGGTCACTTGGTATGGATCAAACAGTCAAATTGAATCTAATCGATTTCAACGATGATGGGGATGTTCCTTCCGGGTAAAGAAGAAAAAATTTACTGAAAAAAAAGATCGAAGAAGGTAAATTTAAAGTGAAGAGAAAAATGAAAATGGCTGATGATTGTACAACTGTGGCAGCAAGAGCAGACAAGCTAAATGACTCAAGCACACCTGATAATATGCACCTGATTCACTTGAAGAACCAGCTTTGAACAAGAGGAAGAGAAAGGGAAAGAGGGAAGAGACGAAAGTTGGAAAAGACGAAAGCACTGAGACGATGAAAAAATGAAGAAAAAGAAAAAGCACAAAACAAGTTCCTTCAGGCACTTAATTTGCTTTCTCTTTCATCTTTCTCCACCAATTTACCCTTGACTGACCTTTCCAACCAACATCAACCAACATCATATGACTTTTCTCACTTGAGTTGCCCAACAGTGAAAAGAACCAAATTCATGTATTACAGTATGAGGACCATTTAATACATTTAATACATTTTTCAACGTTGAGCAAATTTTACTTGACGAAATTTTAACCAAATAGTCATATTTTTACACTTTACATCCATTGAAATTTATTTATTTTTTGTCATTGCGCAATTTGCTCATTTCAATCAATACTTTAAAATCGTATGGGAATTTTTTTTACATGTCAATGAGAAAATTCACTGAAAATTTGTGTCAACTTTGAGTTGTTCATTGAAATGTATTTAAATTTTCCTCACATTTGTTCACTGTTGAAGTATTGAAGCGAATGGATCAACAGTTGAATCAACAATCATCATTCATGACTAATTGATGATTGCCACAAGTATCGTTGTTTACATGAGCAAAAGTATCTTCAATCCTTGATGGAAATATAAGTCAATTGGACAACTTTACTTACAACTCGTGGGTTGTATGGAAAAGTCATCCACAGGGTACTTTTAAAACTATGAAACCCTTTAAATGGTTCCTAATGATGACTCATCAATTTAAATCGATACATAATGTCCTGAAGATACTTGAAGATGCTTGAAGATGATGAGGACCGGATGAACCAGCATCCGATCTGATCTTGTCAGCTGTTTAGTATTTACATCACATCTTGTTCACCTGTAGGCTACTGACCGGTTGATCGAGATACAAGTTCATTGCTCAACTAAAATAGATAATGTTACAAATAAGATGCGCAATCAACTGGAGTCAAATGAGACGGAAGCCGCATCCCCATCATCTTCAAATTATCCCCCAATCATGATGATCTTGTAGGTATGATTCAAAATAACTTTCATCTCTTATTTTATTCTCACCTTTCTTTCATCACTTTACCTGTACTTCTTCTTACAGTTGCTTATTTCATGTCCATCACATCACATCGTCCATTTGATCGAAGTGAAAACATTGACTATTTGTTTGATTCTTTTATCCTCTTACAGTCTCATTGTGACTGCTTATACTATTGTTGTTACATGGAATGATTTACCTTCATATAATTCACCAATTGAACGAACTGATGAAAAAAATGAATTCACAGAAGATACAACAAATCAATCGGAATATATCAATGAAGATGAAAATGTTCAACAACAATCTGAATCAACTTTTCTTGATGAAAATAATGTTCAACAAGAAGAACCATCATCTGATCAACAGACACAAGATGATAATAGCTACAAAGATGATCAACAACAAAGTTTACCTGAAAATGATGAACAAACTAAATATTCAATGGAAGAAGATGAACAAGTAAAAACTGATGATTCTGAACAACATGATGAACAGATCAAGACAAACCATGAAACTTCTCAAGAAGAAGAAAAGTTTTACAATGATTCTACAATGATTGAAGAGAAGAAAGAAGGAGATGAAAAGATTGATTCAATTGATGTTAAACCACACAAGAAAGAACTTAAAGTTCCTGTTTTCATTACTCTTAATCCTTCGAAAATAATTGCTCTGAGTAAAATGTACCAGAGACAAAAAATGGAAAAAGACACTCGAATGGAACAATCTAAAGTTGATGGAAGTTCTTCCTCCGATCAAGTACAAAAGGAAGAACAAATGATCAAATCAAAACGACGATACAGACCTTTTGATCAAGTTAAATTAAACAGAAGACTTAAAGATACTGATGAAGTAAGAAGTTTCTCCAGAGACAAAGAATCTCATCGAATGACAAAAAAAGAACATACTAAATCTATCTACCCTCGAACAAATGAATATCAAACAACTTTGAAGGATAAAACTATTCCTGTAATTGCAATTACTGGTTTACATCCTAGAATAATTTTTGCAACGACAAAACGGACAAAAAGTTTACCAGTGATAAATTCTAAAAAATCTCTTGTGACTAATTCAAATATAATATCAGATAATTAAGTTAACAAAGAAATATCTAAAAGTTCAAAAAGTTCTTCTAAAACATACTTAACTAAAGTTTTAGAAGATTATTTTAGATTTATTTTAAACTTTCAAAGATATCGTATGAAATTAGATGAAAATGTTAATGAACAATTATCTAAACGTTCTGGATTGTTATTTAATTGGAAAGATAATTTGAAATCACTAGTCATACCTAAAATTGTAGTTGATAATGATCGTAGTAGTAAATTATATCGATCTTTTCAACCAATTAAAGCAGAACCTATTGTATCAGTTGCACTTTTAGGGAACAAAGTGATACAAGTTACATAATTCACCAACCAATCAATCGATCAACCAACAATTTGTATTTATCACTCACCTGGACCAATTGAATAATTCACCTTTACACATTAACATTTTTTATTATGCAATGTATCGAATAAACAGAATCAAAGTATCCACCGTTGACTTTCAATTACTTGCATCTTGCCTCACTTTCAACAGCTTTGCTAATATTAGAAGAAAACTATTTAAACCAATTTGTTTGTTTTGTTACACCGGTATGTTCGTGATTAACATCGTTTATCATCGTGAGGTGACGTTGATTTATTGACCATCGTCATTAATCAAAAGAAATAAAGTTTATTTCTCAATCATCTTCACTGTTTACATCTTCAGTAGTTGTTTTGATACAATTTAAGGTCCAATTTTCACGCTTTAACTGTTAAATCCTTTAGGCATTACATTGAAACTGATGATTTATTAAATTATAACGTCAACGGATACAAAATTATCAAGCGTCTACACATTGAATGAAGTTAATTGAACTGATTGTTGTGAGAAAAAAGTGTATTTTCAACAAAATGATCATCCAATTGCAGTCAATGATTCTTTAATCACCATATGGAATATTTCTTCGGTGAATTTTTTCAACTGACAAGTTGAAGTTCGGAGGATTGAATTGGTGTCTAATATGTATGATGATGAAATAGTAATTCTGTTATTTCACCCTGTTCTAGATTGTGTTCAATCAATTGAATTGGAATACAAGTCAATCGGAACTTACAGTGACGCGAATTAGTTTATAGATGATTGTAATCATTTAATTAGGTTAAAATGACAATAAAGATACTTTGTCATTGAAAAGAGTCAATTGGAAGGATTTGCAAGCAGCATTACGTGAACATTATTGTTTTTGTTGCCAATGACTCATTTGTCAAATGATGATCAATTCTATTTGCTTTCATTTGAACATGTTTTCATTAACTGCAGTGCAAGTTGTATGATAACTTTTTGTAAGTCCAATGATGAAAGGAAGTAGGATAACACAGATACATGGAAATGAGCAAAAATGAAATTTCAGACATAACAACTTGATAGAAAACAAAAGATGATGAAGAGGATCACAGGTGAACCGAGAAACAGGTGAGAGGAAAACATTGTATAAACTAACAAGACAAGTGTACCGTTAAATCAGTTGCATGAGACACTTTGACGAGACAAGTGACAACTTTAAACAAATCAACATCATCTGTAATAATACAATGTTGTTACTTCCGTTCAGTGTAACTCATGGTATTGAAATGATGATCAACAATCATATTGTTACAGATTGTTGACCATCGTTTCAACACCATGAGTTAGTTGTAAAATTGTCCTCAAGAGATGAAAAATGTTTTTGGCTGTACTGAATGGAATAGACATCGAATCTTCCAAAAACAATCTCATCGATAAATTGGTGGATATCAGTTCTGAATCTATGACTGACCGAACAATGGTCGATGGTGATATAACCTTTGGTTTTACTTGAGAAAAAAAGTTAACACGCAGTCAAGACTTATCCTTCGATGTTCGATACATTATGAGAAGAACATGAAGATTAAAAATTGATTGATTCCTTGTCCGAATTCCTTCAAAGATGGACACTGGACTGGAAGATGAAAGCCGATGCCAAGAAACAGGTATTTGACCACTGTTGATCTTTTCGTAGTGAGTACCATCAGCACTGCTGTCATAACATGCAATTGGTGACAGCTAAATCATTGGTAATTGTTACACTACCTAACAAATGTAAGAAACAACACCGAAGTTCTGATGGAAAAGTCGAACGTTCTTTCAAGTCGACAGCAATCTTGATGGAATTACTTACAAAAGGATCAAAAGTAGTTGAATATCTGCTTCTTTCCATTGACCAATCTGGTATTCAACACTCGACAAATCACACTGTTGAACAGCAATGAAAATTTGGTTGAACCTTTCAAGCTTCTTCAGTACCAAGTAAACTAAACAAACTCAACTCATCCAAATGATCGCTGGTGTACATGTGATGATGTTACATCTATCTACCGAATATGTCGTCGTTGTCGTTGTCCTCTTCAAGTCCATCACAGAAGAACTTTAGATCGCGAATCAATCAACTTTAGGTCTTTTGGTTCTTTTCTTAATTTTTACGGCATCGAATATAAGTCCTGAATATAAGTCCTAGTGTTTTTGAGCGAAACGAATGGTTGCATCATCATGACAATCTTTCGATTGGCCATCGAATCAGTACTAATTGTCAACGAGTTATTCATAGAATTTCATTCGATAGACTCGAAGTCTATTCTATCCAGTACAACTGGACATATTTTTCTTCTCTTCAGCATTATCTTACCTTTTACCAGGTTCTTCTTTTTCACCTCCAGAACCGATTGAACCATCTTGACCAGTTAATTTTCCATTTTGAGCGATGATAATCATTAGATCCATTTGTTTGGATCGCGAATGAAGTTTCGATGAATAGAATTCCTGAACAGAAAATTGTCTCTGATCAATTATATTTACACTTACTGTGCAAATTTTGAAATTTTCAATTGAAAATGAGTGAAATTGCCAGAATTTCTGTTCGGCAACTCTAACCATTGACAGTTCATTCGAGATCTTAACAAACGGATTTAGGATGGCCGCCATCGCGCCGAAATGAAGAATCAGCTGGTCAAATGAATCTCACTAAATCAAAGGCTATTCGAATTGGTCATCTTTTAAATATTGTATCAATTTAAATAATCTTTAATAAACAAACTAATTTGTTTCACACTCGAATTTTTATTTTAATTTTATTTTATTTCGTCTTTTAATGAATGAGTACTTGACAAAATATCATCGGTATGAATTTAAGCATCTGCTTCATCAACTGCAATATCTTCTTGTAAGAACCTTCCTGCAAAAGATACAAAAACATCACACAATTTACCAAATTTATCACATCCTCGACCGAATTTGTCTAGAACTTTGTTACATTTGTTCCAAACTTTGATCTGAGAAATCAACAATTGTTCTTGTAATCTTGCTCGATTGGTTGATCTGACCTTTCTCTTGCGTCTTGCTATCATGGATCTGGATGAATTTGTGCTTTCAGAATTCCAATCATTCTGATGTTGCTCATGCAGTATAAAATTTTCATTCAACGAAGGAGGTGAATTAGGCACTTGAAAGGAAACGGCAGCTTGATCATCGGTGAGCAATGAGTAATCAGTGGTTGAATCGTTCATTTCATCATCATATTCTTCTTCTTTATCATCATCTTCAAAATTTTCACCAATCAGACTCAGACTTCTAGTCAATAATGACTCCATTTGACGTAAATATTTCCACTTAGAACCAGAATTAATGGCTTCCTTGTACAACACTCTTAATTTGGACATTTTCTTTTGCACTTGCGCTGGTTTACGAAATACTCCATGCTTTACTCTTAATTCTTCTGAAATTTTGGAAAATATTTCCGATTTTCTTCGACTTTGATAATAACGTTCTTGCCATTTAGGCCAAACTATGAGTAGAGCTTCAACTTCTTCGTTAGACCAGTTGACCCGTCTTTTAAGGTCATCATCGATTACTCTCATGCATTCAACTAGAATATCACCGTCACCTGTTGATTCCTTGTCAACCATTGCAACTTGATAGTTTTGACAAAAACTACATTCAACTGTTCAATGTGCTAACCTTGACAAAAATGAGCGGGTAATTTAGCAGTTCATTTTCACAATTTTTTTTTTGTCTACTCAGTATCGCCATCTGAAGAATATTGTTAACATTATTTCATCCGATTCGATGAAAAAAATGAAATGAACAGAAAACTTCTTTCTTACATTCTTCTTACACTTGATGGAAAAGAATAAATCACCAAGAATTTTTTAAAAAAATGTTACTCTTGTAAGTTGGAAAAAGTAAAATTACTTGATGGTTGAAGAAACTTTGTTTACATTTAACTTGATTCTTTGTTGAAGAGTCTCAATTATATCTATATTGGTGTGTGAAAGTTTGGTAAAATATTTGCTGTTTTCAGATAAATGTAAAGGTAAAGAAAGTACACAACAATTGAGTAGAAAGAGGAAAAAGCATTGTACAGGTAGGGAAGTCGTCTCACCTGTCAACCTTTGTTAAAGTGAATAAAAGAAAACAACTGAACCAAGAGGAAAAGGTCATTCAAAGTGACCGTATTAATAATTCACTGAGTGATTGTTGAAGAGTAAAATGTGCATTTACATTGTCCGTAAGTTGCTTCTGTACATTTACCTGTCCTGTACAGGGTTGAACTGTTGTACTGTTGTGTACGTTTGTTCGGCCGAGTGACCATTGGTCAACAGGCAGAAGTAAGCATATGCAGTTGAAAAGAACACTGTATGGTCACATTGTCAGAGATATTTCAAAGTGAATACACAAGGAAAATGTTTGTTGTTGTGTTTACTTAGAGTAGAAGACTGTTCTGTTCAATGACAATGGTTAAGTAAAAACTGGTCAATTGAAATGGTAAAAGGTTTACACGGTCTTGGAGTTCGCTTTTTTTCATATTTTTCCTTTTTCTTTATTATTTACTTTGGAATGGATACATCACATGAAGACACGAAGGAGTAGAATGTAAAAGAGGTAAGTTAGTCAGTCTGTCAGTCTGTTCGACAAGAACTAAAGAGTACAAAGGACTGAAAGAAAATTCTAGGCGTGTCATTCGTTTCTTTTCTTCTTCTTCTTCCACATGATTTAATGATCTTTTACTTTGTTCCAGTGTCAAGTTGATCTTGTTGTCTAGAAAGATGTTCTTCCGGCAAAATCTTACAAACAGTCTGATACATTTGTCTTTGTTCTTCTTGTCCACTCAACACATCATTTTACCTTAATTGTCAGGACAATTAAAAACAACATGCTGAATTGATCAAATGACCACCACTGGAATCAGTTGAATTTGAATATAAGTTTGTCATTGAATGAGGTTGACCTGTGAGTTCATTTGTTTTGTCAGTTGAGTATAAATCTACCATTAATGATGATCCTGATGGACCTCCATGAAGTGATAATGAATTAGTTGAATTATTTATCGATGAATGTATTGATGAATGAACATCTGACATATGAAGAGCCATCGGTGAATCACCAATGTCCATTGCTGCCATGTTTACTGATGATGTATCAGTATTACATGAATTAAGTGATGTCATTGAATTAACTGCTTGTTGACTGTTTGGATCTGAATTTTGTATTTGTGAACATTCACCCATTTTTAAATTGTTTCTTCTCCATTTAGCTCGTGCATTTTGAAACCAAACCTGAAAACCGGACAAGAGAATATAATGTCACAGTTAGAAGAAGAAGAAGATGAAAGATCAGTCAATTGTAAATTGTATACAAAGGAAATCCTGTTAACCGGTTTGATTTTCACTCTCCCTTCCGCAAGATGAATTGAGGATAATTTGGTTAGAGAGAGAAGAAAAAACTGTCACTTGAACTGAAAGAACTCGTGGTGTGAAGGAAATGACAAATACGTGACTTGTATATTATGTGTTCGTGTGTGCAACCTTTGGTTAAACTTCGAACTTGTCCACGAGAAGAACAAGACGAAAGAGGAAAGGGAAACACAACAGGGGATTGAAAAACACGATTTACTTTGAACTTACTTTAACGTCAACTACTTTACATGGACAGGAAAAAACGAAGAAGAAGAATAAGAAGACAGGAAAGAGGAAACAAATTCATTCATGTATGAGATGATTGAATGGAAATACGTGCCACCGACCAAAGAAATACTTTCTATTAACTTGATCACTACTTGATCACACTTCACTTGGTAAATTGTACTTTGAAAAGATTAACAAGTCACTGACATCTTACACGTGCCTTGTTTCATTAAGACAAACCACTAATTACTACTCTTACTTTTACCTTTTAAATGGTGAATGAAAAAATTTAATCAATTGACTGGTTTAAATATATTTTACCTTTTAAATATTACATAATTTTATATTTTCTTACCTGAAGTACTCGCTTGGACAAATTTGTTTTTTGTGCAAGTGCTTTTAAATCCTTCGCATCTGGATTTTGATTCAATGAAAAGTATTGTTTCATTGTTCGCAATTGATGATGTTTAAATGATGTCCTCATACGTTTAGTTCGTCCACTTGATGAATTTGAATTTATTAAACTTGATGACATCATCGATTGTAGACCATTTGAACTGCTACTATTGCTATTTCCACCATTGCCTGTGTTATTGTTGTTGTTATTGTGAACACTTGAATTACCAAGCATATGACATGAATTAGATGATGGTGAAGACATTGATGATGAAATTACACTCGCTACTGTAGATACGTTGTTGTTGCTGGTAGATATATTCATGTTAATTCCATCACTTGAAAAAATGGCTCCTGTTGAAAAAGAATCTAACGGATTTTACTTTGTTAAATCATTTGACACAGTTACAGGGTAAGAGTGTGTGTCTGTGTGTGTCTGCTAATGTCCATTACTCAGGCGAGAGGAAATACTTCGTCATCTCCACACCGGAAGTGGAAAGATGAATCACATCCATGGTCAACATCGTGACAAACTCACTTTCAACTTCTTGTCAACTTTTTTTTTCCTTCTTCTTCTCTACATTCTTTTGTCATGCTCTCTTCTATACAAGATTGAACTGTTTTCACAAAATCCTCATTCGCTCAAGAAATCAATAACAAGGTTAACAAACAGTTTGTCAAAATCGATTGAACAGATTGTATTGATCTTTTTGAAAAGACGTAAAATTATTTGTATATTTTTTTTCTACTTTGTTTTGTTCTGTTCTGTTTGGTGGGTCACTCTATGCACGAGTTTATAACAAAAAAATTTCTGAGTTCAGGAGAAAAAAAGAGGGGCAAATTGTACACAAATTACATGTGTGTACTTATTGAGAAGGTTAAAAGACATAATCAAGAGTCAAGAGTATAATTGATTGTTGGTGAGGATAGAAAAGTTAATCTACATGGACAAAGGAAAAAAAGGAAAAAAAATAACTGTTACAAACCTTCAGGATGAACCATGAGACCAGTAGAATTGTTTGAAGTTGTTTGTAACATCATTTGATGTCCGCCAAGTACACCTGGAGGTAGAACAGTTGGACCACCAGAGGCATTAGCTATATTAGAACCACCTGCCTGTAGTTGTTGCTTTTTCTTTCGTGGACGTCCTTTGCGTGTTGTAGTGGTTGATGTTGTAGGTACATTAGATGAACTGGCTGATGTTGAAGTGGCAGCTGAAGAAACGGAAGTAACTACTGCCGGTGATGAATTAAGTGAATTGAGTGAATTGAGTGAACAAAGTCCACTCGAACCAACGGAATTGACTGATGGATTGGCAGTTGATGATGAACCCAATAGAATAGGAGGTGAAGATGAGGACATAAGAGATGAAGATAGAGTTAAAGATATTGGTGGTGATCTAGGAATGCCAATTAGTGAACCACCACCTCCATTTCCTCCTCCACTTCCTCCTCCACCTCCACTTACTCCAGGTGTACTTGATCCTCCAGAAATATTTCGATTGACCTCATCTGACGATATATTCAAATGACTCAGGTGACTTGAGTGACTGGAATGAGTACCAAGGTGGCCTGATGAATGAATGGTTGAATTTACATCAGAAACAAATTGAGATGCTGAAGAAGAAGAAGGAGGAACAGCGGCAGTTTGAGGGTGATTTAGTGAATGATGACTTGAATGACTTTGAAGCAACCCGGATGGTGAATGTAACCCAGGTCCATTTGTATGATGACCACTAATGACATGATTTGAATTATGAATATGATGACTAACACTGTGTCCTTGAGTTAAAGGTGAAAGAGCACATGAATCATTGGAAAAAGGTGATGATGATGTTTGATTGCTACCATTGGACATGATGGAGTGTATAGATGATAGACTGGGTGTCCCATGATATCCGATAGATCCAGAATGACCAGTCGAATGTAAAGACATTATAGGAACCATTTCAGAAGTTGAATTTGATGAAGCAATTAAATGACCGGATGAATGAGATGAATGTGATGAAAGGATAGAACTATTGTTGGTTATTTGAATGTTGTCACTGTTGTCACCGTTATTGGTTATACCACCATGGTTACAATTAGTAATTGAAAAGTGAGATCGGCAATAGACTAGGTTACCCGACAAGCCGAAATAATCACCAGGAGTTAAAGATGAATTGCACCAAGCACAGGTGAAACAGGACATGTGATACACTCGACCACCTCGAACTCTCATTACCAGATCATTTGCATTTATTCCTTGACCGCACCTGGTGCACCTTTTGACCGCAAAGATTCTATTTGAAGAGACAAAAAGAAAATAGAGACAAATGAGTAAGAGAGAATGAAAGAATGAAGGAATGAAAGAAAAGATATAACTTATGAATAATATGCAAGTTGACCGTGTCAGGTAGATTATTTGTGTGTTGAATGATGAATTATAATACATCATTCATCAAATATGAAGACTTGATGATGGTTCTTGGTGGCTTTCGGTTTGTTGTAGTTTGATGTGATCTGTGATACACTTTACTTCTAAGATATAACAGATGTAACAAATGTAGCTGTTTTCTTCCTGACTCGTCAGTCCACAGTCGACAGTCGATATCATCACTTGTTATTACCGACCGCAGGCAAAGTGTCTTTTTCTCTTTTCTTCTCTTTGAAAAAGACGCAAAGATGAGTGGGCGGATCAAAGTCACAAAGTTACAAATGTTCTTCAACTTGAAATAAGGTGAGGCTTACAGAGCAGTTATAACAGCATTTGCATTTGACAGGCAATAATAAAAATATAACACAACATTCACTAGACACACTAAATATACATGTTACAGCTAACAAAATTGTTCATCATCGGCTCTACCTGGTCAAATATTATCTTGTAACATCACATCAAACGCCAAAAAAAAGGTGAAGGTACATACTTTTCAACATGAACAAGTCAATAATTTTCAAATTTGCAAATGTGAAATTTGAAATATGTGACGAGAAGGATGAAAGTTTCTTTCTTTCTTACCTTTAAAGGTAAAATCAAGGGCAAGAATAAGTTTAAGTTTATTCTTTTAAAAGTTTTCCTTCCTTTCTTTCCTTTTTTCACCTTTTGTTTCTCACTGTGTGAGGTAACAGGCATGAATTGCATCTTTGTCATGATTTTCATGACAAGTACACAAATATACAAACATAGGAAGAAAAACAGTTTGCTTTTACCTTGCAGTTCAGGTACTGCAGTTGATTCATTCACGTTTTACATAAGTTTTCATGTTTCACTGCGTGTCCAGGTAAGTCGAGTGGACTTGTGTGTGTTGATGTGCTGATGTGTGTCTTTGTGTATATGTATTTGCCCTTCGATGCTCGTCAGCTTTGAGCTCTTGTCAGTTGTAACAATGGAAAAGTCAAAGAAAAAGAAAAAGTCAGGATGAAAGCCAGTAAAGCTGATGCCCGGGTAAACTGCTTTCTCTCTTCATCTTCCTAAGTCACTTTTGTCTTTGTCTGAACTCGTCAATGTGTGTCCTGTCTCTCTCTCTCTGTACATCTGCCGAGATGATGATGATGATGATGATGGAATCATCCAGTGCAAACACTGTGAAAGCTCAATCGTCAGATGAGACTTTTCTGAGTAAACAGTACTGTCAAACAATCACCCAAATCATCCCAAATCATCCGAATTGTGTGTAAACAAGTCAACATGTTACAAAGAGGAAAAATATACAAAATAACAATATTTGTCAAAAGGGAAGATGAAGAAGGAAAAAAAAAAGAAAAGTTGAAATTAAATCTTAAACCGACAGTCAATTGGCGTTGCAAATGAGTGTTACAGTTGTGATGATTGTTATGATTGTTGTTGTTGTTTTGTACCTTTAGCAACAATTTGACCCAACAATTGTCAAAGTGTGGAAAGAACGAAGGAGAAAAATGTTTGGAAGAAAGATTTTTGAATTTTGGCTGACTGCCAAATTACAGGACCCCTCAGTGAGTTGAAACATCTCACGTGTCAGCAGGTAAACCTGTCAACTTGAAGAAAAGAGAAGATGAACAAGTACACAACATATTTGAAGAGTAAGAAAAAGAAGAAAAGAAAGAAAAAGCTCATGGATCATGCGAATATTTTACATGGAGTAAGTTTAAAAGAACACAAGAAAAAGTGCCAAGTCACACTTTTGTAAAGTTTATACACAACTTGCATCACTTTGACAAGGTGCACAATGTTACCATTCGTATCTAGCTGAATCAGGAAATTATCATCATCAACAACAACAACAACAACAAAGGTAAACTTTTGCTTTTGCTTTGGTAACTGGATTTAACTTACTTACAATAGTCTTCTTTACAGTATATCTTGGAATCACGGGTGAAACATGAAACTTCAGAGTCCAAGCTGACTTTGCAAATGCAACACTTGAGACAACAAGTGTGCCACTTTTCATCTAATGCCAAAAGGTAAAAACGATCATTGATACAATTTCCGCATCCGTAACAGTTAAATTGACTTTTCATACTACTTGATTCACTGTTGATGCTACTGCTGTTACTGTTACTTCTTATATCGATGTTACTTTCTTGCTTTATCGATTCGTCACTTTTGTCCTTTACATCTTCATCACTTGTTGTTGTTGTTGTTGTTGTTGTTGTTGTTGGTGATGTTGATTCTACGCCATTGTTATTGTTGTTATTGGTGTTGTCTCCACTGTCACTTGACATTGTCAATCTCATCGTAGATACACAAGTTAGATCCTTTTCTACTGGTAGAGAACTGATGACTTCACTGATTACTTTCAAAGGTGTTGATTGATTGCTTTTATCGCCGGTAGAATATGAAATACAATTGTGATCAACTGATGGATTATTGTTAAGTTGATCGTCACAATTTTCATTGTGACCACTACTGTTAGAAAATGAGGAAGAAGAAGAATTTTGTCTCAGTTGGTGGTTTGGTGTTGATGGATGTGTCATTGGTAATGTCGAGATATCGATTGTTATTGTTGTTGTTCTTCTTCTGTAATTGATGATGATCCGATGATTAATTGCATCGTGTAAATGTTCTCATTGTAATAGAAGAGTCTATTTCAATTTGCTAGTCAGTACAATTGACAATTGTTGTCAAATTGAAAGAAAATTACAAAGTGTACGATTGTTGTTGTTGCTGTTACTTTACAGTTATTATTATAGTCAGTTAACGGAAAGAATAAGTACAAAGAATAAATTTGACTGATGTGATGATGATTTTGTGTTCAAGTGAAAAATTTCACTTGTATTCACTAATGTTGTTGGTGTTGTGCTTGTTGTATCGAGTTGACTTGTTGTGATTTTTTTTTGTGGTTAAGAAAAGAGTAGACTCATCAAATGGATGACTTGTTGATGGCAAATGGTGTACCTTTGAATGATGAAGTGTTTCAGGGTGACTTGTTTGGGGCGGTTGTTGTTGTTGTTGTTGCTGTTGCTGTTTCTCTTGTTCACTTTGAGGTGGCTTCATGATTGAACAGACACAGCGGGAACCAAGAACAGACACAACCAACGGAGTAGAAGAAAGAAACAGTGAGGAAAAAGAAAAAAGAAGATGCGGCAATTGCCATCACTTGGTCAGTATCTGTAGACAAGAACACATGGATGGAATAATAGGAGAAGAAGGAAAAAAAAGTTGACAGAAAAGACAATCACACCAGCAAAAAGTAAAGAAAGATCCGTCCAATGATTCTGTACATATCTTCAGTCAGTCACAAATGGACTCACTCGTCAGCGGCACCTGAAATAGTTCGATGCTACTGCACGAAGTGAAAATGTGTTTCCTCCTGATGGTTCTTTCTCTCTTTCTCTCTCTCTTTCTTTCTTTTTCTTCTTCTCTTTTTCTGTCTGTAAATGAATTCAAAAAACGAGATTAAAGTTAAAGACTTTGACTATGTGACAGTTGTGTGATGTGACGGTTGACTTGCGTTGCTGTGCCTTTTGTGTGCGTGAATGGTTCTGGGAGGTTTGCAAGTGAACGACAAGTAGACGAGCGCAAGTAAAAAGAAAGAAGAAACAACAAGAAATAAACCAAGACGGCAGAAAAGAAAGAGAAGAAGACAAGAGAGAATGATGAAGAGAGAAAAAAAATAACCAAAGCAGTAAGAAGAAGAAAAAATACTTTGCTGTTGCAATTTTTACCTTTACTTAATTTGTGTTTATGTGTGTGTGTCACCGACTGCCTCTCACGCAATGATGGATTGAATCACGAAGTTTCAACAGAGAATGCGACCAAGGATACCGAAGACGACGATGAAGATGATGATGATGATGATGATGATGATGGTGATGATGAAGAGAAAAGACCTGTGATACGAGCGATGGATACAAAGGCTGGATCGGCAGGTTGAACAAGTCAAATGAAACAAGATACAGGGACACTCAAATAGAGGGAGACAAGAGGGTGAAAGAACACTGTGTTTTGACTGGGACTGTCCTCGTGAATGTTTCTTTCTCTTTTTCCTCCTTTATCCTTGTCATGAGCAGAGAGGATGCAAAGAGAGAAAAGGAAAAAGGCAAAGAGAGACAAGAGTCATCAGAGACTGCCTCGAATTCAGTTCGCAGGATACGCGCATGGATTCCTTTTTCCCTTGTACTTCCTTTTGCTCTCTTGGTCTTTTTCTCTCTCTTTCTCTGCATTCATGTACTAGTATCTTCAATACTCCTTGATCAAGAGTAATATAGGGTCAGTAACCAAATGTCATGTCGACTTTTACCTGCATCTTTTGCATCTTTCTAACATCCATCCATCTATCTTTTACCTTCCACCCTCTTTGTGTCTCTTTCTTCTTCTTCTTCTTCTTCTTTCTTCTTGCTGGTCATTCCAGTTTGCAGTTTTGCAGTTTTGCTCTTTCTCCAGTCCTTGCGGCTTGAAATTCCCTTCTCTTTTTCTCTTTTTTTTCTTCTTCTCTCTCTCTTTCTCTCCCCTTCACCTGTGCACAGGTAAACTTTATGAGGACCGTGAATACCTTGCGGCCACTTTTCTCCTCCACTTTTACGAGTATACTCACAGAAAGAACGACATACTCAAGAATGGTAGAAGAAGAGAAGGAGAATGCATGAAGAAAATCTTTCCTGGGTCAACAAAAAGTAGGATTGATTCTTCACACACTTCTTCTTCTTCTTCTTTTTCTTCTTCTTCACTGACACTGTAAGGTCTACTGTTCACTGGTCGTCCGTCTTCAATGGTAGCAAGTGTCATCATTTCTTGAAAAAGTCTACGACTAGGGAAAAGAAAAGAAAAGAAGACAAGAGAAAACAGACAGAGACAAATAGAAGAAGAGAAAAGTCGTAAAGACAGCCTCAAGCATACAGCAATCAGCGGCACCGGTCATGTTCACACAGGTTCTGGAACAATGCGACACAACCATTGACCATTTGACCATTTGACTATTTGACCGACTTGGTATATTCACACATTCTTCTTCTCCTTCTTCTATGTCTGTCTCATAGTAATCTTTCACTCTCTTGTAAACAAGTGTCAACAGAACAAAGATATTACCTGGACCAAGAGGTGTGAGTAGAAAGACATGAAGTAGAAAAAAAAGGTTGGAAAAAAGCAAATGAAGATAAATTTAACAGACAAAACGATTAATGAACCAATGAAGCGAGCAAAATCATCAGTGAATCAATCAAGCATCACTTCGATACTCGCTTCGTTCACTTGCCAAGTGGAACAGTGGCCTGAAGTGTGTTTCTTTTACTTTTTTCTTCTTCTTCTTCTTTCTCTTGTTGCATTGTATTCATTGTATTCATCCTCTTCATTCTCTACACTTACCGATCTGGTGGTAGAGAGAAAAAGAATCAATACAGCTCATTGGTCATCCCATGATAAACTGACTACTTTACCCTTGTTCTCTTCTTTATTCCCTTTGTCCTTCATGTCTGCTTGTCTGTCTGTCTTCTCACTCTCATTGCCTTTCTCTCTTCTCAAATGACCAAGTGAACAGAATACAAATGATAATCCTCACACAATAAATCGGATCATTGAAAGAGTAATTCGAAAGATGAACTCTTTTTTTTTCTCTTCTTTTCTCCTCCTCTTCTTGCGTCAAGTGCACTGACTGTTGTTTCCGCTTCTCATCAATGCAAATACAAGACACAAGTATAAAAGAAACTTACTGGGAAAAAGAAAATGCAGGCAAAGATGAAAAGATGAAAAGATGAAAAGACACATTCTATGTGTACCACAGATCGAATATGTAGAATAGTACACTTGTAGTCATCAGTAGTACTAAAAGTTCCAAGTAGCAGTGTATTGATAGACACGTGTCTTACAAGGTTTAGCCCATCCTGAGCTCCGGGTCACGTCAATCAGGTCACATGACACACAGCATGTGTTCACAGGACATAGAACACGCCACACAATTGGAACGTGAGTGAATTCGATTCCATCCGAAACAACTTGTCATTCCTTTTCGGTTGACTCAATTCATTTGCTTCATTGGTCATTGGTTCATCACTTGTACAACTTGTTCTACTTGACTGTACAACAGTGTGACTTATGAACAACAGTTGTAACAAGTACGACATGTGTACTATGGTCCGTGTAGTTCGTATAGAATGTAGAATAATGTTCAAATGTAAAAACTTAGTTGTAGTTCACCATGTTCATCATTCACTTTACTCACCCTCTATTCGAATACGCCATTGTTCTATCGTTCTTCTATTCTTCTCTTTCGGTGTCTTTCTGTGTGTCTGTGTGTGCGTATGCATCGTGTTCTACTCTTATTTACAATTGACAAGGTAGTCACTAGCATGAACTGCCACGTGGATGTGAAATGTTTTTTCTCTCTCTTTCTTCTGCTCCTCTTTTTGTCTTTTTGTCTTTTTCTTCTTTTCACTCGAACCGACTCTGACTGATCCGCTGTGATCCTCTGTGAAGCAAAGTAACAACACTCACTTGAGTGCCTTTGTTAGTCCGAGTAAAAAGTACTCACAGCCTACAATAAAAAAACGAACGAACAGAACCAAAAGCACCACCAATAGCTTTGTTGAGTATTAAGTTGAAATGTGAAGGAAGAAACAAAAGACACGAAACAAGAAGGAAAAAAAGGAAATACGGTATTTTCTTTTCTTTTATTTTTTTTCTATTCCTCTCTTTACTTTTCTTTGCTTGGTTGTTTTGTGCTTAAACTTACTGCACTTTTGTACTTGCATGAAAACACGATAAAATGAAATAAAATAAATGTTCTTCACTCATTTACGTCGGATTACTATTGACAAAGCAATTGCTACCACGAAACAATTTGTTCTGGTCTGTTTACTCTTACTTCTTTTTACTAATTGTCACATGATGTAACATTGGTATTAGGTTACATCTTTCACTTGGTCATTTGGACAAGTTGAAAAGGATTCAAGGTTCTTGTAAAGGATGAGTACTCATTTGTTAACTGAGAAGTGAAAAGAACTTCTCTTCTTCTCATGAGTCTTGTTGAGAATGATAGAATGACGAGAAGAGAACCAGGATCAACTCGACAGGCGTGAGGGTCAAAGGATAAATGGTGGACAAAGTCAGTGACATATCGACACCAACTGGCAGCAGGAGGATGAGAAAGTTGAAGTAAAAAATACAGAATGAAAAAAAAGAAAGAAAGAAAACAGGAGAGAAAAAAAAGTGTCCCTCTACTGATGCAAAGAGGGAGACAAGTATTGCAAATTCCTTTTGCCTGCCCTTGTCTTTGATCTTCATCCTGTCGGACATCTGCAAATGTGTTCTTTACTCTTCTCACTCTTGTGACTCTTCTCACTCCTCTTGTTTCTTCTTCTTAAATATCTTTCTACTTCCCCACTTTTCAATTCCTCCCTACTTCTGTTTTTTCTTCTCTGTTACAAGTGGAATCCGGCGATCCAACCTTCTGATGTAACCGACCTTGCTGTCTTTCTATTTTTTTCTTCTTCTTCTTGGTGCTGGAGAAAAGTAACTTAGGCAGTAACTTAGCACAGCATCAATTGCATCAACTGCATCAACTGCCGCCGAAACAAATGGTCACAGTCAAGGCAATGGCAAGTGCCATAGTTTAAACTGGATAATCACATTGAAGCATCACAAGTAAGCGACATCAGCTACTACCATCACAACCATCAGGACCATCAGTGACATTGAAGAAACATTCAAATAGTCCAGACTATTCGTAACTTTACTTTACACCAGGAGAAAACGAGTGAATGAGAAGAAAACATCTTTTCTCTCATTCCTTTTATCCGACTGTTGGATTGTATTTCTCTTTCTTTCTCTTTGCTACTGGTGATGAAGGTGATGCAGATGATGCAGGTGAACTGCTTGTAAGTGATGCTACTTATCTCAACTTAAGATATCCTGCTGTGAGTATATGTCTTTCCTTGGCTTCTTCATTGAACTTCATTTCACTTGCCTCCGTGAAATTATTATTATTTTAAAAGGTCTCATCCTTCTCTTCTTCTTCGTCTTCATACTTGTTTCACACTTTAAATACTTTTAGACACACCTTAATTGCTATTGCACACAGACACCTCACAGTCATCTCTGTGAGCAATGGACTCATGCTGTGTGTCAAATTAACGGACTTGTACTTAGACAACAATTTTAAGACTCACTTTAAATGTAACTTCAAAGTAATTCACATCAATTCAATCTGTTTCTTTGACCCAATGTTTGCGAGATACCGGGAATCATGATCATGACATTAAGAGGCCAATGATTGAAGATAAAAATACATAAAATGCATAAATATTGCCTGACCAATTGACTTGTCTAAATTAAGTGGAAACTTTTACATTTATCAGTTTGATGTTTCGGAAAATTATCATCATCCATGATGATGATGATTATCATGCTACTGAGCAAGTTGAAGACTGGTGTTGGTGACTACATTGATATTGCTCACCGTGACATCCTGGCAAACACGTGCCTTGTGTCGGGACAATGGAAGAGAAAGAACTTTTACTCAACTAATAATTCGAATGTCGAAGTACATTTTATCGCTTGTACAATATTCTGTTGATGTTGATGTTGATGTTGATGCTTTTATTTCTTTCTCTCTCTCTTCTTCCTCGATGAAGGATAAACAGCTAAAGGCAAGTACAATTATAATTGACACAGGAGAAACCATTTGAAGAGAAATAGCAGAAAAGAGAAGACATTTAACGAAGGAGACAAATCGTTATAGGGCAAAGCAATGGGAACATTTTGGGTACAACAATGACACACAGGACATGAAAATGTTCACAGTCACATGGGCCATGTCTTTGTGAGGGAGAAATGAAAGAATGACACACACATGCACACACATACACAAAGGTTTAAGCTACAAGCAGGTTGTATTTCATCCAGGACAATGGAAAAAAACGACGAGGAAAAGAAAAGACAAATAGAAAAACACGAAAAGACGAGAATAGACTTGAATATCTGGTTGGAGGATATTAGATGACCATTGAAAGACTTGGATGATGTAACATTTGGCAAAAAAACCTATAGAGAGTGAGTGTGTCAGTGTCTCTCTTTCTTTCTCTCTTTCTTTTATACTCAAGTCTCAGGTCTGCTGCGAGTTCTCCATCACTAATTGGACTCCGATTTCTTTTTCTTTCTTTTTCTTTCTTCTTCTCAATCCTCAACCATCGCATGCCTCAACTGTGACACTCGATGACAGCAACTGAATCCCACTCGATAACAAATAAGCATGAAACTTTTTACTTCTTTTTTTTTTCTTTAATTTAATTCCTCCCCCAGTTATCGCAAGTGGCCAGGTGATTAGAGTTACTTTCAACCATATCAACATTGACTATGTTCAATGCATCGAATAAATTTTCAACTCAGTCTGTTCGTTGATAAACAACTTTGATCAATTAGAATGTTCACATGTCTTTTCTCTTGGTTCTTTTATCCTGTCACCATAAATCTGGCAGATGAAGAAAGAAAAATGAAAAATTTGAAGAAACATAACGAAAAGAATTGATGATGAAGAATGAAATGATTAATAAAGACAGGATCAAGTTAACCGTGTGACTAAAGGTCCAATGAACAATTTTTTTTTCTTTTCTTTCCTTTATTCTTGTTGTTGGTTAATTCATATCAACATTCAAACATTAAACTTTATTCAACAGTCAATTGTTGTAATGGCAATGGCAATGCTCGTTATTCAAATTGCACTGAAAAAGTTTTATTCAAATTTTTGTCTCGTCAGCTTCATCCTTCTGTCTTTTTTTTCTTCTTTTCGTTTGTTGAAAACGTACACGGAAGTAAAATTGTCAGTCAGCCAGGAGTTTGTGCACAAGTAAAATATAGAAGGGAAAAAGTACAAGTCATCGACAAGATGGTCATTTAAGTATACAACATTTCATCCTTCAATGTGAGGTTTTCTTTGACTCCTGAAAATGCTAAAAATCTCGCGAAATAGAAAAGAAGAAAAAAATAGAGACCGTTTAAATAGATGTGTAAACTTTTTTAAGTATTTCTTTGCACAGTCAATGTGGACATACAGTTTAAAAAAAAGCTAAAGGTAAACAAAGAGACAAAGTATCTGATGAACATCTCGAAGTCGAAGAACGACGATGATGACGAGGGTCACACACTTTCCCACAGGATTGTTCTGAAAAGATCTCAACAACTCAAGCAGATTTAGCAGACAGCTTGTTTGATTAAGCGCAGGACAAATGATTTAGCTGATTTCAAAGGAAAGATCGGACAAAAGCAAATGAAAAGATTCATTGAGCTGCGTAACCATTAGTTGAGTGGCACGTGGGGAAGGGATTGATTTGTGATTTTGTGTGTGGGTCTAAGTTGAGATCTCAATCTTCCTTCCTCTTTCATTCTTTCATTCTTTCATTCTTCTTTACTCTAAACTTCAACTGAGTCCGCCTTCTTTGGCAACATTTGCATTTGAAACTACGAGTTGAGAAGATACACACAGTCTTGTTACAGTTGATTTCCACCTTGGCCGCTCCTTGATCTTTCTTTCTTTCCTTCCTTCGTTTTTCCTTCTTCTTCTTCTTCTTCTCCTCTCGTTAGACCTGACTGGTGTTTGAGTGACTGTTTTCGTGATTTTCACAGTAGATTAAAGCGAATGAAGGAAAGAAGTAAAAAGAGGAAAAAGAAAAAAACTGGCCTCTTTCTGTCTTGCTGTCTTTCTCTCTCACCTGCCTCTTTCACTGTATGCATAGAGGCAATGTTGAGCATCTTAGGACGTAAGATCTGCATCCATCCAACATTCAACATCTAACATTTAACATTTAACATCTACCAGTTCTCTTCCTTGACTTCTCTTTACTTTTTTTGACATGTATCTGAATGATCGAAGCCCTTGTGTCACAAGCAGAATATACGAAAGCACGAAAGGAGGAAAAAAAGAAAGAAAGAAGAAACTGACACTGACTTTTCAGACTTGTAGTCATTCAGTACGAAAGCTGAAATCGAAGCTTTCTCAAGGACTCAAGGCGAAAGACTGCAGGACTGAAGGACTGAAGGACTGCTCATTAGAGCACGTACAGAAAAGAGCCTTCAGAAAAGAGAGTGAAAGAGCGGATCACAAGGCACTGGCAAAGAGAAAAAGAGGAAAAAGAGGAAAAAGAGAAAAAGAGAAAGATGAGGATGCTAAGCTGCTTGAGAGGAAGAGAGAGACTCAGCTCTCTCTTCTCTTCTCTTCTCTTTTACTGCCTATTCATAGGAAGAATCAGCCAGGATTGCCTCTTGGTGCAAATTCATGCATAGCGCACATTCTTTGTATCCACCCCCTTTTTCCTGAATCCCAAGTCCTGGTTCTTGCAGTTGTGTGTGTGATGTCACAAGGAAAAATGAAAGAAGAACAACCAGAGAATCGACAGTGGGACATTTAACGATGTACATCGCCATCACTAAGAACTTCTACAGTCCATTCTATATCGACCGCTATTCATGTACGTCTATGCGACTTTATACTATGCAATACTAGTTCTATTCTACCTCTGTTTCTACTATTTCCTAGTTCTTTTTCATTCTCTTCATTCTTACAATACAATGAGACAACACAACTCGTACAATTCATACAACTTCATACAATTCAATAGGAAAAGTTCTTCTTCCTGTTCTCTTGTATGCTTTTGCTCCTTATGACTCACTACGTTATATATACTTGGTACAAAGTCGTATTCATCTTTACTCATCCTTGTCACACGTGGCTGAACATAAAATTACCTCAATCGGCAACTTTACACGAGTGACAAGGATAACCATGAAGATGTTTCTTTCGGTACTTGCTTGTTCTTCTTCTTTTACTTGTTCTTGTTCTTGTTAATTGTACTGTACTGTTCTCTTTTTCATACATTTTTTTTTGTTTTTGTCTATTTCATACCTAAATGATGATGACGATGATGATGATGCATCAACAATGAATGACAATGTTAGTCCCAGATGGTAAACAAAAGATTTGGGGAAAAAACGAAAACGATTTAAAATGTTGGAAAGTGAAAAAGTAAAAAAATTTACCTGTAAAATCAATTTCACCAACTCACAGACTAGTAGGAGTTGACCAATTTTATTGATTGGTGTGGGAGTGATGGAAAAAACGATTGGAATGATTCAGTTCCTACGCAAGTCACGTTGGTGATGTAGTTGACATGAACTTTATAGGTTGTGTTTACTCAGTTTGAGTGGATGGAAGAATCGGAGATCGGAGAGACCGTTTGATCAGTTTCAATGGACGGAAAAAAAGTAGATGAAGAAAGGCAATCGAACGAATGGAGATAAAAAAGAAAGAAAGAAAGATGAACAAGAGTAGATGAGTAGAAGGAAAGAATGACTTTTCTCATGAATTCATCTGATCTCACTCAAGGTGACTCATTAGGACGTAATACAAGTGAATAAGAACAGACAGGGAGAAAAAAATGAAGACTTTTGACTAAAAAGAAATGATAAACATCACCGCCTTAGTCACTTGTGTGTGTGGTTAGTTTAATGGTGAAAATGAAAATATGTCAAAATGCAGATGAATCATGAAAGGCAAAAGGAAAAAAAGCGCATCTTTGAAACATCCTTAAACTATAACAGCAGCAATAGTTGCATCAGTAGTAAAGCAAAGACAACCGCATCAGTGACAGTTGTTGTCGTTTCACACTTGAATTTCTTTTTTCCAACATTAGATCTTCTTCTTCTTTTTTTTGAAAAAAGTTCTCCTACAGTTGTCGTTAATCTAACTTGGCGAGAAAGAATTTTACTAACGAGTGTATTCTTCTTTGCCCGCTCGAGTGTATGTATTTGTATGGTTGTTTGTGAATCCAAATTAAAAAAAAGTTTATATTCAGATCATTTGAAAAGAAAACCAAGTCTGTAGTTTATAATCTGACTTTTTTTCACTTTTCGTAACGTAAAAAATGATTCGTCAAGATTCTTCTCTGAGGAGAGATTTTTGTTTTTCCTTCTCTTTTATAAACATTGTAGCTTTAATGTTACCATTTTACTACAACATCAAAAGACAAATGATGATGTTCTTTCCTTTGCATCATTTACTAAAGAGCAGTAAAAGTATTCAAGTCATTTGGTAATTTGTATAGTTGTTTGTGTATTCAGTTGAATCAGTTGGATCAAGTTTTAACATGTTCATCATCTTTACTCAATCAAGATGACCACGATTGTTTCTTCTTCCTGGTGAATATGAATAAAGATGATTAATTATATCCTTGACTCTTTAATTCACTCTGTACTCAATCAACTTAATGAATCAGTAGAAAGAACAACAAAACTACCGTTATGAATTCTTCCTTTAATTTTTCTTTTGTTGTGATTTTCATTCTAAATACATTCATCACTATCATTCTAACAGTGACAATTGATATGGAAATTGAATGATAACCTTGCAATGAGGACATAAAATTTGCCTGTGAATGCAAAATTTGTTGCTAAAAATGCTGTTGCATCAGTTTTTTATTCTTCTTCATTCTCATCATCAATGACGTTCTTCTTTTCTTTTCTTTCTTTTTTTGTGTCTGGAAAGACAGGAAACTTTTATTTTTGGCTTTTGGTGAAAAGTTAACCAAAGTTTGTGGCGTTAAGTGAATCCAAGCGATCAAGTGAAGACCAAGTGAAAAGTGTGAAGACAAAAGTCGACGAATGATCAGTCAGTCAAGCAAATAAAGGTAAACTTTGTCTCTCAGTTAAGTTAAACACTTTGACAACGATGTTAAAGATGAGAAGAAGAAGAAGAAAGAAAAAAATTGGTCAGAATATTGTAATCGAATGATCTGTTAAAAAGGAAAAGGAAAATGTTTGAGTGACATGTTATCGATGGAAAAAAAGGAAGAAATGCAAATTGTATCTTTTAACTTGAACTAAAAGTTCAAATGTATCACGGTTGATGCTTCCGTTAGTTTGTCTTTTGTTTGTTTGTTTTGTTTTGTTTCTCTCTGTCGTGAGAAAGAAATAAGCAAACCACTTATACAGAGAGTGACAAAAAGAAAAAGGAAAGAAAAAGTTAGATGAAGAAAGATTAGAACACTCTGAAAGAACATTGGACAAAGTTGAATGTTGGGTGTGAAGTTTCAAATGGCGACAAATGAGGGTGAGAATGAAGAAGAAAACGGAAATGAATACTACTCATACTTTGATACAAGTTGAAGTCAAAGGAAAGGAAAGGAAAAAGGATGCATCACAAGATGAGGATAAATAGCATTTACAGGAAAAATAGTTTGCTTTGGATAAATGAAACATTATTCACTGGGTACACATGGACAAATTGTGTCTTTCTCTTCCTCTTTCTCCCTGTGTGTGTGGTACTTGGACCAGTTAAAAGTGTCTCTCTTCGACTATCTTCCAGTCTCAAGTACAAGTCTCTCAAAGCAAGTCACTTTCTCCTCATTAAGCTGCGAGCTGATGAGACTGAGCGATGCGCCTAATTTCCATGTCCATTTTTACTCACTTGAAGAGAAAGAACTTTTAAGTCTGTCTTTTACTTTGCCTTGACTTTCTCTTTACTCACTCTATCGCTTACTTGCATCCTTGCATCCTTGAACAGTGCTTAAAGTTTACAAAGACAAAGAACTTCTCTTGTCCTTTGACTCCTTGGGTGAATGATGTGTCAAGGACCAAATGGAAAGAAATTTCAATGTGTTCTAAGGACACACACATACACATATATTCTACACATCGGGATGTACAGCAGTTCCGGCAGTTATGAACTTTCGACCCTCTTCAAAATCAACTGGACACATCTGAACACACATGAACATGAACATCTTCTTCTTCATCTCTCTTTCTCTCTCTGCTTCCTCGGAATTTCAGCCTTCAACCGAATGGACCACACGAGTTGACCTGATATACACTGATCGTACGTTTACATGTTAAGGATAATCAAAATAAACTTGGAAAAACTTTAGCAATAACATTTACTTGTCCTTCACACACCAAGTAAATTTGTTGCAACAATTTTCTATCAATCAGTCAGTCAGTCTGTCCGTGTGTCTGTGTGTCCATGAGTGTTGTTCTACTGATTATTGTTGCCCTTGAGCTGCCACTTGACAAAGAGTCAAGTAACACAAGTACGAGTACTACTTGAATGTTGTGATATCCGTTTCCTCACTTCTTTTTCTTGTTCATTTATCATTTTCATTCCTTCCTTTACTGTTCAATGCAATTGACTGATTAAACTGTTTCGCTGCTGTTCTTAACTGTTGCCGTTAAACGATGCTGAAAATTTGTCCATGAGTAAAAAGAGGTAAAGAAAGAAAAAAACGAGACAAATCTTGTCCTCTTTTTTTTGGTGAGTTTCTATTATTTGACTGAGTAAAAGTTTGCTTGAGCGAATTTTTGTAAAATTCAACTTGAGTGCATTTAAAATATCCTTTAGACTACAGTGAAAAAGTGAAAGAAGAACTTTCCTGAGTGTGTATATGTGTGTGTGTGTGACTGACGAAGTGAATGACTGACGACTGGGTTGGGTTGTGACAAAAAGAAAGAGAAGAGAAGAGAGAGAGAGAGACTTCACTCAATAAAAGTAAAAGAGAAAGAGAGGACACATGACAAGAAGAAGAAGGAAAAAGTAAAAGAAAAAAGGAAAAGTTTGAAGTTCTTGGTTACGCCTGCTTCCGCTTCAAGGGTCGGGGAGGATCGAATGTAACGAAGCAGCAAAGATAGACAAGGAGAAGCAAAGGAAAAAGCACGTGTGATGCTGATGATGAGGATGCTTGGTGTGATGTAACAGAGACAGCCATTGGCAAAAAGGAATTTTTTCTCTCTTTTTTTTGTCCTCTCTTTTTCTATGTTTCCTCTCTTTCGCTGCCAGCAACTGTGACAACTAACGAGAAGCTGAGAGAGAAATAGAGAAAAAGAGAGAAAAGGAAAACCAGAATAAAAGAACCGAGACACAATGAAATGAACCTCTCGACAGAAATATGATGCCCTACGGTTTAACCTCTATCAAGTAGTCAGTTGTACTCGAGTTCTATTTTCACACTTTACAAGTACACTCAAACTTATAACATATGAGAATAAGGATGATGATGATGATGATGATGTGAGGGGACTCAATTTGTGATCAACTTGTACTTGTAACAACAAGACTCTCTAGTGTCAGTTAAAAAGTCACCCATGAACATTTGACTATTGAGGAGGGACAAAAGAGCATGAAATGATTGTTTGCCTTATCGTGTTATTTATTCAACAGAGCAGAGACAACATAATAATGTTCAGTCAAATGTGTGTGTGTGTTTTTTTTTTTTGCCTTTCAATGTTTCAAAGTGTTAAATTGTGTAAGTTGATGAGTGCAAATACTTGTGACTGAGTGTGTGCTTCTGTTTATTTATGTGTGTGTAATATTCGTTTTGAAAGCCAATTGACTGGCTTACAGTTTCATTGCTTGCTGTCAATTGAATGAAAGAAAAATCTACTTTTAATATAGAACTTTGATAAGGCGAAAGAATCTCTTACACTGTTGACAGGTAAAGTAATAATAAAGGTGAACAAGCAAGAAAGACAGCTTAGAAGAGAGAGAGAGAGAGAGAGAGAGTAAAGCAAAGGAAAAGTAAAATATACATTTGTCTTGAATTTTTTTTTCCTTTTTTTCGTCAACTTCTTTACATTGGAGAGAAAGAAAGTAAATTGGCAAGTTGGTGGTGATGGTGAGTTGGTGAATTGGTAAGTTGGTGGTAAGTTGAGTTGAAATAAGGTAATTCTATCCACTAAAAGTGACATGAGCCATGATTGAAGGTCCATGGTAGGTTGAGGATGTAGATGAAGATGAGGATGCGGTTACAATGGTACCAGGTGTACAAGTAGAAGGTAAACTTGGTGGTTTCATATTATGATGTCTACCGTGATGCAGCGGAATAACAAAGTGACTCATGTCATCTTGGTTGTCCTCACATCCATTGGGTATACTGTAGTTATAATTGTTGGAACCTTTATTGTTGTTGCTGGTAGAATTTGAATACATTTGACCTTCATGCGATAAAGTAAAATTAGATGGTTGACCAGTAGACTCCATAGTTATTGACTCTGTTGATGGTGATTCTACTGGTGAAAGGAATGGATGTGATGAAATATGACAATTATTTAAGTCAGTATTTGTATTGAGTATTGTTGTATCATTTGATGTATTGACATTTGATCCAGTAATATCGCCAAGTTGTTTACATTCTTCTACTACATTTGGACCAAGTGATGATTGTTTTAACATTGATCGTCGCCATTTAGCTCGTGCATTTTGAAACCAAACCTGTTTGTTTGTTGTTATCATTTATTTGGTTGATCAATGATTATAATAATAAAATAAAAGAATGAAATAACTTGTTAGTCATCAAAGTATGATCAAACAGCTGACAGATAAATATTAAATACAACCATTTTCATTCACATATAGAGGAAGAAGAAGAAGAAGTTTCAATGGGTCAAGTAAAAGATGTATAAAAAACTTTTATACTGATTATACTTACTTGAAGAACTCGCTTTGGTAATCCAGTTTCAACTGAAAGTTTCTTCAGTTCATTGGAATCAGGATTTTGATTAGTTCGGAAATACTCCTTCATTTTCTTCAGTTGATGATTTTTAAAAGATGTCCTGCTTCTTTTGGTTCTTTCTTTATAACCTACTTGTCCATTTGTCTGTTGTACGGATGATGTTTGATGTTGAGAGTGTTGTTGCTGTTGTTGTTGTTGCTGTTGCTGTTGTTGGGTGAGAGAAGCAGCAATAGCGCTCTGTTGATGATGAGGATGAGGATGATGATGATGATGTCTTGCTGGAGACAAAAGTAAACAAGAAGATGAAACAGAAGAAGATGGTGAACTTGGAGATCGAATGTAAGATGGAGAATATAGACAAGTAGAATGAGTAGATGAAGTAGATGATAATGATGATGATGAAGGTGAAGAGGAAGAAAAGGATGATGAATTGGTTGAAACAGTGAGAACACCTGCTGTTGATGTTGTATCCGAGTATCCGCTATCCTCCTTGACCAGTGATGCGGAAACTGTTTTGTGTAAAGAAGAAGAAGAAGAAGAATACAATTGAATGAAAGAAATTTTCAAAAGAACAACTGAAAACAGATAAAGTATCAAATGAATCGAATGACAAGATGACAATATGACAAGATGACAAGAAAGACAGGTGCTACTAAATGTCACACATGTGTGAGGAAAGGAAAAGTTTTAAAGAAAAAAAATAAAGAAAGAACTTTTAAGTTTTCCTTTTGTATGCAACACCTTTTGTATGTTATTTTTTTTTTTGTCTTGTTGAGAAATTCTTTAAATTAGAATATAAATGACAAGGAAATAAATGGACAATAGGACAATGAAAATACAGTGAAAGTAAAATAAGTCTTTGACAGACTTAGTAGAAGAAAATAAGAGAAGAAGAAAGAAAAGTTCTTGTGCGTCAAACAACAAACGAGTCCAGTTTCAGTGAAAAGTTCGTCCAAGTGTGACAAGAGAAGAAGGGAAAAAAGGGAAAAAAGGAAAAAAGGAAAAAAGAGGACAGAAAGACCAAGAAAGAGATAAAGAGAGAGAGAGAGAAACTTTTCCTACCAAGTGAATGGTAAAAGTTTGTCAAAGAAACTGTGTCCACAGTTTTCGAAACAAGTCTACAAGTCTACAAGTCTACAGGTTATTTCTTTTCGCCACTCTTCACCACTCTTCGCCTTGGGTTTAAATAGACGAGGTCAGTTGGTAAATTTTTCGGTGAACATTGTCCTTGCTTTACTTATATCCACGCACACACAATATACACATAGCATGTTGTATTGCAGAAAGAACACATATAAATGTACACTTGAGGTCGTATTCGCCAGCTTTTTCTCTCTCTCTCTTTCTCTCTTTGTCCGAATGGACTGACCAGTGTGTCTGGCGGCAAAGTTAGGGAAAAAAATCAACAGGAGGTCAAGCATGGCTCCTGCTGCTTGTTCTCACAGTTCACTTTTTTTTTCTCTCTTTTTTTCCATGTCGGCTCGAAGACTCAATAGTTGTCTCTCTCTTTCTCTTATTCTTCTTTCCTTTTCCTCTTTTCCTCTTTCTCTCTCTCTTTCTCTCTCTTTACTGGCACCAGTGATCACCAGGAGGACACAAGGCCCATGGCGGGAGGCGAGGGAGGTGAGTTGGTTCTCAGTTATTTTGTTTGAAAAGACAACTCAAGTGCGAGAGACAAAGAAATGAGTGAAAGAAAGAAGAGAGAGAAAAAAAACGTACGAGAAAGAGAAAAAAGAGAAAAAAGAGAAAAAAGAGGAAAAGAGGAAAAGTTCTCCCACTCAGAAGGATGAAAGAGACTTACAAAAGCAACAAAGACACATTGAAAACTCACACAGTTCATACAGTATTGAGTATATATCCACTGTACATACAGTAAGATAAGGGCACATGTCTTGCGTCAGTCGGTACTGACTGACTGACTGACTGTGTGTGTGAATAAGGGTGAAGAGTTCGAACAGCTATGAACATTGACAATTGTATTCAATTGCACTGTACTGTACTTGCAGGGTTAGACGTGACCTGGTCTCCTTTTTCTTTGATTCTTTTGTTCCTTTTAAAAGTACCTCTTATAGGGTAGACACGCGTATCGTCTAAACAGTCAAAAAAAAAGTCTACAAAGTCTGAAAAGTCCTTATGTTGAGTATATATATATATATACATACAAGCAAGTCGTAGAGGAAAGAACCAACTCACCGAGTCACCTGACTCGACATCCCTCGAGCACATAGAGAGACAAAATGTCCAATGTACAGGATGTACAGGATGTACTGTGCACCCGTGTGACCCGTGTCGAGAAAGAGGGTGAAATATGAGAAGAAATATTACCACCACTCAAGAGAGTAAAAGTAAAAAGTGGTTGTGCAATAAGTCTAATAAATTGAATGATGAATAAATCAAAAGGCAAAAAACAACAACGACATGAAAGAAAAGAAAGAGCAGTTGCTGTATAGGATGCAAATGTACACACAGTGATGCAGGGTACAGTGTGACCGTGTTTACCTCATCGTAGATGTGATTGATGGAGCGTGTGATGCTTTTCCAGGATAGAACAAACATCTGCCCACTTGTCATTTGATCACATGGACACTTTTTCTCTGTTGACTGCTTGTTGCGACCACAGAGCAACTGTCTCTTTCTCTTTTCTCTATTTCATTCTCTCTTTCTTTTCTTTCACTGTTTTCTTTCCCTGTTATCATCTTCCTCCACACTGACCGTCTTGTCAGTGAAAGAATCACTGTTTTAAACTTTTCCTCTTCTCCCTCTCTCTCTCTTTTCACTGCTCTGGATGGTGAGGATAAGCTTGGAATTGAAAGAATCTGTTACAACGAGTCATCCACTCCTTGCTTCTCTTTTTTTTCAACAGATTTTTATCATTTTATCATTCGTTTACTTTGTCCTTTCTTTCTTTTCGCTCAACACTATTAAAGTTTGCAAGGTAAGCCAGTTATTACCCAATAGAGATGGTGGAGATACTTTAGATACTTCGGAGAAAAGGCTGATTCACCTTTGGATTTGTCTTTGTGGAGTAAGAAGAGGAAGAAGAAGAAGTTACTTTGTGTGTTTGTCAGTGTGAATGTGTGTATTGGTAGAAGAGAAGCAAATAGTCACACAAAGCTTAAAGTAAATACAGTTGAGTAAAAGAAAGACCAAAATACTGGACAACATTGCAAAGAACTAGAAGATCAGTGAAGGAGGAGAAAGTGAGTGATCAGTGTCATAACAAAAGAATGAGAGAGTGAAACAAGTCGAAAAGTCTAACAAACAAAGACAAACATCACCAAAAGTGAAAGAGTGAGTGAAAGTAAGAGAATGAATACCAGTCAGTCAGTCAGTCAGGTAAGTACATCTATACAATGGATTAGAGTGAAGCGTGTTAAGCTCAAGTGTACACGAGACATAGAGAAAGAGATACAAAGAAGAAAGAACCTTTCGCATGTCTTTTCGTCGAGCCGAAGTGTACGAAGAGAAAAGAGAAAAGAGAGAAGTAGACTGCTTTGAGAGAAAAATCAAATGAGCTCAACATGGACTGTTGACTGAGTGAGAAGTCAACACAGTCAACACAGCCAAGTGAAAAGACGAAGGGAGAAAGAACACGAAAGAATATTTGCCCTGAACCAATGACACTTACCGTCAAACAGGAGACAGCAAAGAAGAGAAAGTGAACAGAATCAACCGAAAGAACAGAGAGTGAATGATCAGCTTGGGTCCTCATAAATCATTTTGTATTCCGTTATGCCTGGTGAAAAGTTTACTCTCTCACTCTGCTTGCTTAGTTTGAGGTTCATTTGGTAAGTTTTTCAGTAAAACTGGCAGTCACCAGTCACAAGAAGCAGACAACTGGCAAACTTCAATCATATTTACTGCATGAGTGAAGTACTCAGCCAAATAAAGAAAAGAAGGAAGGAAAAAAAGTAAAGGGCAAAAGAAGTGAGTAAAAAAAAGATTTGCTCAATGGGACAGAATAAAAGGACCGTCCTGTGGATCCGTACTTTTGTTAGAACAGTCCAAAGGACAGTGAAAAAGATAAAAGACAGGAAAGACAGGAAGAAGACAAGGAAATAGGCAAAGGGAACAACTAGATGAGTAGATGAGTAGATGACTGTACACATTGACAGAGACATCGAGACACAGACAAACACAAAAGGATGGAAAAGAAAAAGAGAGGATAATTCACCAGTCAGTTGAGTGGCAAGTCAACCGAGCAAAAAAAAAGACTACCGAGTGAGCATTACTGACCATTCTTAGTTGATGTCGAGTCGAATTTCCTTGAGGGATTCGCTTGACTGAATTGAAAGGATGAGGATGTAAGGGAGGCGGATGGTGAGAGAGAAGAACGACCAGAAAGTATTTCACTACTTTTAACTGGTGTGTCTGTTGGTGAAATATTCTTTGCATTTGTTCCGTTGGTCGCTGTAGTACAAGTTGCAACAGAAGTAGAAGAAGAAGATGAAGAAGAAGTAGTTTTAGTTGTAGAAGGAGAGGAAGAAGAAGATGAAGTTAAAGCTGAAGAGGCCAAAGATGAACCATCACCAACCAGACTGGACAGTAACTTTTTACTTCGTGGACCTCGTGTACTTCCCGCCTTTGGTCCTCGCTTTTTGGGTGACTTGACTGGCGCCGATCCTGACATACTGAAAGATGAAGTTTGACAGAGTGCTGACCTTGCAACAGATGATGCATCCTTGTTCATCTTGCAACTTGCACTGTATATACTGTTACTGTTGTTACTGTTACAACTACTTCTCATGGATGTATGTTGTTCACATAGAATACTTGCTCCTTGCATTGAATACATTTGACCTTTATTCAATTGAACTCCACATGAATCACAGGAGAAACAATTGAGATGAAAAAATATCCATGTTCCAGTCATTAAATGTTGACTATGTGGTGATGGAACTCGAATAGCATATTCAGTTGATCCAAAGAATGCGTGACATCGAAAACATCGATATCGTGGTGGAAGTAATGTTGTTTGCTGTTGTTGATCTTCAATCATCGAATTATCCTTACAATTTAATAATTGATAATCATTTTTACATAAAATATTACCATTCCACATGTAACATGATGTTTGTCCTTCTAATGGTTGTCCACATCGATAACATCTCAAACAACCTCGATTTATATGCCATGAGAGACAATTGTTATTATTATTGTCTTGTTGTTCATTGGTCAATCTTTCTACATTGGAAGTATCTTCACATACAGGTGATGTACGTAAATAAAAATCATCTGTAATACAATAATTACAACTTGCACAAACACGAGGTGTTAAATTACATTTTTGTTTGTCATTAATGTCAATTGTCATTAGTAATTCACGTTTTGATTGCAACGAATGTGAATGATGAACTTGATGACGATAAAGATGTGAATGAGAATGAGGATGATAAAAATGTTGATGTGGATGATGAGATGATGGAGATGATGTAATACAATGTGTCATATGGTTGTTATTATGATTATCTTCACCATTGATAAGTGAAGTATCAAGTATCATCTGTTGATCAAGTGATTGTTTGAACTGTTCAATTTCACTGTCAACTTGTTGATCAGCTGTCATACTGAATATAGATGATACAAGAAGTGATGCGGATGGTTGATTTGCTGATGAAGATGTGCCATCGTCAGCTTCTTCACAATAAGAAGATGAATTGACAGAGGGAATTTGTGTTAAAAGCATCTCTTCATCGATTGTATTTGTATTTGTATGTGATATCGATGTAGATGTCGATGTTGTCCTTCTTTTAGGATGTTCTTTGGAAAAGGAGAAATTTAGTTTTTTTTCACTTTTTTCACTTGACAACGTTCAATGTGTATAAACAGCACTGAGGATGCTGACTTGCTCTTTCTTGTTCGGAGTGAGTCTGCCTCTCAACTGGCAACTTTCGAGGTAGAAAGGAAAAAAGTTGCGAGTGACATTAGGCTCAACTGAACTTTCGAGTGAGACCAATGATGGACTTGACTCCACCTTTCACCCGCCTCTTTTTCTCTTTTCTTCTTTTCTTCATCGTCGAGGCTTTTCCTTTACTTTTTTTTGGCAGTGGTTGATGCAAATGTCAACAATCACTCACTCACTTATTCATTGACTATTGCAAAGGCAAAAAAATATATACTGACCTTTGACGAGTTGTTGAAAAATAAACTCAATGTTCATTGTGGTCATTTGCCATTAGAACCAGTAAGTGTTAATGAAAGTATCTTGAGACATCTTCATTCATACGATAGTCAAAGGGTAGAACAATTGTCGCCAATGGAAAAAAGTAGAAAATTTATTTAATGTTTCTCCTCATCCTTTACAATAGATCTACTTTTATGGTTACACTGACAAATGGCACGTGTCACCTCTAAGAGAACATCAGCAAATGGTTAAAGTGAACTGAGGAGAAGTTTCAAACAAAGTTGAAGAATAAAAAGTAAAGAGGCGCCGAGGAAAAAAGGAATCTTGTTCAATATGCAAGTTCTAAGAAGAGCAAAGTAAAAGAGAACTTGAGGATGTTAAATTACTGGTGATCAAGTTGTAATGTTTCAACATTCAAATGACAACATTTTACTGAGTTGGAAAAGACTGAAAGATAATTCATCAACAAATATCATTGGTACAAGTAGGGAGTCTATCATTGTTATTGGATCAGCTGTAAATGATTGAATATTCCTTCTCGCACCTGGATGTAAGTTGTTGTTGTTGTAAATGTAATGTTTCCTACTGAGTAAGTGTAGAAAATAAATCGGTAGACAAATGCTTTTTGTTTCCTTTGCCCTCGATGACCAATAATGAAATGAGGGGAGGAAAATAAAAGAAAAAGCACTGTTCAGATTAACCGTTAGGAAAGTGTGACCACAAGTTGATTCACAGACATCTGTTAAATTGTTTCCTCATCCTGTATCTTTGATGTCTCTTGTATTACCAAGTGTCCTGGGTGGATAGAATGAAAGATGGAACAGTTAGACACGACCATGAGTAATGGACTTACCAGGAGACTGGACAACCAATAGGAAGGCCAATTCAAATGTCCTGGTCGATTGTAACATGAATAGAGTACTTTATCTCATGAATAAAGTGACCAGTCAAGCTTGACTGTCCACTTGGCAAGTTGAAATAAAATTATCACCCAATAACAATGAAAGAACACAATAAAGCGTACATCTTTTCATCCGGTATCCGATGACTATTCTGTTGCACTTAACTTAATCCTCATGTAAAATTCACACATTGATCTTCACAAAGAGTACAAAAGTTTTTTCTCATCTGAAAATACATGCAATTGGAAACTTACAACTCAGCAATATGATACAATTGAATGAATTTATTCACCACAAAATTTACTTTCCTGCAGTTCTAATGGTTCTAATGCTAACGATTGATTGTACGATTTTGTTGTCTCATCTAAATTATTGTAATATTATAATATTGTGTCATGTTCAACATACTTGACTTGACTGTTCTGCATTTGACGGGTTCTTGTAAAAGTTCTGGACTACTTTTACAGTGATCCTGGGAAAAAAAGAAAAAGAAAGAACAATTCTACGCGTAGAATAAATGTCACTTGTTTGTTTAATTGCCCGAGTGACAAGTTAGTAGGTTGATGGTATTTTCTTCCTTCTTTTTATGTTGTTACTTTAGTGTTTGACTAAACCAGTTGTAATAAAGTTTAAGAGGCTGAAAATGATACACACTTTGTTGCTTTCTTTCTCACTCGACAACGTCAATGTGAGGTTACACTTTTACAAGAGTTCTTCAACCAAAGGCAAATAAACACTTTCATCTTCAAGTATCAATAGAATGGCACTTTAATGACCATCGATGCACATGACTTTAATTGCATTTGGTTAGTCCGAACCTTTTGAAAGTGACAAAGAAAGAAAAAGCTCTACAAGTACTCACAATACTCATTGTACAATCAAAGGTAGAATAATCTAAGTGTACACTTTGATTGTTGTCATAACTGCAATCGGATCAAACTCCTCGACTGTTGTAACCATTCGAATTTCATATGAGTTACCATTTAACCATTGACACCCACTAAACATATACACACACATTCATCAGGTTGAAAGATGAATGGTGAACAATCAACAATGACCAGATCTTCACGATTTTTTCTTTGTTTGTTTATCATCGTTTCATCCTTCAATTCAACGGTCAATTCAACCAAATGTGAAGTTCAACAACAAATTCACCAAATGGAAGGATTAAATATGAATGGTCATATCAATGAATTAACTCTCTACACTACATTATATATGTCAAGTCCAGGAATGGATGTTGAATCATTTAACATTAATTATGTCAATATGAAAGATAAAAAAATTTTACAATCACATCAATCGGGTAATCCAAATGGTTCTAAAGGTCATCTTAAAGTACAAATGCAAGTAACTGTTGATTGTGGTAAAAATAATTTTGATAAATATCCATTTGATTCACCAATTTGTGTATTAAATTTAACATCATTTTCTAAAAATCAATTTGATTTACAAATTTATTGGCAAAATGATCCAATTAAATTTGATCTTGATGATAAACAAATTGTCCCTGGATTACAACTTAAATCAATAATTACTGATAAATGTGAATATGAATCATTTGATCAAAAATATTCTTGTATTCAATTACGTTTGGAATTTAATCGACAATATTCAGATGTTTTTACCAAAATTTATGAACCAATGACAATTATTGTACTTTTTGCTTATTTAGCTTTATATTTAAAAGATGGAAGTCAAAGAGTTACCATTTCATCACTCAGTCTTATTATTGCTATCCTCATGGATACATTTAATTCACATACAGGACCTAAAACAACTGGACCAACAGCAGTTGATCGATGGGCTGATATTTGTGTAGCATTTTGTTTTTTATCCTTATTGGTGGTAATTGTATTTGAATCATTAAGAAGACGACGAAGTTACATGTTAGCTGATCGTGAAGAACAAGCATTCGTCTCTGGTTCTTCTAGTATACAAGAAGCTATGATATCATCACTTCATAATCGATTAGTGTTACAACAAGCTAAAATTGCTGGTTGGATTAAAGTTCTTTATCCTTTAGCTTTTGCTGCCATGGCCATCATGCATGCAGTGTTCATATTTTGGGTGTGATTTATCAATCTACCAACATCATCATCATCGTCCTTTTGGCGGTAACAATTGTACTGTACATGTAAAAGATTTTTTTTTCTGATTAACTTCTATGACAACAACATTTCACCATGGATTCAATCAAATACAGGAAGAGGACTATTCATGTTGAACACTTACCTTGTCATATCTCTGTTGTGGTTTTTTTCCAATCATTTGTAATAACTTGTTACAATTCAAGTGAAACCATTGACTCAAGATAAATAAAGCATTGACCAAAATGAAATACCAAATGACAATTACAACGATTAATCATTCAAATGTATGGAAAACAGTTTATCCACTGTTACAAGGTTCATTAGTGATGGCAATTACTATGAATCATCCAACGGTTACTTGGGTACCAATGTCGAGACTTAGTGTACCAGGGAGGGTGAAACAAATAAAGGGTGACTGCTTGTGTAAATGGGTGAAAAATACTCTCTGTGTTAAACTTACCATCATTCGTATCATTCCTGACAAAGGAAAAAGGATTCCACCAAAATACCGATAACATACTTCGACCAACAGACGAGATGCCAAGCGCACCAAAGCAAATACTTGGCATACTTTACAACATACACAAGCAGTCTTCTTCTAAAGAACCCTTCTCATGGTAGTACAAATCTTTTTTAAGCATTATATTGACTGAAAAAGTTTTCAATTGATTTAGAACCTGAAAAATCGAAATTCAACTCAATCATTTTAATTCAAGTGAACACCGTTTAGATCAGTCGTTTGTCAACACCGTTGATTATTTATGATAAATGACTTGAATTGAAAATTATCATGAGATTAAATTATTCATTTTTTATCCAATAAATTACTCGATGGTATAATTAACTGTCTGAAATCTTCAGGTCAAATTAAAAATTTGGCACAAAACCAAATCAAATGAAAAATAAAAATAAAAATGAGCGCACGTACAGCCATCTATATTTCAGGTTTCATTTCACTCCATCATCAGCTGGTCATCACGAGTTGCCTTTAGCCTGACTATTATCAGGCCTTTTTCAAATTGAAATTGAACTCGCCTACTTGAATAAAATGAGTGAAAGATCATCTCATTCACGCGATAAAGGAAGTTTTCATCGAAAATCATCACAAAATTACCATCGTGAAGGTAAAATTCGTTCAACTGATCGAGAAAGGAGTGTTGAACGACTAACGCATCACAAACGAAATGCCGAACCTCAACATAGATTGTCAAGATCATCACCTCCTCGTTCTTCTTCATCAAGAATGGAACATATTAAGTTATCTTCATCATCAAAAGAATATTCCTCTTCATATCATCATGATGATGTCTATGATCGTCATGGTAATTTGAAGTCCAGTAGATTAAGGGACTACGATCGAAAAGGCCATTCACCAGATGTCAAAAGGAGAAAACACTCTTCAGATCAGTCTAGAAGTGATAATAGGCATTTAGAAATGAGAAGAAGTAGACATCATGAAACTTATTCTTCGCGTGATGATAGAGAAAGGGAAAGAAAACCAAAAAGTGGTCACAAAAGCCATCGCAGACGAAGATCACCCACCGGTTCACCTGAAGAAGGTGAAGAAATATCATCTACATCTTCTTCAAATGCATCATTGGAATCACCTCGCCATTCTCCAATACCTGAAGATGAAGATGAAGACGAAGATGCCATAATTGAACGTCGAAGGAAAGAACGACAAAAATTACTTGCCAAATTAAAAGCAAATCAAGGCTCTCCTTCGGTCAGTCAATCTGATATTGAAGATAACTCTAACTCAGAAAAACCTAAATCAACTCAACTTGAGGCTAGTATAGATCAAACACCGGCAGCTGAATCATCACAGACAGGCGATGCTTCACCAGAAGCAACATCTGCATCAAATACTCCTCCCAATCCTGAAATAATTTGTGAAGATACCACCGATTCAGCAGTAATTCAGCGTAATGTATTTGATATTTTCGCTGAAGAAGATGTTGACATGTTTGCTGAAGTGTCTAACGATAATAATCCTTCTCTTGTTAGCAGCCTCAAAACTTCGGATTCTTCACACAATTCATCGCATAATCCATCACTCAAGGAAAACTGGGATGATGCTGAAGGCTACTATCGGGTGAGGATTGGTGAAACACTTGATGATAGATACACTGTCTTTGGTTACACTGGTCAAGGTGTATTTTCTAATGTCATTCGAGCACGAGATGTTAACAATAATAACCAAGAAGTTGCCATAAAAATAATCCGATCCAATGAAGTAATGCATAAAACTGGTATAAAAGAACTCGAAATGTTGAGAAAATTAAATGAAGCCGATTCTGATGATAAATATCATTGTCTTCGTCTTTATCGTAATTTTAACCATAAAAGTCATCTTTGTTTGGTATTTGAACCTTTGTCAATGAATCTTCGGGAAGTTCTTAAAAAATATGGTAAGGACCTTGGATTGCATATAAAAGCAGTTCGATCTTATGCTCAGCAATTATTTTTGGCATTGAGATTATTAAAAAAATGTTCTATTTTACACGCGGACATAAAACCGGATAATATTTTGGTGGATGAGACAAAATCAAGATTAAAATTGTGCGATTTTGGTTCAGCTTCACCTGTTTCTGAAAATGAAATTACACCATACCTTGTGAGTCGATTTTATCGTGCACCTGAAATTATTCTTGGTCTTTCATATGATTTCGCTATTGACATGTGGTCTGTTGCTGTAACTTTATTCGAACTTTATACTGGTAAAATTATGTTTCCAGGTTCATCAAATAATTCTATGTTGAAATACTTTATGGACCTTAAAGGTAAAATTCCACATAAATTAATTAGACGATCTAAATTTAAAGAAACACACTTCGATACAGATTGTAACTTCTTACAAAATGAAATTGATAAAATTACCAACAAACCTAAAGTTATAGTACATCGAAATATTCCTGCTATTCGAGATTTATCTGGAGAACTTCTTTCAGCTGGTGGTGAAACTCTTCAACCTGAATTGGTTAAAAAAGTTAATCAATTTAAAGAACTATTAGATAAAGCTTTAATGCTTGATCCTTCTAAACGATTAACTATAAGTCATGCTCTCAGTCATCCATTTATTACTGAAAGAATTGAAAGTGAATGATAATTTACAACATATTGTACACATTAGAATATTTACTCAATTCAATTACTACTAAATTCACATGTGAATTATTATTATCATCATCATTATTATATAAATTTTCATTTTCATCATTTTCTACCTATTGTATATTTTTCTTTTCTATCTGTTTTTTCTTCAATTTCTTCTCTTCAACACAGGAACAAACTTATCAACCTCGCCAGGATGAATCATTTGAATTTACACAAACAAAATTCTTAGGCGTGGTAATTTTTCTCAACCCTTTTACTATTTCTCTTTTTCTTTTCCTTCCTTTCTCTTTCTCTTTATTCTATCCTATCATTTCACACTTGTATATTTTTATTCTTCTTCTTTTTTTTTCTTCACTTCCTTACTTTTCTTCCTGACTTTCTATTCGGCATGTCTTCACCGATAACATCTAGTAATACAAATTGTATTCGCTTTTGATTAGGACCATCAGCACCACATAATTTGGTGCTCAATCAAAAGTCAATCAATCCTTCACAACATCAAATCTACTTCATGTGTGTACTTCTGTGGATGCTGAGACCGGTGACAATGAATACTTGACATTTGACACACTTGACACTTGGAGTCTATTGGAAATTCCAATTGGTCTCGTGTAATTCATGCCTCATAAGTTGAGTGACAAACATAACAGTCTTCTCTCCCTCTTATCCTCTATTTCCTTCGCTTTCTTCTTCTTTTTTTTGTAATTATTCCTTTATCGAAATATTGAATATCAACACGACAATTTGGTTGAACATACTACTGTTTAAGTATTCTCTTCTTCTTCCCTCAACTCAATTTCATCCATTTAGGTACACTGGTAACATCAAAGTAACTGATGAATGCAAAATTCACTCGGTCAAATTATACGACACTTGTTGGACGTTGACATTATTGTTCACGCTTTTGTAGCATGGATGTACTTTTCGTCATCATCGATGCCTGTCAATTGTCTGTCTTTCCAATAACATGGTAACAACAACAACAACAACAACAACAACAATAACTAAGTGAAGTAAAAAAAATGTAAATGAATTTATTACCATTGATTCGTGATTTTTTCTTTTTTATATATGTCCAGTTAAATATAAATATTTGGTTGTGAAATTAATTGTCTCACCGGTTAATACTTAAAAGTACTTGATGTATTACGCAGTATAAGATGATAGACACCTCTTGATGTTATTTTTTGTTTGTTGTTATTTGCATTGACGTCAGTTGCAGTCTGTTTCTTTTACACTCGTGGGTAGATTGTTCAGGTGTTGAGTGAAGTTTTTTATCTGCATTTGCGATTTGTTAGTTAAGTGGCTTAGTTGCAAAACATGGAAGCCGTATGAGGATGGCAACAATCGCTGACGAGTTCAATGCACTAAACGTCGAGGACAGAGAGCATTAGATGTTGATGTTGTTGATGATGATGGTTGATGTTTATTCCTCATCCTTCGATGTTTCCTATTTGATCTAAACGAGAAGTCATCAAACGTGAATTCTTTGGTTCTTCACTAAATGGCTCGTAAACCCAAGTGTGACCTCTTTGTATACATAGTGACCTGTCAGGAATGTATGTTAAGTTGAATTGAATACCTTTAACCAAGTCTACACAACGACCATCATTGGACATTTGGAATAAGAAATAACCAATTGTCAGTACCAATGCACCACAAAGAATATACAGAATCACATGACAAATGATATTTGACGAACCAGCTGGCATATCAGGTTTTAATGGTGAAAGAGAGAGAGATCGGTAGATGCAAAAGAAAAAAGTAAGGATGAAACTTGTTTTTCAATGTGTACAAGTCAAGTCAATACTTACCAGACATTGTGGGTGAGAATGGGTAATGGCGGATGGTTGTGAGGATGAGTAATGAAGAAAAAAACCAGTCGGTCCTTTACACTTGACTGGACTAAGAGTTGGTTGTGGCTGCTGATGTTTCTCCTGCTATTGTTGGGTAGTGAATGTTTTTGCTGTAAGTGTTGCTGTTTATCCAGCTGGTGAATCAACTTGAACTCAACTGACAAGTGTAACCCTTGTCTTTGGAAAAAGAGTGACAGGATGACGATTGAAAAACAATTGGAGAGAAAAAAGTATTAATTCAACTTCAATCAAGTAAAATATTAATACAAGCAAATGTCAGATGCATCTCCATCGTGGACTCTTGTGCAAGTGACTGCACAAGAGATGCTGGTGAAAGAGGATGAATTAAAGGAAGTAGGAGGAGCTTAACATTGTGACCATTGGAAAACAAGGACACGTTCGCCTCTTCCATCCTCTTTTATTCTTTTTCCCTCTTCATCTCTCTTCTTACTCATTGTCTACTGTTGTTCTTTCTTTTTTTTTTTGAATTTACCTGCCAGTTGTAGCAGTTTGGGCGGTAGTTGGCCCAACACATGACAACACCTCAACCACATGGATGAGTCATACACGCGACTTTGAATTTACCCACGTTTTAAATCATCTGACAGAGGAAATGATCATATTCCTTTGTGAAGTCTTTCTTCTTGATTTTGAAAAAAATGAATAAAAAAAGAATAACAACCTGTTTTCATTTTACATTTTTTGTATTCATTTTATTTTTTCTTCATCCTTTCATCAAAACGTGAAATACGTAGTACATGCAATATGATGTTTATCGATGGTTGACGCATCAAAAGTTTACCAAAGTGTATTTGAATTAGGTCGACAACTGGCAAAACATTCACTTTTGGTTTGATAGTTATTTTTATTTCCTCTACATCCACCGTAGATGAAGTCGATACATTTTCCCTTTCGTTCATCATAGTACCATCGAATGATGGACTCTGCACAATTTCCTCGATCAGGTTGAGACCAACAATCTGTTGAAGATACTTGTTAAGTTATAAAAAATACATCATTTGTCTTGTTGTACTCACCAATTGCCTGTCGATTGTTATAACAAGATACATTTAAAATACTCAGTACAAAGAAAATAACAATCAAAGAATACATGATGATTACAAGCTTCTACTTAAAGTCTAGTCTTGTTACACTCGAGATCATTTCTGATCAACGAAAACCAATCACAGTTGACATCAAGTGCATGAAGGATATTGCTGTTTTGAAAGAAAGGAGAAATTGATAGTTTCATCAAGAACTTTTATCTTTATCTTCATTGCAGAAAATATCGATTTTCTGTGTTGAAAATCTTGCCAATTTATACTAAGTAAGAAAAATCTATTCTAACTGTCTCTTAATTCAGTTATTTTCCACCAACAATATGCAAATCATCGTGATGATGATCTTTTTTCATCTGCTTTTGAATGTTGATGTAGAATCTTTAGGAACGACTGATGAATAACAAAGAGAATGATTGTCGACAATTTTAATACTAATTCACATGTTGATGGTGACAAATGTAAAAGTATGTACAAGAAGATTATTTAATTTCTTTCCTTAATCCTAGTCGAATGATATACATGGAACGACTTTGGTGTCCAACTTGTTTTGTAATTTTATTGCATCTTCTCATTTCGCTGTCTGAACTTGGATTTTGAGGTGAGGAAGACTGAACTGGAGAAATTCGATTGCTCACGTTTGAACCATTATCAACTGATCGTGATGTTGATCCATTTGACGACAAGTTACGAACAGATTCAGGTGAAATTGTAGAATTAACTTTGGGTACAAAAGTATGACTTAAAGATGACAAATAATTTTGAAATGTTTTCCAAGAATTTAAAATATTCTCCAGATACAAGGAACGAACAGATATTCCATAAAATATACTTAAATATGTCGTTGTCCAGACAAGAAGATCTGAAAATGTCATTCTAACCGATGTAGTTTGACTTTTGTGAAGATCTTGAGGAGTTCTAATTGAAATCATTGTCAAGTTATACGCAAATTCATCGATAAAATCTGTCTTTGTTTTAACAACTACTTCATGACAATCACGTTTAGAACATTTATTTGCACAATGATCATTGATCTTTTTGAATATAACTGATTTTTTTAAATTGTAAACAGATGTAGCCATAACGATATTTCGGTAATTTGATTCATCTTGATAAAATGAAGCAAATGATAACAATCCAAATTCTTTCATCATAAGTTTATGATGACAAATTGTGTAACATTGATCTTTAGATTGTGAACCTAATTTTGTATAATCAAAACAATTGGTTACATAAGGAGCAGGTAACAGGTGAATCTCTTGAATGGATGCTCTAAGTTCATAATGACTGCCACTTTTAATTCTTCTTAATCGAGCCATTGTTATTTCTTTGGTTGCATCATTGTCAGACATACTTAAAGATAAACTTCCGTAAAATGAATTGAAAAATTCATCACCCAAAACAATTGACATCACAGTTGATGGCCATTCATCAGCTAAACGATAATCTCTTATTCTTAACTGTTCATGATTCTTCCTGTGAATCTTGTAACATGCTGATAAAGAATAAATCTGCTTGGTCAGTGAAAATTGTTCTAAACATTGATTTTGTTCCATTAAAATCAATTCTAAAGATTTTTCATCACGAATGTAACAAAAATATATTATTTCATCTGTCGATGGTGTTCTGTTGAAAAAATCATCAAGAGTTTTGTTTACCTTGAAATCTTTTATTCGAAATGGTCGACCACACAAATTTATGTCAAGAGATGGATTGTATGTTTCTTCGTAGTCGTCATTTCCAGTGACTACTTCATATTTCAGGTAGTCTTTGATTAGTTTCTGTTGAAAATAAATGTGAGCAAACAAAGAAATCACCAAATACACAGGTGTTGATAGTATGAGCAACTTTTTTCTCCTCAACAGATGCACTTCACCCATTTTGGCTCTTTTTCGTCGAGTTCTTAACATCGATCATCTTTTTCGGTCATTTTGATGTGAAAATGTTGCAATAGATTCGGGGAAAAGTCAAACACTGTAATGATGTGTCTTACAGTCATCACCAGTCGAGTGGCTGGAACAAACTGACTTGACAATTTGAATTCCTTGCAAGTCGAAACTGTTTCCATGACTTCAGTTCAATTTAAAAGTTGACTTCTTCTTACTAACCAAAAAGTAATCCATTTCCTGGTCATGGAAAATTCTGGCGATACATATTTCATTTGTATGAACATTATCCTTTTTTTATCTTTCAGAACCTTTTGGTTGGTTCTCGTTTTCATTGACCTTGGTCGGCAAGTTATGTTGTCAAATTGATCTGCAATTTGTCAATTCAACCGATTGTTAAATTTTTCAGTTCTATTCAACAAACTGAACAATAACTTTTTCTTGTCATTAAGTTATCGAATTTGTTGATAGAGTGATCGTTTGCAAATTTTTCTCATCTTCAACTGCTGTACACAAGAAAAAGGCTAAAAAATAGATGAAAAATTAAATATGATGAGATCCAGATGAAAGTCGAACAACACTGTGAATGATTGGCTGAAAGGTCGATTCTCACAACCATCATCGACCGAGTCACTCTAAGAACTGACTCGACAATTCTAATCTTCCTTTTAGGACGATTGTACTGAAAGTTGAAGACAAACATGTTTCCATGGTTTCAGTTCTCACCATCGACTCGAACGAAGTTCAATAGTTTGAGTTGCTAGATACCGATGACACCGTAGTTTTGTTGTTCTTGTTATTCCTCAGAATATACATTGGCCGAATTAGAGCTTTTGATGTCAATGCATCGAATTCAATTTGTTCATTAGTGAACATCAGTCGACAGTAATACAAACCAGAGCTTCTGGTTTCACCTGGTACACTAAATGTTTGTATGCCTTCATAAGCGATTGGAATTAACCATCGATTTAGTGTGACATGAACAGAAAACGGTAAACCTTCTTCACCTCTATCCACGTAACCTCCAGAACTTTCATCGTAAACAGCTCTTTTCAGATACTTCAAGTATGGTGAATCTGATCCGTATATTACTGAAAAAGTCAGTTGAAATTGTTTGTTAGCTTCAAGAATGTTGTGACTTATTTCATCGGTAAGCTGGCTGATGAGAAGAGCACCAAATTGAAATTTTTGATTAACCAGGTAGAATCGATTTACTTCAGTCGACCTAGGATTATGTGCCATTGCGAGTACTTTTTTTACTTGTACATCTGGATTTTCAGGAGTTATTTTTTGAATTGTCCATTCTACATGCAGAGTATTTATCCACACAAGATTACCAATCTCATCGAAGTGCCATTTACCATCGAATAAAATACCAAATCCTACCTCATTGACATGGTCTTTCCTCTCTAATGGGATGATGTATCGAACATCAAATTTTTTGATTTTCTTCATGAATGTATCTACAGATTCAAGGCTAAAATCTTCCTTGAGATTTTTATGCAGTGAAGCATTATCAGGGAGGGCTTGCCAATCGATTTTCGTAGTGTCGTTCATTCCTATAATTCCAAATCTAATCATATGAGAATCATCCGTCGAATGATCGTACAATAAGTATCTCTCTATATTACCATTTTTATGATGTAACAGGAAAAATCGATCGTTAAAGAGTTCTCCATTCCAATTAGTGTCAGGATAATTCTCACCGTAACATTTTTTTCCTTTTTCATGTTCTTTGTGTTGAAAGATAACTTCACCACTGTTAATTCCAGGCACTTTGTGAACAGCGTAAAAGTTCGACGGTTGATTAGCTACTGATATGTATCTGTGTGAATACATATTGATAACAGACCATCGCCAGTCACTTGGAATTTTAATCGGTTTCGCTGATAAATTTTCAGAGGACTGATCCAATCGGAAGTAATATTCACCATCGACAATCAAATGATATGAACCATGGTGGTATGTTATCCCATAAATTTCATCAACGAGAGTGCCATTTGGATAACAAATCCGATCAACACTGTTAACTACTCTTAACAGTGACAAGAACAAGATAATTAGATACATTTCGGTGAACGTGATTAGACAGAATAAAAGAATCAGCATTCTCACATTCAATGCTCCGACAGAATAATCATTTCAGCACGAGCTGGTTAATTCAACCAACAATTGATCATTGTTGGTCCTTTTGTTGTACTTGGTGTGGTTGTTTCTGGTTAGGTTCTGTACGATGAACATATGTCCATTGGACTTATTTTTCTCCCTTTCATCATCAATTGTTTT